>MU218899.1:17722-36719 GCA_018584345.1 Thuja plicata | reverse complement strand
CAATCAATAGTACATAGCCAAGGCATAGCAATGACTTTCATTGTAATGGCAGATTTTTGTCATGAAATCATATACAATTACCTCCTTCCCTGGAGCTTTTCAAGCCAATAGACAAATGGAGAGTAGGTCATCCATTGGAGTCCCAATTGATGTGTATATGAATGGAAGAGCTGGTGTCACTCATGACTCCAAAACTTTTAGTAGTGCTTTGCAAACTCCATCAAAAAAAGAGGAGAAAGTTAGTAAAAATTGTTGTGGTTGTGATTGTAGAAAGAAGGTCAAGGCCACATTGTGTCCTCCATGAGAGCTCTCCTATGATGAAATAACCAAAGTAACAAATATGACTTATTTACCCAAAACAGAATATGGAAGTTATACAAGGGAATTATAAATGAGGATGGGTGTTCTGAATTTAATGTCATGGTGAAGAAGTTTGAGGCCTACTCTTTTGAGACCTATTTCAAGACCAGGTATGGCCCCCACAAGATGAAGCCTCCCACACCCCCAAAAAAGTTAACAAATAAGAATAATTTCTTTACGTGAAGGTTTTGGTAAAAATATTGGCAAATTGCTTGGATGTTGGGCAAAAGTAGACTGATGACTTGTCCATGAATGAGATCCCCAATGTAGTGTATCTGGATGTCAATATGCTTGGTCATTTGATGATGGATTGTGATACATGAGATTTGAGTAGCACATTGATTGTCTCAAAATATGATTGATGGTTGTTTAGATTGAATACCAAACTCAATGAGAAAATTCTGAAACCAAATAGCCTTAGTTTTGGTACTCGGCTTCAATAGAAGATGGACCAATAACAAATTGCTTCTTTCTCTCTAACAAAAAAGTCTTGAACCAAGTGAGAAGCTATAAGTTGAAGTCGTGAACTTATAGCTTCTCACTTGGTTCAAGACTTGTTTGTTAGAGAGAAAGAAGCAATTTGTTATTGGTCCATCTTCTATTGAAGTCGGGTACCAAAACTGAGGCTATTTGGTTTCAGGATTTTTTTTTTTTTAAATTTAATTTTTGTCAAAATTTTTACCTTCATTGGTTGAAACAAAAAGAGTTTGGTCAAAATGTTTTGACCATTCTATGTCGAAAGCTTGCGTCATGGGTTTGGCATCCTGGTCGAAACATAAAGAGTTTGTCAAAATGTTTCGACCATTCTATGTCGAAAGCTTGCATCGTGGGTTTGGCATCCTGGTCGGATGGGTCAAACATTTTGACCAAGCTTGGTCGAAACATTTTGATCAAACTTGGTCGAAACTTTTCAAACATTTTGACTGTATTTGATCAAAACTTTTGTTGGTCAAAGTTTTGACAAATAATGTGGGCGTTTGAATACGCTAATTTTGACCAAGTTTGTGTCTAAATTTTGGTGTTAACAAGAATGTGTTGATCTTTCAACGAGAAAAATACTGACAAAGCAATTTGTGGGTCTTTCAACCAATCTACATAGATAATTCAACCAATTTTCATCGAAAATAGGGGCCAATTTTAGTAGTGATGCAATGATCTTCTACCCCACATGAGATAGTTAATAAAAAAATTATATGACCAAATTTATCACCGCTTTAAATTTGTAGAGTTGCCACCTTCTTCTTAGAAGGAAATACTTATTGTCTTCTGGATTCTTTTCTCCCAGCAAAGCCTAACCTCTATTACCAGAAACTCTGAAAACTGTTCTTTAATGATAAATGTCCCTAGTAGAGTCGCCAATCTGTTGGTGCTCAAATCAACAGATTGGATTTCCTATGGATTTTTCCTATCCAATGATGAGAAACCCAAGTGATTTTCCAACTGACAAGGTTTCAACTTAATCCAAGTATCAACCTTCTGCAATTTTGGCTCTGCAGAACCAAGGCTGGTGGGCCTATACCCTAAACTTGTCTTCCAAATCTTAAGGGCATTTTAGAGAAGATAATATGTGATTCAAACTTCTTTATCCTAGAGAATGGAAAAGTACTACTAAGATACTTAACTAGGAGAAATGAACTATCAAGTGTTTAATGTAATGTTGCAAATATTTAGAGAATGTTGATGGATTCAAGATATGAACTGAATAGAGCAGATGGATATAATATCTCAAAACTATAAACAATGAAACTATGACCATGATCCAACAAGAAAGAAAGACCAGTGCCTTAATCAATCATGGGCAATAGAGTCACTATCATTCCAATCCTATGTTCAACCTTAGAGATAGTTTTACAAGAAAACTTATCACTTCAAAGGTGTTATGAAATGTACATGTAACCTAGAACAAATTTAGAGATATTTTAAAAGGGTAAGATTTCTCAAATGATAGACCTATTGACTGAGGCCTCAATCAACATAATTTAACCATGCAAAATGATAAAACCAATTGATAATATAGACTATGAACCAAATCAGGAAGCATGCACATCAAACTATCACTTTGAAGAAGTTCTATTGGTTTATTCGAGGGACTAATTGTAAAATGATAATGAAAGAATTGCACATACGAAGAAAAAGGACTTATCTTTATTGATTTTGGAAAATAGTACAATAGAATTCAAGTTTGCAGTTATTGATCCATCTATCCCATGTGACTATAGTAACAATAAGTCTTATTCCTATGTGCTGATCTTGGTATCCTTATAAGTATGAAACCAAAAGGATGCAAACAAGCTTCAGATCAACATGTCGATTCCTAACAAATACCTAACCCTAAGATTAATAACTGAATACTAATGATTACAATAATATAATGTTTGATTATCCTCGCTTGATAACAAATGTTAACTAATTATATCTTATAGTAACAACTTAATAATCTCTTCATAGTATGTCTGAGTCGATGACTTAAATAATGGATTTGCATCATGATGGTAATCTGACCATATATCCATTCTTAGTCCATCTCATGAGCAAGTTGACCATATAGATACATCTGCACATGATAATGAATATATTTTTGACTCCACATATTCTTTGGTGCACGATCTCTGGAATCAAATGTGTCACCTCTTATCGACCACAATCATGGCATCAATCATTCTTCTGCGATCCCTCTTCATCACATCTACATGTGATCATTCATTACGACATCAAAAATATAGACCATCTGATCAAACTATGCTCTCCACCTTTACAATCTACATGCAAAAGTCAAATAATCAAACGATAAAACAAACCGTAAGCATAATAAAAGGTAATAATGTTTTAAATTCCATGTAATAAATTAATTTTAATATTTTTTCCAAGGCTTTTTCTCTTTTTTCCATCGGCGCCATGTGTCGAGTCTTTCGCTACTACGCAATAATTAAATTTCGTTCACTTCTCTATCACATCATTGTGCTAAACCATAGATCTTCCATCCTATGGTTGCAGATATTCCTTAAGTCCCTCGGCTATTTCCTGATCATCTTTTCCCACTTGATTAATTCCCAACTGTTGATTTAAAGCACAGGCTAAAAGATGTCTTTTAAGTAGTCTATCTTTTACTTCACTTTATGTGCCTCCGTGTAAACCAGTCATTCTGTTCTGCCTACTAAATACTGACACTTGTATCCCTACTTTTCCACATGTATATCTTGTGGGCCTGGGACACCTGTCACTCTTTTTTCCATCGCGTGATGTTTAAACGTCATGCGACTTACAATAATGCCATCATGCTCAACTGTTGGATCAGATCTTAATCTGATCAGATATGACTCGGTTTAACTTTAGTCAAGAGGACCCCATATGACACATGATAATCATTTTGTGGTGCCATGTTAATTAAAAGAATGTGTGTGTACATCGAGTGTAAACTTTCAAATGTCAACAACTCTTATTCAACTGCTTCGATTATCATGGGGCTGAGACCAATATACTTCGCCACTGTGCAGTGAATAGAAAATCGCTCACTGCTTCATTACACCATCATGCTATAGGTAGACAGAGGGTAAGTTTACGATCATATGATTGCATAAACTATATGTTAATTTTGATTTCTTTTTAATTCATATTTGCATAAAAGGAGAAACAAGGAAAATCAATGGTAAACATGAATAACTGTTAGAAACATGGATTCAAACAATATAATATTAATAAAAAGACATAATAAATATAAGTAAGAAAAATAATGTATAAACCTGAAGGCTATAAAAGATAAATGAATAAATGCAAAGAGATACTTCCCTTATTGATTATGAATACAAATTACTCCGCAAATATAGGTTCCACCACTTTCTTTGTTCTATTTGGGCGACCATATTAATGAACCTCATTCAATCTATTGGGATATCATTTCTACCAATAGCTCTGGAATTGTGTTGGGATCTATCCCTATGTTTTATAAGACAATTTCATGGCATGTCTTGGATATTTAAATCCTGACTATCAAACCCCACTCTGGACTGGTGAACTTGCACTTTTAAAATATTTTGAAATAATGGGAGATGGGAAATTTAACCTTGAAATTTGAACTGGAGTTCAAGGTTCAAGTTCAATATCTCACTTTCTTTTGATGCTTCTTCTTCTTCACGAAACATGAACCTCATAAAATATGGTTAGCAAGAACTAATACAATATATGGGGACAATTTAGGAAATCTCCCTATGGGGCCTAATTTCAAAATTTTAAAATAGGGGTGCTAAAAGCATGCCAACAGTATATACATGATGTATGTTGTAATGGGGGGGGGGGGGGGGGGGGTNGTGTATTGATTTATCCATCCATCCATGCATCTTTTTTTTCTTCATCTCTCTTTTTGGGGGAGGGTTTTTCCCATTAGGTTTTCCCTCTTTCTCCGCTTTATGAGAGATTGCATTATGTATCTTTTGCACTTTCATATTGTACATGGGTACCTAACATGGCCTAGTAGTTGGGACTTGTCTTGCATTTTCATCTTGTATTGCAAGTTTAAGTGAATTCCCCTAATTTGGACTTAAGGGGGGGTGTTGGTGTAATTAAATATTCTTAATTACACTTTTATTTAGATTACTTAGGATAATACATTCATACTAGTTTTCATATGAGACACCTAGGAGTTTGCATATTATTTGAGCACATGGTGTAGGAGAAACTCCACTTTATGTGTGAGATCCACCTTTAGTGCTCTTATCACATTACCATCCTCTCATTTTTGCACATGTTTGCACATACTGCATTGTATAGTGGAGGATGAACCACATTTGGTGGACATGTGATTCCACCTAGTGTGGTTGATAGGTTATTATTTGCATATCTCTTAGTTATCATGCATTGCCTATATATTTAGGCATATCTACATTGTATTTAATCTATTATTATTTGATCATTATTGAAGCAATCAATTGATCATATCATTTTGTCTCTCTTGTTTGTGCTATCAATTGAGCTTATAGATCTTTGCAATTCATTCTTTTCCTTAGGAAAATTCTTACACTAGTGTATCCACCTTTTCTCCACCTATCATAACAACTTCAATCCAAAATTCCAGTCCTACACATGTGAATCTTCCTAATCTTATTCTTCCTTCCGTTCCTTCAAGTGTGTCATGTGTTTCACTGCCTTCATACATTACCACTTACCATAGTGTCCCTTTTTCATATTCAACCATTCCTTCCATTTCAAACAATTTTCCTAACATTTCTAATGTATCTCCTCCTACCATTTCTTCTATCGATCCTACCATTAATAGCTTGCTCTAACCATTTCTTCCTTGCAACAAAAAATTGCTTCCACAACTCAATGCAAGTTTAACATTACTACTTGTGATATTTCTAGTCCTTTGTCTTTGGATATCATTCATGTTGTTATCCCTCAAAACATTGAGATTCCTCATCTTGAGACCTATAATGGTAGTGGTGATCCTTTGACTCATGTTAAGATTTTTCAAACCTTGGGTAGTGATATCTCTCATGACCATAGGTTCCTAGAAAATTTGTTCACTATAACATTTTGCGATAAAGCCTTGGAATTATATTATTCTTTGCCTCCTTGTTCCATTGATTCATTTTACAAGCTTACTAATGCTTTTATTCAACAATTTCAAAACAATATTGGTCCTGAAATTTCTTTGACTGATTTAATGTTGTGTAAATAAGGTGTTAAAGAAAAATTTAGTGATTTCATTGGTAGATTTAAGTATTTTTGTACTTGAATTTCTTATCATGTGCCTGATGTTGGTGTGCAACACATTTTTATTGCTAACTTACAAAAAATACATTAGAGATAAGATACTCCTTTCTAAATTCTATTCTTTTTGTCAATTGTGTGCAGTGCTTCATCATTATCACCTACAAGTGAGTCATTTTGATAGCACCACTCCAATCGCTCATATTCCATTGATAAGAGTTATGTCACATCCAACAATTTTATAAAGTTTCAAAAACTGAAAACCTTTATCAAAATCAACAACTCATGCAACACTAATGACGAAAAAGTGGTAGCAGCATCCAAAGGTGTGGCCCCTTTGTCCTCTATTATTAAACTTACTCATAGTTTTACTTAGCTTTTTGAATCTTTGCATAATGTGATGTTGAAGTTACTTATTGCTAATTTGTGTTAACACTTACTCCTGTCAAACCCATTGATCTATCTAAACCTAAATCAAAATAATTTGATCCCAAATCTTTCTGTCAATACCATTATCAACCTAGTCATGATACCGAGACTTGTTACTAATTAGAAACTGTTATTTAAGACCTTATTGATTCCAATGCTATATCTGTATAAGGTGACAATGGAAATAAATTTATTTCACCTCCTTACCAAAATCTATAAATCTATACCAACCCTTTTTCATCCCATTAAACTAACACCATTGACCATACTTAACCTTATTCTTCTTCTCCTTGCATTGATTACAATGAAAAAATCGATTCAAAGTTAATCACGTGGTCAACAAAGTTGAGCAATTTAAACCCAAACCTAAACCTTCATCTGATCTTTGAATTACCTTTGACCCTTACATTATCACAAGGGTTGATGGCCTTCCATACCATGGTGTCCTTATTGATCCCACTTGCATGGTGAATGTGATAAGTGAAGAGCATCTCTATAGTAGAGGTCTGCAACGTGATTTCTATGATAGATCGAAGGTTAGGATCCAAACTTGCAATGGTTTCCTTTTGTAACATAAAAGAGAAAGAAGAGGAGAGGGGATGGTTATATATGTTAAACATCCTAATCTTTTATTATGCACATTAGGGAAAGAGAAAGAGGGATCCCCAAATTTAACCTTCAATAGAACCCAAATTAGATTACCACAACCCAAACAAATATAGGGGTATTAATGCAAAATTCAAGGCCTTTTAAGGGTGAATATCTAAAAGGTCCCTTTTTTCTTTTGATGGTACTTTCCCTTTATTATTTATTGATTTGTATATTATATGTGTTTCATTAAATGACCTAAGACTAGTTAATTGATGAAATGCAATGCAATTGAAATAAAATCACATGTAACAATAAAGCATATAAAATACCTAATATGATATCTCAAAGTAAGTGCTATGAAATTACAAAGAGGAAATTGGACTCACCTTGAGGTCTAGTAAATTTCACAAGATCATATTTAAAAATAGAGCAATAGATTGTAACACAAACTAAAACCACGCTAGATCTGGAACCTACAAGTTGTAATCTGTCAACTGTGAAAATTTGAAGGCTCCAAGAACAAGTCACACTTGGGTACGGGTTGAGGTCAACCTTTATGTGCACTATCAAAAATATGAGATACGAATGTCCGATGGAAACTATAACCCTAAATCAGCTGAATCCAATCCTGGAAACTTGAAAACCTGCAAATATGCTCCTACACAAGAAAAATGATTTTTATTTTTATTTTTATTTTTTTTTGAGGGGGGGAGGGTCTTGCCTTGGTCAAGCCCTAGTTTAATAATTAACCTTGAATTGAAATAAAAGCATGTAAAAGAAAGACAAATTTAAATATTCACCTCGCTTGCCAAACCTTCATGGATGGATTCGAATACGCTACCCACAAAGATGTATGAATGCTTTTGTGTAGAATGTAGGATGTCTTCACAAATGCAATAGATTTACAAGTTCCAAATCATAGATCATGGATGTAAGTATGCTTGAATGGTTACGTGCTTGTGCAATGTTGATGAATATAGATCTCCGCCCTTGATGGCCAACTCCACTATCTCCAATGAAGAAATAAGCTAGGTCTATGGAAGGAAATGCATGTTTGATTGAATGGAATGAATGCCTCTAATTAATTCTTGCTTTGTTTGAACTCCTTGAATGCACCTTGAACTTGATAGTTTGAAATTGTTGGCTTGGGTATGCAATGGACATAGAACTTGTAGCTTGTGGTTCTTGAATGTGTATCAAAATTTTGTTTTCTTATTGAATTCATGGATCCCAAATGAATTGAATAGGCCTCCTTTTATACTGATTTCGGGTGATAAAAAAAAGGGTCGACTGCACTGCGGGGGGAATGTGAAAAAACCCTGAAAATGGGCCTGAGTTCCAATGAAACCAATGCCTCAGGTACAATTCAAACTCAACCTATACCTTCCAAGTACAATTTGACTTTGACCTATACCCTAAGAGGCACAATCCCTGAAAAAATCCTCAAGATATCGGGGGTGCAAAAGAAACGGTAAAAAGTAGGCAAAAAATAAGGGCAAAGCAAAAAATCAAGCATAAATGCATCCATGTTCTAGGAGATCACTAAAATGGGACCTTAAATAGGTCTTTGAGCTTCCAAATTAATAGTTTCTAACTTTTAAGATAATAAATTTAGCCCCCACTTTAGCGGGAGTATGAGCCAAACTCAAACTCATGGTAAAGTATATAAAGTGCATGAGATGACCTCATCAAAGCTAAGGAGACAAAGAAATATCAAGCCCCCAAGTGACTTGAGTCCTCATCAAATCCAAAACTAAGACAAGAGAGACATTGCCAAAAACAGGGGAAAAAGGGGTGTGTTTGCCTTGGTCCAGTAAGAATGCTTGTCTTACTTTGAATCACACAAAAATGCATATTGCAAAATATGGCATTAATAGTCTAGCGTGTTTGTGTGCCATGCTAGTCAACCCATCAAGGATTCATCCTTAGGATTTGTGTCTCCAAAAGGGGAATTCAAAAGAAAGTGATCCAGGAATAAGGATTTGTGTGTTCTTAGTGGATCAAAAGGTGTAAGTGCAAGGATAAGGCATTGTGTGTTTGTGTATCCATAAGAGATCCAAATGTATAAGATCATAAAACATAGTGTGTGTGTGTGTGTGTGTGTGTGTGTGTACAAAATGTGAGCAGAGTGTATGCCCCCACGTTAAAGCATTTGCAAACACCTTAATGGGAGAAATGAATTTAACAGAGCTTACATGCATCTACTAGAGATGTTTCCACTATGAAATCCTCCCAAGAAAGGACACATTAAGGGAAATGAGCACATGACAAAAAAAGAGAACACAAGAGGGATCTACCAAATCAGGGGTCAGTAGGTCATATGATAACTCATGTATATATGAGTTATGTCAAATGAACTATCATCATTCTCCAAAGGGAGTAGAACTACAACACAAGGGAATAAAGGCACATAAGAGTTACAAAGAAGAGTTAAAAAGATTCAGAGCTACCATTTTGTATCATCCCAAGCAGACAACACAAAAACACATTTACAAACAATGGAACATGTACAACACAACATGTAACAACATATAGAAGAAATGAGATACAAGTAGAAGAATGAGTATGACATTTTTTATTCCTTTATCACCTTGTGTTATCAGAGCAACAAGAATCATTTAAATAAATCTAAACAAAACATATAAAAAGCAACACGTCATGGGGGAAACACATCACAAAAAATAAGCAAATAGAGAAAATAAAAAGAAAGGAAGGATCCACTATACAAGAGGAGCTAGTCAAGCATATTGCCTGCCCCCTATCTCGGTCCATAGTATTTAGGGAAGGTGGGAAACTCGCAAGAGGAGCAATATCAAGCATTAAAGAGGGAACAATAGCCAAACAAGGACCCTATTGTGAATAAAGGTCACTATGTTTGGGGTTAGTAGCAATAGATAATTATTGTGAAAGCATAGCTGGAAAATCATTATCAAGATCAATAGTCTCATAATCATCAGAATCACTAGCATGTGCATCATTTTTAGTATTAATAACATCATCATCAAGAGTATCTTCTTCATCAATATTTATTGTAATAGAATCTAAGATACGAATAGAATTTTCATGTTTATCCATTTGAACTTTGTTATTATTCACTTCCTCTACAAGGTCAAGCATGGGTTGATTAAACGAAAGTGAAGAAGGAGGTGTATGAAGTGAAGAAGGATTATGAGAGGTAGGTGCATGAGCTCTATCTTGACACTTGAGATGATGATCATGAGCATGCTAGTTACGTGTGGTCTTGCTAGATATTTGAGGTGGAGTGGGATCAATAAACATAGGTTCCTTTTCTTCTTTAGGTGAGAGAATAAGAGGTGCGGAAGATGATAAAGGAGGAGTTGGTTGTATAGGAAGAAGAACACGAGTAGGATCAATTTTGGGTTTACTAAGCTCAACAATCTTCTTGGATTTGAAGGCTTGGTATGATAGCAAAAGATAATCAGGATGAGTTGGAAGTGATTGAGGTAAAGAAGGCCAAAATAAATCAAGGTCAACACAGTCTCAAGGCCTATAAGGATGCTAAAGACTATAGTTAATGGTCTTTATCTCACCATCATGAGGGAATTTAAGACATTTGTGAATAGGAGAAGCTATGACTTGCATGGAGGAAAACCAAGGAATACCAAGCTTGACTTGAAATTGATTGAAGGTAGGGATGAAAATGATGGTAGTATTCACAATCTTACCACAAAGGTCCACAATAAAAGAAATAGAACCTTGACAAGGGTAAAGGAAACCATTGCAAGTTTAAATTAAGACATAATATTTATCATAGGAATACTTTTGAAAATGTTTACTAAAATGGCACTCTTCACTTATAACATTCACCATGCAAGTGGGATCAACAAGAACACCACAAGAAGGAACACCAATAACCCTAGAAGTTATGTAAAGAGGACCATAAGGCACTTTAATTATTTCAGTGTAATAAAAGGAGATGCAAGGTTGAATTTGAGGTTGTGGTTGAGGTAAAGGTTTAGGTTGTATATGCTGAACATGGTTAACAATATGGTTGGATTATTCAACTTTATCATCATAAATAATGTCTGTAGCAGAAGAAGAAGGTTACACAATAGTATTGGTTGAATGAGATGGAAAAGGATTAGTATATATTTGAAAATTATTGTTAGGAGGTGCGACATATTTGTTTCCCTGACTGATATCAACATCAACAGATATAACATTAGAATCAATAAGGTTTTGGATAACGTGTTTCAAAGAATAACACTTTTCAGTATCATGACCAAGTTGACGATGGTATTGAAAAAGTCTTTGGGATAAAAGGATTTAGGAAGAGGTTTTCTTGGATCAATTGTTTTGATATGAGGAAGCTTAATAATATTAGAATTTAGTAACTTTGCAATTACATTATGCAAAGATTTAGATAAAGGAGTAAAATTACGAGAATGTCTAAAAATAGAGGAAGGAGGAGCCACACCTTTGGATGTTGTTGCCACTTGAACATCTACTGTGTTGGATGATTTGTTGATCTTGATGTAGTTGTTAGGCTTATGAAACATTTTAGGATGATATGTGACATCACTCTTATCAATGGTAACAAGAGCCATTGGAGTGTTTCTCTCAAACTGACTCACTTGTAGTTGATAATTATGAAGAACTGCGCATAATTTTGAAAAATAAGAAAACTTAGTTAGGAGAATCTTATCTCTAATGCATTTTTGAAAATTAGAAATAAATATGCATTGTATATCAACCCCAGGAACATGATAAGAAATATGAGCATGCAAATGCTCAAATCTACCAATAAATTCACTAACTTTTTCTTTAACACTTTGTTTACATTGCATTAAATCAGTCAAAGATATTTGAGGACCAATATTGTTTTTAAATTTTTGAATAAAAGCATTAAAAAGTTTTTCAAAAGAATCAATGGTTTACAGAGGCAAAGAGAAATACCATTGCAAGGCTTTGTCTCAAAAGGTCCTAGTGAAAAACTTAGTCATAAACCTATAGTCATGAGCAAAATCACTACACAAGGTTTGAAAAGTTTTTACATGAGTCGCAGGATCACCCTTACCATTATAATTCTCAAGAGGAGGAATCTCAACATTTTGATGGATAACAACTCAGATAATTTTTAAGGGCAAAGGATTAGCAATTTCACATGTGGGAATATTGAATTTGGATTGAGTCAAGGAATCAAGTTGTTGTTTCAAGGACGAGATGGTTTGAGCTAGGCTATTCATGGTGGAATCAATAAAATAAATGATATGAGGAGAAATGTTTTTGATTAAGGTAAATCCAGTTTTTGAAGGGAACCATAACCCTTTAAAACAATAGAAAAATAGGAAAATAATGCACATCCCTTAAATAAACAGCTGGGGGACCAAGAGAATACAAAACCCACCCAACACGAACTACTAGCAAATAAAAATAGTAGTCCCCAAACCAACACTTCAACAGCAACAAAAAAATGAAAAACACTAAAGCTCCAACTACTCTACACCAAGAGAAGAAGGCAGAAGCCGTACAACTCAGAAAACAAACCATATCTATTTATCCCTTAACCCCCTTCTTATAGGATTAGAGTGTCATATCAAAGGAAGGCGGGGATCTCTTGACATATTTTCCTTTAACCGTAATCCATCCTTCTTCCACTTTGGCAGCCGCATCCTGCCAACATAGGGAATCCAGAATATATTTCCTAGCATTCATTGAATTTATAGCACACAGCTCAAGACCAACCGACAACAAACTAGATCTCAAACTCCTCCCAACAGGAGAGGGAGAAGCAATAGGACTAGAAGAACCAACAACAACTAGCAAACTAGCAGAAAGATTGGAACCATCCAACACAGAGGATATAGTTCCAGCAAAACCTACAACAACAGAATCCCGCACAAGGACAAAATCAGTGGGGGGAGCATCCTCAGTCCCAAGACTAGCACCAATAGTATCCTCAAGAGGCAAATCCTTTTCCACAATAGGCAGAGGAGAAGACAAAGGAGACTCCAAAGCAACAACCAGAGAAAATCTCTGCTGGGAAGAACTCTTCACATTCGTATAATGCTGAGAAGAGGCACCTTTCCACCATGAAACAAAATGCCTAGTTTTACCCATACTACATTTGGCTGCAATATGACTAGTTTGGAAGCATCTTCAACACCTAAAGGGGATTCCTTCATAATCCAAAGGTTGAATCCAAATTCCCTTAGGATAAACCAGCCTAATCTCCGCAAGAAATCCCTTTGAAGCATCTATATCCACCAAAATATGAGCATATGTGGTGTGGATAATATCTGTAGATTCCAAATCCACCATCAGGAAGTCTCCCAAAGCCTCACCCACTTCCTCCAAAAGAGGATCTACCCAAAGATGCAGCGGGAGGTTTGGAAGTCTAACCCAAATAGGCATCTTATTAAAAATTTCAGATGAGGGATCAAAATCCTCATGCCATGGTTTAACCATCAACACGAAGCGATCCTCCCAGCTAAAGTAATGACCACAAAGGATACGATTTTTATCCACAATAGAATCAAATTTGGTGACAAAAAAACCTTTTGCCAAAGGGAAAATATGAACCTCACCAGAAATGATGGGTTCCCAAAATTTGGAAATCCAAGCATGAAGCTCAGGAAGACTTGGTCAGAAACTCCTAAATCTACAAATCACCGCCTGGTTGGAAAAAAATAGATGATAAATGCTCTATTTCTTCCATAGTTTCCTCACCCATAGAGAGATAAATGTGAGCAGCCACAAAGATAGGAGCAACCACGGAAGACTTCAAAGTTGTCCCAACAAAAGGCTTCACCGACACCCGAGAAGACAAGGGAGGCCCCTCAGAAACCCTTTAACCAAGACCAATTGCTAGAGAAGAAAGGGAGGCCACAACAAAATCCCTAGCCACAAAAAAATTCTCCCCACCACCACCAGGAGACAGGCTAGAAACACATGGGGCAGAGGCATGCTTACCAGACACTCCTCACTTATGAACATCAGCAGAAGAATATGAAAGCGATGATACATTCATAATCCCGACCACCTGAGAGATGTCAAGCCCATATTTGGGATCTTTAGGCACAGAGAGAACATGGGAAGCCGAAGAGGAAACACCAAAAGAAGGCTTGGTATCAACTCCCCCTCTTTTCGAAATATCAAGAGTCATTTGAGTGGGAGTGGGAGCAGTTTGAACAATGGGTGCAGGGGGAGGAGCCATGATATGGTTCAAAAGTTAGAAATGTTTGGAATATTGTTATTGGAATTAGAAGGAATATTTGCAGAGGCATGAATCATATTAGGAGTATTGGTAAAATGGATATTGGAATATTAAAAGGGAACATTATGATATGAAGGTGCTAATGTGGGCAATGAAACACGTGGAGCACTTGTAGGAAGTGAAGGAAGAGTGGTATGAGGAAGACTCATATGTGTAGGATTAGAGGATTGAATGAAGGTTATTGTAAGCAGTGGAGCATAAGTGGAGATGCTATGAATGTAAGTAGAGATTGGAAAAGAGGTTTCAACATGTGTAGTGGATGGAACATAGCCTAAGTTTTGAGCACATTTTGACATGGATTTGACATTGGAATTAATAATATGTGAAATTCCACGCAAGAGGTGAAGACCATGTTCATCATTACGAGAAAGATTCCTTAAGGCTTATAAAGGGGAAATAGTCTCGACACTGTGATTCTCTTCAACTAACCAATGTTCTATTCTTTCAAATTCTTGAGTAAGTTTGTCAATTTGAGCGAGAGGAAATATTAAGTCTTCAACTTCATCATGGGAGGAATGAGAAGAGTTATTCTCTGTAAGAGGATTAGGATCAAGAGGGAACATATTGGTCTCTTCAAGATTCGTAGGAAATAAGGAGGGTTCAGAATCAAAAGAACCCACAAGCCTATGACTTCTTCTAACCAGAATACTATGAGTTGGAATCAAGGTGGTAAAGCCCATACACAAAGATATGCAACGAAAGGCTAATGCAATCTAAATACATACAAAGTAACATAGAAAAAAGTAGATCTAGAGATGAAACAACAATGGAGATGCAAAGAGAGACCAAATAAAGGGGATCTAACCATCTAATCAAAGGGTATAAAGCATGAAAGCGTCAGGTTCACCAAAATGTAAGTGAACCTATGCAATGCAAAAGAAGATCACACAATGAAGATCTAACTACCCAATCAAGAGATATAAAGCATGAACATGTTAGGTTCACCAAAATGTAACATAAAAAAATAAAGAAGAGGAGAGGCGGGGGGGGGGGGGGGGGGGTTATAGATGTTAAACCTCCTAATATTTTATTATGCACATTATGGAAAGAGAAAGATGTATCACCAAATATAACCTTTAAGAGAACCCAAATTAGATTAGCACAACCCAAATGGATATAGGGGTACTAATGCAAAATTCAAGTCATTTCAAGGGTGAATATCTAAAAGGTTCCTTTTTTTATTTTGATGGTACTTTCCCTTTATTGTTTATTGATTGATATTATTTGTGTCTGATTAAATGACCTAAAGCTAATTGATTGATTAAATGCAATGCAAGTGAAATAGAAGCACATGTAACAATCAAGCATATAAAAGACCTAATCTGATATATCAAAGTAATTTCTTTGAAATGAAAAATAGGAAATTGGACTCACCTTGAGGGCTAGTAGAGGTCACAAGCTAAGATATGAAAATGAAGCAACAAATTATAACATAAATTGAAACTGTGCTAGATTTGGAACCTACAAGTTGTAATCTACCGACTGTGAAAATTTGAAGGCTCCAAGAATAAGTCAACTTGGAGGTACAGGTCACACTTGGGTATAGGTCGAGGTTGACCTTTACGTTCACTATCAAAACTATGATATTCGAATGTCTGATGAAAATTATAAACCTAAATCAGTCAAATTCGATCTCGGAAACTTGAAAATTTGCAAATCTGCTCGTACACAAGAAAAATATTTTTTTTTTTTTTTTTTGGGGGGGGGGGGGGGAGGGGCTTGCCTTGGTCAAGCCCCATTTTATGAATTAATCTTAAATTAAAATAAAATCTTGTAAAACCAAGACAAATATAAATATTCACCTTGCTTGTAAAACCTTCATGGATGGATTCAAATTCTCTACCCACAAAGATGTATGAATGCTTGTATGTATAATGTAGGATGTCTTCACAAATGAAATATATTTACAAGTGCCAAAACATAGATCATGGATGTAAGTATGATTTAATGGTTGAGTGCTTGTGCAATGTTGATGAATGTAGATCTCCTCCCTTGATGGTCAACTCCACTATCTACAATGAAGAAACAAGATAGTTCTATGGAAGTAAATGCATGTTTGATTGAATGGAATGAATTCCTCCAATGAATCCTTGCTTTTCTTGAACTCCTTGAACTTGATAGCTTGTAATTGATGGATTCAACATGTAATGGACATAAAACTTGTAGCTTGTGGTTCTTGAATGTGTATCAAAATTTGATTTTCTTATTGAATTCATGGATCCCAAATTAATTGAGTAGGCCTCCTTTTATACCAATTTTGGGTGAAAAAACAAAAAGGCTCGATTGATCTAGGAGGGAAAATGTGAAAAAACCTAAAATGGGCTCAAGTTCCAATGAAATAATGCCTCTGGTACAAGTTGACTTCAACATATACCCTAGGGGGCACAATCCCTAAAAAATTCTCTGGATCTCGTGGGTGCAAAATAAATGGTAAAAAATAGGCAAAAAATGAGGGCAAAGAGACAAATAAAGCATAAATGCATCCATGTTCTACGATATCATGAAAATGGGACCTAAAAAAGGTCTTTGAGCTTCCAAATTGATGGGTGCTAACTTTTAAAATTGTACACCTTTATCCTTCCCATGATTCCATTTCATTTCCTATTGAAGTTTGTTGTAAAACCATACATGCTACCTTTATTGTCATCCCGACTTCTGATCAATTTTATTTCAAACTTTGTCATCCTTGGCTTATCACCATGAAAGATGTGGCTTCTCCTATTCATAAATGCCTTAAATTTCCTCACAAGGGAGAAATCGTGGCTGTTAACCATAGTCTTTATTAGCCTTTAGTTCCTTGAGACTCAATTGATCTTGATTTCTTTTGGCCTTCCATGTCTCAAGCAACACAAGCTCGTATGACCATATCTTTCAATTATACCAAGCCTACTGATAATCCTTAAAGGATAAGATATTTTCATTAGTATACAAGTGGACAATTGTTGTTGGTCACACATTCACCGAGTGTCAGCATTCACCGAGTGACAACATTCACCAAGCGACAATGTTCACCGAACACATTGGTCACCGAAATGTTTAGTACACTGAGCAGAGACATAACCGATCAGAGACATCACTAAGAAGATATGCCACCAAGCACCAGTCTAACCGAGAGACAATTATAACACTGAGAAAAGTGGATCTAAACTACACGTCAGCTAAAGCACTTTAGTCTTTAAAATAAATTTTTTCTTAGCTGGACAATTATTTCTTGAGGATCAAGAAAAGAATAATTGATGCAAGGAGGGTAGGAGACGGGGCCTAGGGCACACCAAAAACCAACCACGTTGCAGATACAATGCAGAATTACACAACAACATAGTGAGAGAAGAGAAATGCAAATATCTTTATCATGAATCAATCAAACTCAATACATGCCAGGCTGTAAGGCCTTCCTGGTTACGGCCATATACATCAGAGTGTATTACAATTTGATCTTCTTACAACAAAGATCTCAAATCTTTTCATATTCTAACATTTTCCTTCTTGCTCCAAGACTTCTTCCAAACTAATAACATACAAAGGAATATATACAAGAGTCCAACAAAGTAGTCGATGCTCAAATACAAAGGTGAGATTCAGATTTAGGTCCACACGGATCCCCAAGATAGATCCCAGATGCAAAAATTAAATAAAGAAGTCAGCCACCAACACCAACTCCAAAATAAACCAACTCGGAAAAGCAAAATCCAAGCAATAGAGCACTCAGCAAAAGAAAATCCGAGCAGCAACAACAAGCATGATTGAGAAACTCGACAAGGATGCTGAGCAATGAAAGCCGAGTGATAGAGAACAGGCTGAACTATAAGTAAACATATTTTTGGTTGAGCAGGATTTCCAAGGACCCAAGATGCTCCTACATCAGACACTTGGGGTAGAAAAGAAATGATTCCCGAAATCATGTATCAGGTCCAACCTGAAATGAATCCAACTTAGATTGAGAAATCCAAGATGAGTCCTCAATCAGTCTATTTTTTCACTTTACCAGATATTCCATGTATTCTTTTACTCTTGTACTTCTGCCAACTCTCTATTTCAAGATCTTCTCAACTTCCTCTATCTGCTTCTTAGGATAATCACTTAGTATTGTCACTTCTTCATCAGGTTCATGATATTCATACAAGTCTAAAATATTGAAAATAGGTGATATATCCATGTCATCAGGTAATTCAACTTCATAAGCATTTACACTGTCAAATCTTCTCAGTATTTTACAAGGACCAAATTTCTTCATCTTCAGTTTCCCATATGTTCTAATAGGAAATCTTCCTTTCTTCAGATGAACCATCATAGCATCACCAACTTCAATTGTATTATGTCTTCTTCATCTATCTGCATCATCTTTGTATTTCTGATTACTTTTCTCTAGCTTCTGCTTTACATCCTTATGCAATGTCATCATAAATTATGCAAATTCTTCTGCTTCAAAACTTCTTTTCTCTTCACCAACAATGTCTCTCAAATCTGATATACCTCTAGGTTGTGTGCCATGAACAATCTCAAAACGTGTCTTTCCAGTACTTCTATTTACTGAAATGTTGTATGCGAATTCTGCTTGTGCCAACATCAAATCCCAATTGCTTGGTGTGTCTCCAACTAAACATCTCAACAGGTTACCCAAAATTTTGTTTACCACTTCTATTTGTCCATCAGTCTGTGGATGAAATGTAGAAC
>MU218894.1:37411-80730 GCA_018584345.1 Thuja plicata | reverse complement strand
AATTTTGGAGGATTCTATTTGAAGCCCCACCAATAATATTGAATAATAAACAAATAATTTTTTTTTTTGTTTTACTTTGTAACTGTCGCAATTGCGACGTCAACCCCTGAATTGCGATGGGGATGCTGTAGCGGCGACGCCAAATGCCCGTCGCAATTGCATTGGGATCCGTCGCAATTACGACGTCAGCCAAGGGGATTGCGACGGGGTTGTTGTAGCGGCAACGCCAAAATCCCGTCGCAATTGCATTGGGATCTGTCGCAATTGCGACGCATTCCACAAGAATTATGGCCAGATGATACCAGAATAAAGTGGCAGTATAGCGACGGATAGCTGTCGTAATTGCGATGGGTGATGACAGACGTCATAATTTGTGACTAAAAATGAGCGACGTCTACTACTGTCGCACTGGCAACACATGGCTGTCGTAATTGTGACACATAGTCGTCGCAAAATGATGCCAAATGTATTAGTGTAGGAGGAACAACCTATTGATTTACTCTTTAAGAAATCAACAAACTTCAATTGTAATCACATATGAGTACAATTGATTCTACACAAATATTCTTGAAAGTAATTGGTTTAAATGATATTGAATGTGTGGATGATGATAGATTATCAAACCAATTCCTAGACCAGTGCCTATCCTTGGGCTAATAGAGTTAATAAATGAAGATCCACAGAAACAAAACAAAATATTGTAAGTTGCCTTACAACCTACATGCAATTCGGATAAAACGCCTTACAAACTATCCTATCACCTCTAAAATATTGTATCAAATCCTCAAATATTGTTATGCTCCTTGAAACTACTCACAAAACTTAGTTCTTTCGTTGAAAGAAACTTGTAAGCAATTAGATAGTTACCTTGTAACCAATATGCTTAAAGATGCCTTACAGATTTAAACATAAAAGAGCATACACAACAAGTAAAGAGACAAAAATAAGATAGAGTAAAATTGCACTATATTTTATTCATATTTTTCTACTTCAATACATGAAAAGCTTAAAAAATCTTGAAGACACAAACACAAATCAAGAAAGTCTGATTTTCAATATATTTCATCCTCTTTAGCTCTTACAATTTTGGTCTATATATAGGTCCTTAACCATCTTGGAATCCTTAATGTTAGGATGCAACAAGCTTTAGATGGTTTAAGGAACCTAACCCTAAAACTACAGAAAAGACAAAAATAGAGAATGTTGAAGTGGTGGAGAGACAAAAACAGGGGATGAAATCTGATATTCTTTTGTCTTCTTCTGGAATCTGGTGCCTTAGTCTGATAATGTTCAGGATAGCTTCTGATATTTATATCAAGATCAAGTGACTGCCATTAAAGGCTAACTTACACTTATCTTTAGTAATAACTAACCTCCTTGTGCTCAATGATCAGGCGCCAAGTGTTCACTTTCACTCTTCATCCAAGATTTCCTCCTCTACCACATGCTTCTTCTTCTTGGGCTTGGTCATCAGGTCCCATGCTATCACTTCATCTTCTGTAGGCCATTTAAAGCTCTGTATACTTTGTACTTATACCTTCTGTTTTTCCCATCTGACAGCTATGATGCTTTTAACATCCATTAAGAATTTGTTCATGTTAGTTTCTGCCTTGAAGGCTTCATCCAAAATCTTATTGAAACCTTCCAAATCTAAATCTGATCCTGAAATAAATGCCTCATTGCTAGGCATTCTACTATCAAATTCACTTCTCCAGGCCTCTAAAGCCTTAACTTGATCATCTTCTCCTTTCAAAGAAGGAACAAAACTATTAAAATTCAGAGAAAGGAGGCTTAACTTAGCCTCTACCTGATTCAACTTACCTTTAAAGAATGACAAGGCTATATTAACCTTTTTGATTTCATCTTCGACCTCAGTTACAACCTCAGGTAAATATAATCTAAGGGGCTACAAATAAGAAAGCTTTTCAAATAATTGAACCCTAGGAGACCAATTAACAAAATAGGGGTTCAATATGGAAATATACCCTGTCACTTATGTATGCAAGGTGGGCAGTTTATTGTAGGCATTTACGATGACATCTATTTTGTCTTTGAGAATATCAATCCTATGCTGTAGAATGCATTTAAATGCATTTAGGGCTATCTCATTCTTCTTTTTTCCCATATCTTCCTTCTCAACTACTTCCTTTGATTTTTCTTTTTCCTCTATCTGTAAAGGTTGTTCTAGAGGCACATAAACCACTTCAAGTTACTCTTCTAGTTGCTTCAGCAACTTAGCAATTACCTTATCTTGCTGATGTATCTTTATGTGGCACAATTCCCTATCCTTTGCTAGGGCATTGGTTTCCTCAACCAAAATTCTACACTTCTCAGACAATTATTTTGTCTTGTCTTCATTCAAATGAGCCCAATGAGTCATAATATGAGAAATCTTCAAATCTCCAGTGTTCTGTACAGTCCAGACCATTTGGTTCCCCACCATGTTCTCTTGAATGTTCACTAGTTGAGGCTTTTGGTCTTTGGGACATAAGCTCCACATGGCAAAGGCTTTTTATTTTGGACTATATCCAAATTCTTTTATCATGTCGCCCATTCGAACCTCACTTGCCAATTTAAGGTCTGGTTGCTTTCTAATTTAGTCAATAATGAATGTTGAGGCTAAATCCCAACCCTCAGCAAGAAAAATGCCACTATTCAAAACCATTTTCCTTGCCTCATCTGGAGAGACATCCTCACTATCAGGGTCATAGGCTTGTAGAGCTAACAAAGCCTCATTTGTGATTGTTTCCTCTCCATCTACCTTCAATTGAGCCCTTATTTGTTCCTTCTTGTGCCACCTCAAAAAATCCTTGAACTCATCAGTCTTGACAAAATTGTCATCACTTAGACATTATTGTTAATGCAATAACCTCTCATCTATGCATGCCTTAAGAGGCAATTCAATGTTTTCTTCCTCATCAAGTTGTTGCCTCTTCCCCTGTCTAATTATCTTCCTTAGATTATGATCATATAATCTATTTCCAGGAATGAGGGCACTTGTTCTATCTCCTTTCTTCTCTTTCCTAATAGAGGAAGTCTGACCAGGGTCAAATTTTTGCCTCTTTGTAGCAGGCTCTTCTACATCATCTAGCTGTGACACTTTAGTTAGGTCAATGATGTGGCCATGTTCTTCTTGTACCTGTGCTACCTCTGCAACATCCTGTTGAGGTTGATAAAATTTAGGTGGATGGGCATAATCACCATCACTATCACTCTCATATTCTAATTCTAAATACTCAGGCTCCTTTGCTCCTTTCTTATCCAAAACATTATCCAATTGTTCACAAATTACATAAAAATTATCAAGCATGGCTTTGATCTTATCAAAATATGGTAAGTCAGGGTAAAACCCTCCAAAAGACAATCCATTTCTCTTTATTTGTTTTTCTATATTCAACAATTCTTGCATCCTCTCCCTTCTTATTCTTATCTCATCTTCAACAAGGAAATTTCTTGTAGCATCCTCCTCCACACAAAAACCATGCACATTTGTATTGGGGATGGTAGGAGTCAGAAGTTTCCTAGCTTCTGCAATGAATCCCTCTAGTTCAATATATCTGTATAATGCTACCCTCATCTTGCAGCTCTCCAACCATGCACTCACCTGATCAATAGCACCCTTACCAATGGTAAAGTTAAAGATTTTAAACTGTCTAGGGGTTAAGGTCCCCTTCCTATGTGGTGCAAAATGTTCATTATCTGTCAACAATAATTGCCATATAAACTCCATGGTAGCAACTCTGGATGGCACATGATAGGGTAGGGCATGAGGTGGATGTGTGCATCCATATACCCTAATCATGGTAAAATTTTCTTCTAAGAAGAAGTCTCCCAAGTTGTGATCACCCTCCCATTTGTCTACATACTCACAAGGTCTTAACAACTGCATCACCTTTATTGGGAGTCTGGTTTTGCTGATACCCATGCTCTGCATTAATGGATATATAATCCAATTTTCAAATCCACAAAAATCACAGTCCTTGGATGTATAATTCCATATCCTAACCCAAAACTGAATAGGATTAGGCCGGTCCTGGAAAATCCTCTGAGGATTCAAGTTGTTCACATTCATAATCCCATAGTTAAAATGCAATAACAAATGCATCAAAATATAATAGTGGAAGAACCTAGGTTCTTTCTCTTTGGGATCCTTCGTCTTCTTCTATGTAGCTACAAATCCTTCATGCATTTTGTCAATAATGTACTGTATGTAATCATAACTGGTGCTAGAATGCACCTCTTGCAAGTCCAGTACCATCATCAAAATTCCAGCATTAATTTTCTCTCCTCCTCCATCTATTCCTAACACTCTACATAAAGCATAGGAAATATACTTAATATAGAAATGTAATTCCTTAAAGCAGAAGGGTGCAGTCCTAGGTATAGGAGTAAGATGGTTCCTAACCTCCTTAAGCATATGCTTCTGTAATTGACCCCTAGCAACACCAGGTTTTAACCTATACCTCTCCTCTTGATTAGTAATATTTATCTTGGTAGACATGGTACTGTATAAGCCAAAGGCTTGCATAAATGAATTCCTATTTAACATTAATAGGGCAGTACCATCATTTGTCTTGATTGTCCTAGACAGAGCATCATAGTGGCTGACAAGACCTAGAAAAAAGTCTACATCTATATAGACATCAGGGACAATTAACCTAGCAAGACCACAAGTCCAAGGGTTTGACATTGGGATGGCCTTATCAGAATTATTATAAAAATAATTTTAAAGAGAAAAACCTATTGATCCTAAACTGCGAGCATCTCTAATCTCACAGTAGTCATCTGCCAGCAAATTTTCATTTGCCCTCTTGTTCTGTGTGGACCCCGGAAACAGCTTCAGGAATTCATCAGAGAAATTCCTCTTCCCTTTTGCATCATCATCTACTTCATCACTTCTTCCACTGGTGGAAGCCACAATAACGACCTTACTCATCTTGCTCTGTTTCAACCCTTCCTTTTACCGATTTTGAAACAAATCTCCTTTCAGGATTCACCACTCTTCTCTGTGCACTTGTTTAGCAATTCAAGAAGCTTGATAACCAGAGAATTACCTTACAAATGATCAATTTCTGCCTTCTAAACATAAAATACCTAGCACTTCTTCGCTTTGCAATTTTGGATGCAAGATAAGTGAAAATGAACCTGCAATCAACTCTTTATAGAAACTCTTCCAAGTACATAGCTCATCATTGGAAAAACAATCAATTTTTCTTTCAAGTTAACATGCTATGGAATTGATTGAAATCCTAGTTGTAGCTCATGACTGTGATAGGAAATCAAATTCATATGAGTGTGTCTTTAGAAAAACCCTGATAAAATTCAAACAGGATGACATGTCTTCATATGATTGGTTCTTCGTCAGACATCTCAGCTACTCCTTTTCATACAACAATTAATTTCCTAGATTTTCATTAGTCACTGAATCTCCACATTGTCATATCAGTAATTGCCACCTTTTATCATTTTTCATATTCAGCAACCACACGACTGTGCAGTATCTCCTTGTTGCTGACCAAATCTCTTAACCCTCAATTCTCCTGGAGATCTAGTGACTGTGTTGTTTTCTTCACTTAGCTAACCACAGTTAAGTTCTGGCGATCACACGACTGCATGAATCAAAGTTGCTAGATAAGATGCTTAACTCAGAGTTTATTTGGAGATCCCACGACTAGCCTTTATTTTTACCTTTAATTGTTATTTCTAAGTCGCTAATTGTTTATTTCCAATTAGGAGACCCCGTGACTAACCTTAGTCGCCCAATCGCTGATTAAAAATGCTATCTGATATTTCTTTTAGAGACTACGCGACAACCTTTACCTTTTGATTTTAATTCAAAGACTATGCGACTAAAGGATATCTCTTTGTCGCGAGCACTTTTTCTTATCATGCAAATTTGATGGAGACTTGGCAACTACCGTTGATCTCATTACACTTAACATCTGATGGCTGCGCTAAGTCACTGAGTATATTTTAAAAGCTTTAAATCATTTGGAGACTACGCGACAATACATAAATTTATATCTTTAATCTCTTAATTGCCAGATGACCTTTTTCTTCTGGGAGACCACATGACTAACCTTCATTTTTTTCATTGTGGACACATGTCTCTTCTAACTGTTTGTCTCTAAATCACTGATTAAACACTAACTTAGCATCTTAATCCAGCGACCACCCGACTGCCATATATTCTAAACACCTTGCAGTTTGTCGCAAAGTCTCGACATCTTTTACTTAACTGTCATCTTATTTGGAGACTACGTGACATAAGCTTTTAACATGATACTTAACCATGTTTCAATTTGGAGACCCCACGACTAAAGCAACCACTAAGTCTTATAACAAATCACTAACTACTAGATTTTTTGTGTGACACCACGACTTAACTATTTGCTTAAGTAATGCTTGATGACGTGTTTTTGCATTGGGAGAATTCACGACTGAAAGGTTCCGCCAAGTCTCGTAAAAAATAAGGAATATTTTGTTTCTTCAAGAGACATCTCGACAACAGTTAATCGCCAAGTCTCCTAACCAAATGGAATGTACTTCTTGGATCAAGCAACTAGGCGACCATTATAAAAGGCACATGACTTAAGTTTGTAAAAAAGGTAATGCAAAAATAGAAACTCGATTGACATTTTAGGGCTTTTTTGCATTTTGACTTAGAACAGAGCTTAGGGTTTTTGGTTTTTGCACTGTTCATGTGGATTTTGACCTAAAGACGTAGAAACTTCTTAGGGATACTTAAAAAATGGGACATACTTTCTAACTTGGGATGGAATTTGGCATGAAGGCAACCAAAATTTTAGGGCAAAATAGCAAAACCTAGAATACAATCAACAAGACCAGTGCTTTATCCAATGGGTATGGAGTCACTTAATATGCAAAGACCTTCAAAATCAAAGATACATCGAATGTAAATCTTTTAAATGATCATTGAATTAAACTATGCCTTACATAATCCATTCTTACTTCTTACAAGAAGAAATAATCATCAAATCTGTTACAACCCTCTACTCACTGAAATTACCATAAGGATTTAATTCTCTCCTCGAAAGAAAAATTAAACCAATTAAACACTCTACCTTGCAAAGTGATGAATTGAAATGTCCTTAACAACCAATCCACATGAGTATACAAGTTGAAACAAAGACAACTATTCAATCAGATCACACAAATAATAGGAAGTACAGACATATATTGATATCAAGTATCAATTACATATGAAATAAGAGCCAAGGAGACCATTGATAATCTTAATCAAAATATGCAGAGCTTTACAATCCTTTTGTGGCATAAAATTCTCATCCCCTCTAAGTGATCTTGGAAATCCTTTTATAGAAATAAGGACCGCAACAAACTTCAGATCCATTAGTGTTAGGGATAAAACATTAAAATATCACATGACAGAGAAACATTTAATTCACTTCAACAACCAATCAGCTTTGTCATATTTATTTGCAACATTCCTTTTGATGCATCATGTTGGAGAAATCTGATTAAGCCGCCAACCATCTTGGGAAACTAAAGAACAAAACCCTGCCAAAAGGAACAATGAATGGAATATCTGATGTACATTAATTACCCCAGAAGACTTAACCCTTTAGAATTGTAGAACACCAACTACCCTCTTTGAAAAATATCATGATCCAAAAACATATCTAATTTTTACCTTAAACCACACTGACAAAAGACACTTCATTAATGACAAAGAACAGAATAGGACAAAATTGTTAGTAATAACTAAGAGGGGGGGTGAATCAATGGCCTCAAAATGAATCCTTCAATCAAGCCTTAAAACTTGTTACCACATTTATAAGCCTCTAGTTATATTTAGTTCTACAAGATGATTGCCTTGAAATACTTATATCAAATTACTACTTGTCGGAATGCTTTGTAAAACCTTCTACTGTATGTTTACCAATAAGTAGTCCGTCTATTTATCGAACATGGTAAATAACTAGTGTATACTGATCAATCTAGATTTACTTAAGTGAAATGCAAAACAATAAAGTAATGACTCATAGACACATTAACACATGAATTTTTAACCTGGAAACCCTGTTAAGGGAAAAACCACTAGGACCGGTACCCCAAATTTTTACTCTTCTGAAGTGAGCTCGGTGAAGAGCCAACCCTATTAAAGGTTACAAACACACTGTTAGGTGTGACCTTGTTAAAGCATGTAAATGAATAGTTTGTCACTTAGTATCTGGCATCTAATGCTACCATCCTTGATCAAACACTCACTTGGCCTGTCAATAGGTATCGGGCATATCCAATGCTACTTTGTATGATAAAACTTTTTGATACTCCTTGGGATGTATCTCAATTAGAAAAGACTTTTAAGTCCTTCTCAGTTAAGAGACTTGATGCTTCAATGGTTAAACTGAAACATTAAATTGATCTATTCACATATACAACTTGAATTGCAGATTTTCAGATCTATTGTAAGTGCATTACCTTTTTGATCAATGTTATCAATTCAATACCTTTACTCCACACTTTTATGCTTTGTGATGTTGTATCACTGTTCATCGGTGTCTTCAAAATTTAGCTCTTTCCTTAGGTTGATTGATCAGGTCTGAATGAAGGCTTTCTTCTCCTTCAGAATCTCTTCAGCATCTATTCTCTTGTCACTCCCCTTATTCACATTGAATAAGCTTGTCTCTTATATATACATGATTTCACCGTTTCTTGGCTTTCTTGATCTTGGCGTGATCTACAATTCTCGCCAATTAGATTTAAAGAAAAACTCTAGTTTTATCTCGTAGAGATATTCTTTCCAACTGGAAAAAGAAACTTTAAATCCTTTACTTATCTTCGGCTTTATCTTGTCGATTAAAACAATGATAAGTGCCAGTTAAGTCTATATTTAGCTCTTGAAAGCTAAGCATTTTGTCTTTTCTGAACTCTCTGTTCTGTCGGTCAATACTTCAGTTAGTCATTGGTGACAATTGATTGTTCCGTTAGTGTGACTTCAATTGTCTTCGGGATCCCTGTCCATCAAGTTACTCTGTGCTTTGCTCGTCGGGAAACACTGTGACTTTGCTTGTCAGTAATGTTATGCATTTTCTCGTTGGGCAACACTGTGACTTTTCTTCTTGTTGGTTTACTCTGACCGTTGGTGTGCACTCCATCGGTGTATACAGTCACTTTGTGAATACTTAACTTTTATGGATTACTGATAGCATAGCCTTTGATTCATCAGTTCTTTGAAGTCTTTAGCAATATGCACATGACCATACAATTTATATCAAGTTGATATCAATGGAAATAAAATACATTAACTAATTTAATGTCTTGCATTAACTTTTTGTGTCTTGGTGATCATCAACTTAACATTTTCAAACATTTAATCAGTTATAGTTCATAAAAAACAAAGGATTTTAAATTGTTTAACAAATTAACTAGAAACCCTATAGATATAATCTCTGCATAAATGCAATTAGAACCACCAAAATTTCCTTCATACAACATCCAACGGCTGTAAAAAAATGGCCCAAAAGATCAAATTCATCAAAAAAATTCTCTGCAACAATACGACACAGTGCACTACCTGAAAACCCTGATAAATTCATTTGAATATTTGAAAATCCACTCCAATGGCTACACTTGGTGCAGAATTTATCATTGGTGGCTAAAATTTAAACCTGAAAACCACTTTAAAATAGAACCATAGGTCTTTCTTTAGTTACCCAGGCTTCAAAAATCTCATTGGATAGGTGGCACATAAGAGTTATTCCTTTAACATTATCTCCTGATCATCTCCTTCTTGAGGCATGATGCCAACCGTAAGATGAAATCTGACTTGACTTTACTTTAACCTCTTTACTTTGGCGTTGATCTGGTCCTACTAACCACCATGCTTTGTCATGACGCAATTCCTTAAGGGTTAAGCTGCATGCAGCTTGAAGATCAAGGCAAAGCGCCCACCGTAGGATCAACTCACATCTACACAACCTTCATCGGCCTTTAAAAACCTGGACCCATGGTGACAAGATGCCACGTGTTGAAAGGGTGCAATATCTTGATGATTATATTGACTGCATATTGTGCATTGAGGGAAAAAACCCACCGTAGGACGGAAATGATCTGGCCATCCATCAACTAGCTGTTATCTTTGATCACAGAGGGACACCTGTCAAAACGACACATTGCCTTGAACATTAAAGGACGGTATCTTTGTCACTATGGGAAAGTGACAGCCGTAGATGAGATCTGATCTGACAGAACATTAACCTTCCCTACGTCATAGCTCACACCCACAACCACAGATATACATGTGTCAACATGATGCAATGCCTTAATCGACAAATTGACTACATCTTGTGCTTTAAGGCTTAGCGCCCGATGTTGAATAAAAAGAGACATGCTCGGAAAATGATAAAACATAAAGTTTTTTTGGGACTTAAGAACTTAGGAAAAATTAAAGCATAGGCTCTGACAAGAATTAGGAAATATAATGTGGCCACGCCAATGATGACATAAAACACATAACTTAAGTTCTTTAAGTGACTTCAAAAAGTAAAGATGAAATATAACAAAGTCATGAAACCTAAGGTTTTAGGGTTTTTTGCATGAAATTAAAATAAGGGTCTAAGCACAAAGACCATTAAGGCTTGTGAACTAGGCTTAAAACATCATGAAAAATGAAAGATCTAGAAAGAAAGAAAACCTTTTGGAACCCTAACTAGGCCCAAGTTAATATACATGCAAAATAGAGAAAATATGACCAACATGATCAAAACCTAAAAAAATATTTTTGGGTTGAAGCCTCTAGGACTATTGTCTACATCCAGAATAGATGCCCTCATTCCCTTCTAGATAAAAAAACCTCTGAAGAAGCATTCATTGGGATTAAACCTAACAAAAGTCACTTGAGAATCTTTGGCTGTCCAATTTACATTCATGTACCTAAAGAAAAGAGATCTAAGTTAGAACCCTCAAACAGAAAGGGAATATTTGTAGGCTATAGTGAAACATCTAAAGCCTATAGTATCTACATACCTGGACATAGATTAATTGAACTAAGGAGGGATGTTACCTTTGAGGAAGATGTTGCTTTCAGAAGATCCAAAAGCATTCATGAGATAGAAGATAAAGATCCTCCTCAAAATATGGAAGAGGATCATGCTCCTCAGATTCAGAGGGAGACTCATGAAGTGATGGAAAATGCAGATCAAAGTGAATCTATGGATCTTGCCAATGAACCTAGAAACACTAATGTGAATCTGAAGAGACCACTTTTGGAAAGGAAAATGATTCAAGAAGATAAAAAATTTGCAGCACCAAAAGACCTCACAGATACTCCAATTATATTTCCTTGATGAGTGAGATGATAAAATCATAACCTTCTAGTGTTAAAGAAGCCATCAAACTTCAATTTTAGAAAGATGCTATGACAAAAGAGTACCAATCTATTATTAAGAATAGTGTTTGGGACATTGTACCTAGGCCAAAAGGGAAATCAATGGTTTCATCAAAATGGCTCTTCAAAATAAGGCATGTTGCAAATGACAATATTGAAAATACAAAGCACAGTTTGTTGCCAAAGGTTTCTCTCAAAATGAAGGGATTGATTATGAAGAAACATTTGCTCCAGTTGTTAGATATACTTATGTCAGGGCTGTAATTACCATTGTTGCATCTAAAGGATGGAAGTGTTAGAATAAATGAGAGGGGGGTGAATCAGTTAGAACAAGTCAGCTCCCAAATTATCCTACAATCCCAAATTCCTCTAGATGTATATCAAAACCAATTTAAACATATAATTCAACTCAGTGAAAATATATTCTGTAATCTCAAACTTTTGTCAATAGTGTTTACCAAATATCAGTAAATTAATACTGTGATTACCAATCTAGGTCAATAAAGTAATGTGTAAAGTAAAAAAAAACAATCCACAACATTCATGCATATTGACACATAGATTTTTAATGTGGAAACCCTGCTAAGGGAAAAACCACCTGGGATCGGTAACCAAAATATTTTTACTTTTCTAAAGTGAGCTTGGTGAAGAGCCAACACTATTAAAGCTTACAATGCACATTGTTAAATGTGACCTGGTTAGAGGATTTAAAACTAATAGTTCTCTCTTGACCATGCATTCACTATGGGGTCAACAAGAAAACACTCAACATTCTTTGAATTTCATAATAGAGACTTTCACTGTCATACTCGATTAAGAGATTTATCTGTAACAATGGTTAAATTGATACAGTAATAATTTGATTCAAATACAACTATGTTTTTCAGATTTTCAGATCTATGCTAAGTACATAATACCTCTGGTCAATTTGTTCACTTCAGTTCATCTAATTCACCATACTTTTTTCTTCTTGGTAATTCTCTTTCCTCTGTTTTCTCAGTGATGTCTGCATAAAATGCTTGATTCTCTCTTTAATCGGTTTGATCAGTCATGCATAAACTTTGCATGTAGGCTTTAACATTTTTCAACATGATTAAAAATGAATCTCTTGTCTCTTATATAGACATCATGTCTCATTTAATTTTCATCCTTCAGATTTTTCCGCTTAATATCTATCATTAGTTTTATAGCTTAAACCTTCCTTGGCAATTGTGTTTAAAACACGTTACAATATTTGTCTTCCAATCTTCATTGAATTTTTATAGTCGTTTGATCAAATAAAAAACTTTATCTTTTACCTCAAAATCATCAATTGCTAGATCAACATTCTAGTTGGCTTGGGTTTGAATTATTTTCTCGGTCAATACCTTGTGTCGGTGATCCCTTGCTCGGTTATCACTGTGCTTCGGTATACACTATATTTTACTCGGTGTCCACTGTCTCTCGGTGTATACAAAACTCTTCATTTACCGACCATATAAACTTTGTTTGTTCCACATCTTTATTACATAATAAATGTTTTCCACAATAATAATACTCAAATAAGTTGACATCAATAACAATACATTAACTAATAATGTTTATCATCACATTTGCAACTCAGTTGAATATCAACAAATGACTTCAAACATATAATCAGTTCTAGTTCATCAATATCTCCCTTTGGCATTGATGAAAACACAATATGAAATATGCAATAAGAATATTCTATACAACAAATAAAAAACTTTTGTTCTATAACTGCAACAATTTTGTAGCTGTCCCTAGCTTGAATATATAATATGTTTCAGTATTAAAAACTTACCATACAAACTCTCCCTGCAGTTTTGACTTTTTTGTTCTTGAATCTCTCTGTAGATTAGATATGTCTCTCCCTTTTTTTTTTCTCCCTTTAGATATATTAGATATTTCATGAATCATGAATCTCTCTCCCTTTGACAAAAATTTGAAAAATAAATATACCGCTCTTAGTAGCGAAATAAAATATCCTTGATGTTTAGTGTAGTAGGTACCTTTTAGTGTACTGATATGTGTGTGTCAGTCCAGTTCAAATTCGCATCAATATGTCTGATATTATGATTTTATGTAGGTTGATGCAACCTCCTAATTGTGTTAGTTAAAATAGACAAGGGATGAACCCCTAGTCTACCTCTCAAGTATTCAAATGTATCATTCGGTAAGGGTTAGGTGAATATGTCTGCAAGTTGTTCTTTTGATTGTACATATTCTAGTATTACTTGTTTATCTTGTACGTGTTCCCTCAAGTAGTGGTATTTGATAGATATGTGCTTTGTCTTTGCACGCATCACAAGATTTTTTTAAATATTTATAGAACTTGTATTATCACAGTAAATTATCACTGGGTCAGTGATCTCTAAATTCATTCCTTTCAATAGTTGTTTGATTCATGCTATGTTTGAACAATTTGCAGTAGCAAAAACATACTCTTCTTCTGTAGTTGACTGAGATATGCATCCTTGCTTCTTTCTTATCCAAGTAACTAATCTCCAATAAAGAATGCTCCACCAGTAGTTCTCTTTCTATCATCAATGTTCCCAGCCCAGTCAACATCCATATAAACTTTCCGTTCAAACTTTCATTCTCTTTTGTACCCAAATCCATAATCTTCAGTATTCTTCAAATATCTAAAAATTCTTTTTACAAAAATCATATGTGATTCTCTGGTATTAGCAGAAAATCTTGCAACTATTCCAACTGCGTGTGCTATGTCAGGTCTCATGTGTACAATATACATCAATTTAACAATCATAGATCTATACAAAGTCTGGTTTACCTCAAGTGTCTTGTCTTCTTTTGTCAATTTGCATCCTATCACCATAGGTGTTTTGATTGGTTTTGATTCTTCCATTTTGACTATCTTTAGTACTTCCTTGATGTATTTTGCTTGAGTAATATAGATGCCTGTAGTCTGTTGTAAAATTTGCAATCCAAGAAAAAATTTGATCTCACCAAACATTGACATTTCAAATTCTTTCCTCATTTCATTAACAAATGAAGTGCATAGGTTATCATTACCCCCAAATATAATATCATCAACAAATATTTCAGCAATAAGGGTCTTATCATCATTTCCTCCTTTTAAATACAAATTGTTTTTATCACTTGTTCTAATAAATCCAATACTTATAAGATAAGAATATAATCTTTCATACCATTCTCTCGATGCTTGTTTCAATCCATATAAAGCTTTGTGTAACTTACATACCATGTTTGTTTGATCAGGATCAACAAATCCTTCAGGTTGTTCAATGTATACTTCTCCTTCCAATTTTTCATTCAAAAATGTAGAGTTAACATCCATCTGATATACTTTGAATCCTTTATATGTGGCATATGCAAGTAGTATTCTAACTCCTTCAAGTATAGAAACGGGTTCAAAAGTTTCTCCATTGTCAATTGCTTCTTCTTGTGCATACCCTTTGCAAACCAATCTAGCTTTATTTATGGTTACATACTCATTCTCATTCAATTTGTCTGAATATCCAGTTGGTGTCAATGACATTTTTATCACCTGGTCTCGGTACTAATGTCCATGTCTTATTTTTATGTATCTTCTCAATTTCCTCATTCATAGCATTAATCCATTCTTCATTTTCTAATGCATCTCTAACATTTTTAGGCTCAAATTCACAAATTAAACAAGTGTTGTCTCTTAACTTACTTCTTTTCATCATGCCTGCTTTTTTATCTCCAATAATATGATTTTTTGGATGATGTCTTCTCACATATTTAGCAAGTTTATGTTTAGTTATTTCTTCTTCATTGTCTTCTCCTCTAGGTTCATTGTGTTCTAGTTCATGATCTTTAGTTTCATCATTTTCCCAATGCTCGGTCTGTGCTACATGTTTCCCGATGACATTACCCTGTTGCACAGTAACATTAAGCATCTGCGTCGGTGTAGTATCAGGTTCTTCCATGTAGACAAATCTACTTGTTGAGTATTGTTTTTACACAATTCAATGACTAGGATCTCGAGATTCAATTTCCTCTCTTGAAAGAATAATGAAGTTACTCCCAAGGTTCTCCAGGGTCATGGTACAACCTGCTTGGTTACTCAGTTGAAGATAAATGTGAATGTTCACAAGGAGGCCTTTGCTGGTATGTTCAAGACATAAAATTGCAAAACAAATTTAGTACTTTTTGGTTTTTTTCCCAATTTATCAAAAAATGTATTTTAACTAAAAATAGATGTAATTTTATGTGTTTTTAAAGGTGAATACTTTCAGATTTATGACAAAATTTAAATAAGGTAACGAGAAATGAAATAACTTACTGAAAATGAAATCCTAATGGACATAAACCATTGTCGATCTTCCCTTACGAATTGAATGGTGGGGAGATTTGCAACAAATCCATGAAGTATAACTTAGAGGATGTCAAAATTCTATACTCGATGGATGCAATCATTTGAAGAGAAAACGTATTCACTCATGTAAGATATTCAAAACCTATCAAATCATGAAGCCAACAAGATGTGCGCACACATGAGATGGATTTATTGTTAAGCCCAATAGATGATCTTTTCCATGCATTTGTCACAACAAGGTAGATAGCTAACAACAAAATCCAACTAATAGAAACACATATTCGAAACACAACAAAACAATTGGCTCTTTGAAAATGACAAACAAGTATGGACACATTCATCAATTTTGCATAGATAGAAGAAAATATCACACCACGAATGAAGCACCAACTGTAAATCTTTATTGCATTAAGAATTTGACCATATTACATTTTTTTTTATTACAATATATAGAGTTTTGATCTACAAACTCTAGATACCAAAATTAGGGCATCATAGACTATAAATTAATGAAAATAAACTAAAACTAAAACTAAAACTTTGCTGAAAGGAAACTATTGCTAATTGATACTAAACAACTTGCATGGATTTTTAATCCATTTAAAGTCAGTTTTTCCATGCAAGAGATATCAAAATCATCAAGAAAAGAGAGAAATAAGATAGGGTTTCTCTGCATGCAACTGGAGTCTTCTTTATCTTGGAGTTCTCCCTTGGAATCTTCATCTAGGGTTCTCTTTGCGGTGGGAATTGATAGGGGACCCTTCGTCTTTCAAAAACAAACTCCAATTAGGCACTCATCTGATCTAGAGTTCAACTTCCATGCAAAAGAGTGATCTTGCTGGAAAAACCCATAAATTCGAACCCTGACCTCTACTCCAAAGTTTTCGGATGCCAAAACTTGCTTAGTGTTGGAACCCAAAATTGGAGGCCCGAAAGTTTCCACCCTTTCGGAGGCTGAAAGGCCAAAAATGCTGAAAGGCCGAAATGTTGGGAGGGCCAAAAGGCTGAAAGGCCGAAATGATGAATTTTAGCCTTTCTTGGAAAATGGCTAAGTGTGAAAAATTGATTTATGCAAAATTGTTGAATGGATCTGAGGCATCAGTTGGGAAATACTTCTGAATGGGCAGCTCAGAGCCATTGTACTATCTCTTGAACTTCTTCATAGTTTATCTCTTTCCTCTTCACTTTGTTGACCCTTCATTCTTTCTTCTCTCTGAAGATGGTTAATTCAGAAGCAAAGAACTTGATTTCTTCTTCGTGCTCTGACATTCTTTGCATGTCTTCCTTTGAGTAGAACAACTGATGTAATGCCTCTTTGGTGCTAACACCTGCCAAAATGTCTCTAAACTGCTGCACCACCTCTTTCACTGGATGCAGGATTTGTTTATCATGGTCCTGGTATAGGTCCAAACCAATCCCTATGAAGAAACCATCTATTTCGCCTACCCATTCCATGACTTCCTTCTATTTTTCCATTATGCAGGCTAGGCACTCTTCGAAGACCTTAATTATCTTGGTTATGCGCTTGATCTGTATTTCAAATTTATCTATTTCTTCGCCCTCGTATATCTTTAGTAGGATCTGGAAGTGTTTCTTCTTAATTGTCTTAAGGTCTTGGAGGGTGGCTTGCCATTTGGTTATCTCTGAATCTAAGCCATCTTCACTCTCCGTTTGGTTTATCAACTTTGTAGTTTCAATCAAGATGACTCTGTAAGGCTTAAACACCAGTCTGATAACCCCTTCTCCATACTGCTCAAAGTCATTCTTCCAATATACACTTGTTTGGATGAAGGAAGGGGTCATACCCACCAGTAAATCTGGAGTGGCCCTTTTCTCTAAGACGGTATGTAATGCGGCTTCCAGGCAACTTCGGTCAATGGGACCCACCATCTTATGAATGAATTTCTTTAGAGCCTCATTTTTCTCTATTAAGGACTTGATGGTCTCTTCATCCTTACTCATAAATCCTAAAGCATGCTTGAAACCTAGAGCTTCTAATGTCTTACTCCCTTCCATAGTGGGCTCGCCCAAGTCTACCTCTTCAAGTGTATAATCTTCGAGGGTCACTTGTGCTTGAGAGGTACTAACGGAAGGAACTGCTACTTGTGCCTTCCAGTGACCCCTTATGTCTTGGGTGATATAAGATATGCTTCTTTCTAGTATATTTTTCTCTTTATGATAGAAGGCTTGTCCCAAGGATGCCATACTTGTGTCTTCTCCTTCCTCTTCATCGGTGTATGTTCTTCTCTGAGGATGAATCTCTTTAGTGAACCAAGTAGGTTTGCTAAAGGTGGTGAGTGGCTCATATGGGGAAATGTGGAGGATTGAAACCAATTTTTATGGCCCAAGGGTCACCTCCTCTTTTGACTCTTTTTCCTGTTCACCTTCTTGCTCCTTTTCTCCCTAAATAATTTTTTCTTCGTGGCCTTCTCCTTCTCCTTTCTCTTCCTCTCTCTTCTCTTCTTCCACTGCCACCTCTTGTCCATCCTTATCTTGGTCTTCATCCCCTGAGGAACCAGTCAAAACTTCTTCATACAGGCCAGTCATGGCCGCCAGTGTGGTTTTGGAGGGTGACACGACTTCTATGCTTACTAAGCCCTGGGGAGTCGGGATAAAGCAAGGCAAAGGTATTGATGGTGGTGGAGTAGATGTTGGTATTGTGGGTGGTGGAGTAGGAGTAGGGAGAGTTGGAATGGGAGGTGGGAGAATAGAAATTGAAGGAGGCTGAGTTGGTGTTGGAGTTGGGAGAGAAGGTGGTGGAGTAGGAATTGGAGGTGAGAGATAGGTTGGTGGTATGGGAATGTGAGGTGGTGGAGTAGAAGTGGAACTCTCTCCTGCAACTTTATCTCCCATTATGTTCTGAGCCACTATGGTGGCTTGAATTTAAGGCCCTTGGTTGGTGCTAGAATCCATCCCTATTATCAACATGTTTAGTGTGAGATTGGTGAACTGGGCCAGAGGTGGAGTGAGGATCACATGCGGCTAGATAAGTGTTGGAGTTCCCATGTCAAATCCTATGGTTGAATCAAGTGTATCTTGTTCCTAGTCTGCAAATCCTTATAGGCCTTCAAAATTAGATATTTGGAACTCATCTGAGCCTAAGGCATCCAGAGGATTAACCTGCTCTTTTGGATCCTCTATTTGTTTCCTAGTAGTCTACTTTTCTTTCCTCCTCTGAGATCTTGTCCTTTTAATCAGAGGTACATCTTTTTCTTCTGGCTCCTCTTGTAAGGTTTCTATTTGTGGAGACGCGAAAGCTCTCCTCCTTTTATTTCTTCCCTTTTTTGGTGGAAGGAGGAGATTGGCCAGAAGCAGAAGGGCCTTCATCTTGTGGGGCCTATGATGATCCCACTAGAGGATCTATCTGTTCAATCATCCTAGTTTTTGGATCCTTGTGCCTTGGATTTGAACCATACTCTACTGCACGTTCATGGCCATATACTATATTTGGTTTCTGAGGTGGGGCCTTCTTATACTGGGGCACCGTAGACTTCTCTCCACATTGCTTATCCACCTTCTTGGGTGGATCCATCAATGTCTTCACAGGGATTGGATCCATCTTATAAGGTCTCTTAATTCATCCTTCTGTTGTTCAGACCACATGCCTAGCTCAGAATTCAATATCATCGTTCTCATCCTTATCAATTTATGCATTCATGATGGGCTTGTTGTATATTTTGTCCACAGTGTAAATTGACTCCAAAACCCAATCTGAATCTTTATCCCAAACATGCGGGGGAATAGTGATCTTTAAGGCTTCTTCTGCTAGTGCAAGGGACATCCTATAGTAGTCCCTAATCCTTACCTTGTGGTCATCCATAGTTTATCCAATGATCTTTTAGGTGGCATTCATGGACGTAGAACTTGCCAATGATATGACTACATGTGCCTATGGGGTCAAATCGGGGCCGGACAGTTTTATATAGTTGAAGTGGGCACTCATCCTACTCAAAGGCCAAGGATTTTCAAACCTTTATGTCTTGGAGAGTGTATTGGTCCAGAAGAATAGGTAAGTCCCAGCAATGCTTCTTCTTTTTCTTTATGTGTTCATAAGCATTTGCGAGCTGCCTGGCCATTTCTAGAATAATTACCAACTCAGATGGGTACCTGGGCAACTTCTTTGGTTTCAAAGTAGACCCTGCCACCCAGATGCATGTAAATGTCCTGAATTGTATGTAATAGGCCCCAATGGACCTTACCTTGGTAGTTTCTTCCTTTGAAATTCTCTTCGTGAAATCACCTTCAATAGATCAAATGATTGTGAAGATGAAAGTGTCATTCACTACCCTATAGTCCGGGCTATCTTCTGGCATATTCACCCTTTTTACCAGCTGCGGGTATACAATATGTGGCCATGCATTTTGATCATTGATGTTCCCTCTTTTAGTAAGCCCCAAATAGTCTACCTGTGTGGCTAACAAGTAGACTATGTATGTACTCATATAGAATTTTGGGTTATGTCTCACCGCAGTCAGTTGTTCATCCAATCTATCACTGATAATGGTTCCCTAATCAAACCTGGCCTTGCGGCTTCTGATCTTCTCTATCAGGAGGATCATCCTGTTGGAATTTTTTGAATGATATACTGAGAGGGGAGGGTTGAATTAGTACCTCTAAAACTTTTTATGTGGTTGGCCCATTAACCTTTGTGTCATCAGATTTGTATATTCCTATCTATCTATTTATCTTTCTTTATGTATGTGAAATCATAATATAAGTTCTTTGCATGTGTAAACATTCAAGAAACATACATGAAAGTAAATAACACATAACACGTGATATGATATCACATAAAACTCTTGTTAGGAAGTAAAAACTATGGCGGGGATGTCTACCCACAAAAATTCACTATCTGCAAATAAGAAGGGAGCCGGTTAAGGCTTACAATTGATCAATTTTGATGATCTACCCTATTAGGAGTATTAGAGTGGAGACCTGTTAGGATCTACTTTGTTTGAAGATTTAGCAACACTGTTAAGTGTGCACTCTGTTAAGAGATTTATCAAGAACTGTTAAGTCCGCCTTCTACAAAAGGATTTTAGATGTGATGCACTTGTTAGAATGCAACTACAATATAAACATTGATCTGATAGTATATGCAATCTCTAATTGCTGATAACATATCCTGTAAAGCTTACAATTTATATGTAATCACCCTGAGTGATTTGAATAATACCTTGTCTCTTCTCATCGGTAGCCTTGTCTGTGTTCTTGAGAACTTATAATTTTGTTTATGAACTTTGCATGAATTCACTTCTTCTGCTTAGATGCTCTCCATGGATACAATCATTTATCAACTCATTACATATTACAAATGATTGAACATCTATTTATACTAGTTTCTTGGTCTATTCTTGATTCACGCATTTCAAATTAACTCTACATCCAAGATTTACAACTTGAACTTGATCTTTAGTTAGTTATGTTTTAGATCTGTTACGATGCTTTAAAACATTTACAATATGCTTGGTTGACCCTCAAGTAAAGTTTTAAAACAAATAAAAACTCTATAAATAGAATTACAATGTTTTATCTGACGTGTAAAGTCAGATCCACTTTTTGCGGGTTCTGTAACTGATTGTCAGTTCTGATGGTCGGGCTGCTTTGTCAGTCTGACGGTTTTCTTTCATTCTTTTCTCTGTCGGTTTTCTGCTTCGTTGGTGTCCCTTAATTGAACTGTTCGTCAAGTTCCTGCATTTTCTTCTCTATCATCAATGTTCTTAAAACTATACCGTCGATTATGCCTATATGCTTTGTCATCGGTTGATATCTTGACAGTGTTCGTTGGGCAATTCTATACTTAGCATTTTTATGATAAACATTGTCATCTCGTTGGGTATGATGTGTGTTGTCCGTCGGTTATGCCTATACCGATGATCTTTATCATGTTTTTCACTTTAAGTATACTAATGGCAAAAAATTAATGTCATCAATCTCCCCCTTTGACATTAGTATCAGAAACTGATATGTGCAACATACTTGATGTATTAGTATGTACACCTGTGTATACTTCTTCCTTAGTCATGAAATGACTCCCCCTATGCATATGTCAGTAATTATAATTTTATGTACATGTAATTGACTTCTCCTTTTTGTTTCCTTTTTCTGATATTTTGTACATATCTATCCTTGTTGTACATACATTATACATATCCTTATCTCCTTTCTACTAAATTAGTATATTGTACATATGTACTATGCATTCCTCCTTTTTTGATAATGAGGGAAAAGGTACTTACAACTTGTCAAAAATGTGAGTGTGAGGCTTTGATTTCCTCCATCATCTTCTCCCATTTTTATTTCAAATTATCAAGAGCCATGTCCTCAAGTGTTATCCTCACATGCATGTCATATATGTTGTCTACCGCAGACATTTCCGGGGTTGAGATTAGATTTCTTGCATCTGTTATGTGTTTTTGCAGAGTGGCGAGGTTTGGCAGTATGTGAACTTGCAGCTTTGTAACCTCATTCGTAAACTATCTCTGCATCCCATATCTCTTGTCTCAATCTATTTACCTCTGTGATCTTGTCATGATGTGACTTTATTGTATTTGCATCAGAGGTTAAACTTAGTGCACTAGCTGTCATATCTAAATCTAGTTGGGACAGCTTTTCACTATTTTCTTTTGTAAAATTTTCCAGTGTGCACAATTTTTGAACTAAGGTAACAACTTCAGCAATCATAGGTTCTAACTGACTTGCTAATTCAGAGAGCTTTACCTTGTTCTCTGCCACTTCTTGGCTGATATTTTCAACTAATTTATGTTGATACTTCTTCTTTTCCCATTCTTCCATTGCCTCCTCTGCATCTACACTTTGAGTAGTGATGGCGTTGGTAAGAAATGCAATTTGCTCCATGACTGATATGCCATCTTCAACTTTTGTATCGGGAATAAGTTGATGTAGTATATCTCTAGCTTTATCAAGTGCTTGAGATTCCCTGTGTGCCTTTTTCATTTTCTCCTATAAAGCTTTTCTTTGTCATATCACTCCAAAATTTTGAAGTGCTTCAGTATCTAAAGTAGATACAGCCCACTTGGGTATTTCAATTACCTCATCAAGTGTTACAGCCAAGATGTCTTTCTTCATTACCTTCTTCTTCTTCTTTGGCTGGGAGATAGATTGGTGTACTACCATTTCTAGACCTTGAGATTGGACTAATTTCGTAGGTGAGGGTCAAGAAGATGAAGCATCTTGTTGCTTTTGTTCAGAGTCCACCAGTTAGTTTTGTGAAGAGGTCTCTTCATTGGCCTTGGGTGTATCAACGGATTTATCTTCCTTTTCTTTCATTCTCTCATCTTGCTTAACTTTGTCACTCTTTTCTTTCTCTTCATCCTTTCTCAATGTTTCATCTGTTTTAGTATCTTCTCCTTTGTCTTTTTCAGTAGACACCTTTTGCTAAGTGTCAGTTGCATCCTTTATCTCCATATCTATTTCTTTTTTAGTGTTTGATGTATCTTTATTTTCATCATTACCTGTGTCTTTGGGTATATCATCATCTTTCTTAGATGATTTCTCCTGACTTGAATCAATATCAATAGCATCTATCAATATGTTCATGTTTTTCAGTGTATTTACCTTTGCAGTGTCAGTAAGTGTATCATGTTCGTCAGTATTACCCTATGCAACATTGATATCTTCATCTTTTTGCACCTCTTGTGCAGGGTCTTTTCCTGTAGTGTCATTGATGATTTTATCCAACCATGTTTCATCATTGATATCTTCAGTTATGTTACCTTTTATTGTCATTTCTTCTTTGGTAACCTCTTCTTCATTACTCAAGTCAATATGAATTGGACTTGGTGGAATTTGGCTTTCTTCACTTTGAGTTTTGTCAAGAGTAGTGTCGGGCCATACTTATCTATAACTTCAGTATGTTTGGGGCCTACTGTATCACTCTCTTCTTTATCCAATTCCACAGATGAGTCATCTTGTACATCTTTGATGATGATGTTTTCCTTCTCCGAGCTAGCTTCCTTGGTGGGCATTTTGAGTATCTTGCACCACTTCTTAATGCTTTCCTGATCAAGCTCAATTAGCTTCCCTTTGAGAAATTTATATGCTCTCATTTTGGGTGAGAACTCCTTTTCATACTTCTTCATCATATCATTTATTTCTTCCTTCTTTGAATCAAAAGGCATAAGAGTAACAAGTATTCTTTCCCTTATCTCTTTTTCCTAATGTAGTGCAAATGTCCATCTAGCAGATAGTCTCTCTGTTAGTTCCTTGGGAACGTCATATTCTGAGAATTGTAGTGTAACATAATGGTGTTTGCACATTTTAGAAATTATAGCTTCTTCAATCTTATTTTGATCATCTGTACTGAATTTTAGCCATTTCCTAATGTTAGGATCTGAAATAGACTGTGATTCTGAGATGTTCTTACATATTTCATTAATTGTTTATGGAATCAAGGGTTCTTTCCATTTTTGCACATCTATGTTAGCTTCATCCATAGATGAGTATTCTAGATCCTCTTTTTTCCTAACCCATTTCCTCCTTTTGGTATGTTTCTCCTTTGTTGAGACCGGTTTTCTCTTGTAGGTTCTCACTCTCCCTTTCTTTAGTGGTGAAGGAGTTGTTTCCTTTGCAGTTTTGCTTCTTGTTCTTGAAGCGGTTGTAGTTCTTTCTTTGTTAGGTGGAGGAGGAGGTGGTGAATTTGATTGTGTACCCTCTGAGTCATTATTTTCTGTATCTTCACCGATAGGTGACTGACCCTCGGTTTGTTCCTCCTTTCCTTCTGTTTCCTCTTCACCTTCTTATGTAACTGTAAATTTCTTGGTTAAGTCTTTAACCATCTTATTCTTCTTGTTTACAATTTTCTTGACAACGAGATCTGTCTTCATCTTTGGTTTGGCTTCTTCATAAGTGCCAAATATTGCTTGCTTGTTGTTCACTGGTTCAGTCAATAGTGCCTTGATGCACTTAGTAGCTTGTCCTGTTTTGATCTCATATTCTAATGGTTAAAGCCAAGATTTCCTAGGTACTACTGGTTTGATATAGGTAAAATCAGTATCTACCATAAAACATATGTCTTCTTTGTGTTCTTATATCAAACTCTCACGTATCCTTGTTCTAGCTTGCATCTTTTCCTTAATACCTTTGAAATATTCATTCATTAGGTCATCAAAGTTTGTACCTAATGACTCTATATGCTCACATATCTGTATGGTTATAGGTTTGATTATGTCCCATACTACTTTGCCTATGGAAGGACAGTATTCTTCAAAGTAAAAGAATATGCACATAATGAGGGAACCAAACTTACAAGTGTTTGTCCTTGAAGATCTTATGGTGTTCATGTTCTCCTAAGGTTGATTCAACAAAATCTCTGCAAGATCAATCTTCTTTCCTAGTTTGATGATATTGTAAGTTGTGCTCATAGCAGTGCTTGCTATGTTGTTCATTCTGCTGGCATGGAAGATCTTGTATCCTACCACACATGCACCAAACTTGAGTTCCTTGTTGGCGATAGTACTGACCTTGAGACCTCTCTTGTCTGATTTTGCACCAGTTAGCTTTTCCACTTCCTTCAAGGATGGGTGCTTGTGAGCTTATGGTTTGTCAGTTGTGGGATATCCAGTAACTATACGAATAACATCTGTTGTATTCATTTTGGCTCATTAAGCCATAGTGTCTGGTTATGCATTCTGCTGAGAACTATCTGTATCCATTTAGTTTTAAAAACCCTAGGAAAATGTAATGCATTCGTTAGTCCTTTCACTTCCAGATGCTTGTGCTCTTCTTTAAGGTTTCCAGCTTCATCACAAAGTGCCCTATAGGAATTTTCCAGGTCTAGATCTCCTAATTCTGAGATTTTGCAATGTATATAGGACCTTACGTCCTCTACCAGCAAAACCCTAGGTGGGATTCTGGAGAATGCTCCAGAATCATCAGGTTGTGATGCAATTTCTAGGTGCAACTTGTATTTAGGTTCAACACAAGTGTTGTTGCTGATAAGATTAATCATTTTCCTCTTATCCTCTTTCAATTTTTCAACTCTTGAATTAGATGCCATCATTTTCAGAAATTTAAGGGCTTACCGTAATTTAAACAGTGTGGTCAGTGAATGTAGGTACTTACTGAATCTCTATGATCGCTTGTGAATATTTTGAGTTGTGTTAGAATCTTACTGAGGTCGCACTTCAATCTGCTCTTCAATCGCTCTGCTTAGCTCTCCTTGGTTGCTCAAAAATCACGGGTGCAAAATGAGTTCTTCCATCACGCTTTTATAACTTTTGTGCCCTAAGTTGTCATTAATGCCCAACAACTTGTCAGTATACAAAGACTGAGTTCATCGGTTGAGACATAAATAACATCTTCAGTGTAGGCGCAAAGTGTCAGGGTTGCTAGCAGCTTTGGTGACTTCACCGATGGTTGTCGGTAAAGTGGCGATGACAACTTTTGTCGGCTCAAGGATCACTGATGTTCGTTAGTTTACACTTAGCGACTTGGCTTTTGTGTAATGACTGATTCATTTTGGTAAGTAGTGTTAACTTTTATGTGTGTGTTCACCGATGCTAATTTGTACCCATTAATCGATGGTTGTTTTTCAATAATATTACAAGTAACAATATAGTGCATCTTCAATAATGCTTATTTGTCTATATGACCAATATGTAATGGAACTGATGCATAATATAACTTTTCATAATGCAATTCCATACTTGTGCAACTTAGTTAGAAATGGTGATGCCACCAGATCCATTGGATGGGGTGTCATCATTTGCATTTCTTGTTCTAGCACCTTCAATGTTTGTAGCTTTTACCCACATCATGTTTCTCGTCTTCTTGATGTCATCAATGGTATTTCCATTGGGGTAAGTGCTTGTTTCTGTCAGTCAATCTTTTTAATCTTTTATCACATGTCCAACCTTATGACAATGTAAACATGCCATACCTGGATTGAACCATCCTCTTGGTCTTCTAGTCCATTTTCTCATATAGTTGGCAGATATATGACCAAACCTTCCACATGCTATGCAATTTACCCATGTGTTATAGTCCCAAACATATGAGTTACTGACTCTTGTTGGCTTGTAGCCATTATCAGGTTCTTTTGGTGTCCATGCTTTCTTATTCTTTTTCCAGCACTCATGATATGTATGTCCATTCATTTTGCAGGTAGGACAATATTTGTCCATGTAGCTTTCCTTCTTTGGATTTGTCACCTTGGATCTGCATTCAAATGCCTTGTGTCCTTTCTTGTGACATTTATCACAATTACCAATGAAAGTAGATTGTGATTGATGAATACCTTTCATTTTGTTTCTGCAAATGTTTGAGGTGTGGCCTAGTTTTCCACAGTGATTGCATGACAGCTTCTTGGTTCTTGGATTTGCATAAACATTCCTTTGATCTGATTGATTAGATGATTCTACATTGTTGGTGTACCCTATTCCCGTGTAGTTGTTGACTCTTCTTTGTCCGTCAAGGAAATCATCCATTCTTTTATTGCTATCTTCAGCTTTCTTGATTAATTCATTGTGTTGATTCTAAATTCTAGCTTCATACTTTAGCTTCTCATTCTCTTCCCTTAGCTCACCGATGATCTGTATTCTTTCAATGAGCTCAATATTTAATATGTTTGCCTCTTGAATCATAAGAATAATCTGGTTGGTAATCTCATGGTGATGATCAGTAAGTCTTTGAATTTTTGATTCTTTTTCTTGTAGCTTCTCTGTAATTTTCCTCCTATCATCAATAGACAATGTTCTCTCTGATTCATCTTTTCTTGAATCATTCATGACATCAATCATTTTTACCATTTGAGTCTCTTGACCGATTTGCAGCATCTTGATTTTCTCTGTCAGATGTAGATTGACTTATTGTAGACTTGTGATCTCTTCTACTAATGTGTCTAAAGCTTTGCTTGTTGATGATTCAACATAGTTGAAGTAATCTAAAATCTCCTCTTCTTGATAATATTTTTCATTAATCCTAGTTGCCATAATCTTTCTTTCATCAAGCAACTTTCTCATGCTTACTCTCGCCTCTTTATATTGCTCATAGTAAATATAAATTTGTAACTGCTCATTCTCAATAGTCTTGTCCAGTCTGTACTTTTCCATTTTGTTGATCTTTTCTCTTAAGTCTTTAAGCTTTTCAAGAAAGAGACTTAGATATGATACCAATTGTTGGAATTATTGGAATGATGTACTGAGAGGGGAGGGGTGAATCAGTACCTCTAAATTTTTTTATGTGGTTTCCCTATTAACCTGTGTGTCATCAGATTTGTATATTCCTATCTATCTGTTTATCTTTTTTATGTATGTGAAATCATAACATAAGTTCTTTGCATGTGTAAACATTAAAGAAACATACATGAAATTAAATAACACATAACACATGATATGATATTGCAGAAAACTCTTGTTAGGAAGTAAAAAGTGCGGTGGGGATGTCTACCCACAAAACTTCACTATCTACAGATAAGAAGGGAGCCGGTTAAGGCTTACAATTGATCACTTTTGATGATCTACCCTGTTAGGAGTATTAGAGTGGAGACCTGTTAGGATCTACTTTGTTTGAAGATTTAGTAACACTGTTAAGTGTGCACTCTATTAAGAGATTTATCAAGAACTGTTAAGCCCACCTTCTACAAAAGGATTTTATATGTGATGCACTTGTTAGAATGCAACTACAATATAAATGTTGATCTAATAGTATATGCAATCTCTAATTGTTGATAACATATCCTGTAAAGCTTACAATGTATATGTAATCACCCTGAGTGATTTGAATAATACCTTGTCTCTACTCGTCGGTAGCCTTGTCTGTGTTTGTGAGAATTGATAAGTCTATTTCTGAACTTTGCATGAATTCTCTTCTTCTGCTTAGATGCTCTCCATGGCTACAATAATTTATCAACTCATTACATATTACAAATGATTGAACATCTATTTATACTAGTTTCTTGGTCTATTCTTGATTCACGCGTTTCAAATTAACTCTACATCCAAGATTTACAACTTGACCTTGATATTAGTTAGTTATGTTTTAGATCCATTAGGATTCTTTAAAACATTTACAATATGTTTGCTTGACCCTCAAGTAAAGTTTTAAAATAAATAAAAACTCTATAAATAGAATTACAATGTTTTATCTGACGTGTAAAGTCAGATCCACTTTTTGCGGGTTCTGTAACTGACTGTCGGTTCTGATGGTCGGGCTACTTTGTCAGTCTGTCAGTTTTCTTTCATTCTTTGCTCTGTCAGTTTTCTGCTTCGTCGGTGTCCCTTAATTGAACTGTTCTTTGGGTTCCTACCTTCTCTGCTCTATCGGCGATGTTCTCAAAACTGTACCATCGGTTATGCCTATATGCTTTGTCATCAGTTGAACTCTTGACAGTGTTCATCGGGCAATTCTATACTTAGCATTTTTACGATAGACATTGTCATCTCATCGAGTATGTTGTGTGTTGTCCATTGGTTATACCTATATCAATGACCTTTATCATGTTTTTCACTTTAAGTATACTAATGGAAAAAACTTAATGTCATCACATCTAGTCCTCAAGTTGGATGGAGTGAGGTAGTCCATACACTCGGCTTAGTAGTGTTACTATAGCCTGGATGTCATCTTTTAAATACCCCCTCCTTAGGTCTATCTTATCTAGTTTTTTTTTTGCAAGAGATTGCTTGAGGTAGTTGTCATTTACAATATCGTACGCCTCTTCACATTTGTTTATGAACCACCTAAGGCCCTTCTCAATGAAGAAGTCATAGATCTTATACATGCCCTTATGGAGGTGGAAGACCTCTTCTATGATGTATGATCGTATGTCCAGCACCACTTGTTCTTCTATATTTCTAACCACCCTTTCATCTAGAATATAGTGGTTTGCTAGGGTCATGATCAGCTTGGATGATGATACAGCCACTGGGTGGGCTGCTACATTAACTAGGCCTAATAGGACTAGTGAGATGCAATCCTTAAATCTTCCTACTGGTTGGGAACATCTTACCAGGAACTAATCCCACTCTACGTTCCCGATGTCATTGTCTGTGATCTATATATTCTTGTCCCCAATCTTTGAAGTGTGGTGATTCCCCCTATATAGGTACTTCATTGGGGATGTGGTTCATTTCTCAGGCATTCCTACAAGAAAAGTGCAAGTAGCAGTAATCATTTTTTGAAAGCAAATTATGAAAAGCAGGGAAGAAAATGATCTATCTAGGAAAATAGAAGCATAATGCTCTCAAGAATTCAAAAATGCAATTTTCTCTCTTCTGGCCCTTTCGGCCTTTCGAACACCTAAACCAACTTTGGTGTCCAAAAATTTTGAAAGCGTGAAAAATTGAAGTCAGAGGAACAAGCCTTCTCAGGCTTTCGGTGTGCAAAACTTTGACCAAGATGTCAGACTCCGAAAGTCTGAAATTGTCGAAAGAAGGCTTGTAACTTAGAGGTTTGGCCCTTTTGGCATTTTAGGGATTTCATACATCTCGAGGGTCTGAAACGCTGACACCTCCAAAAAGCCAAAAGGCACTTGGCGACAGTTTGAGGGACAGACAATTTTTGGCCTTTCAGAGGCTGAAAACCTACGATTAGGTTGCGATGCGCAAAAAAACCTAAACCCTAAAATGCAAGAAAGAAAGAAAAAAAGGAACAAGCAAACCCTTTGCATGTCCAAGTGTGCCAAATCCCTAGGGACATGGGAGAGATCACGACTTGAATAGGTCAAAAAAGTGACAAACAGATGAAAAAAAACAAAAATGGAAAGAAAACACATAGAGACGAGGACAAAAACCCTACCTCTAAAACACGAGGTGAGGGAGGAAGAGAACCAAGGTGCGAGGAGCAACTGATGGAGCACGACGAGAAGGAGGAGCGGAAAATGTTGAGCACACAAGCAAAAAAGGCAGAAAACACACTGCTGAGAAAACATAAAGTGTTTAACAAATGAGGCCTGGGCCACTTAAATAGCTTGTGGGGTGACGTCACCCAGTTTCAACATTTCGGGGACTAAAACACCAAAAATCGGATGACCTTGTCTCCTTTCAGTGTTTCGGGGTTCAAAACACCGAAAGGTCTCAAGGATTTGCCTTCCAAACTTTTTGGAGGCCAAAATGTAGAAAGGGTTGGACTCATCTTTTCGGCCCTTTCGGCATTTTGAAGGACATTGGGTCCTCCGAAATTCTGAAAAGGTGAAAAGGCCGAAAACACTTAGAATTTCCTCAATAGGCCCCTCAAGAACCTAATTCAAGGAGCAGGAAGAGGGGCATACCCAACAAGCCCCAAAAAAAGAGGGGGGTCCCCATGGTCAGAGGACCAAAATGGGGTGTGTGTTGTGCACCCACAACACTGCTGTAATCTTTTGGTTCTTTCATGTTGTCCTCATCATTTTGCTCAGTAAATTCATCAACTTTCACATTTGCACTTTTGATTATTTTGTTAGATTTCTTCTTCAAATATTTGTAAGCTTTACTCTTAGTAGAATATCCAAGAAATATTCTTTCATCACTTTTTGAATGAAATTTACCATTTCGGTCATCTTTTAGAATATAACACTGACTACCAAATATTATGAAATAGCTCCCATTAGGTGTATAACCATACCATAACTCATAAGGTGTTTTATTTGAATCTTTCTTCAGTTGTACTCGGTTCAGTGTTTAAACAATTGTGCTTACTACTTCTCTCTAGTATGTTTGTGCAACATTCTTTTTAATCATCAGTGTTATGGCACAATCAACAATTGATCTATTTCTTCTATCAGCAATTTCATTCTGATGTGGTGTCCTCGGTGCAGAAACCTATCTTTTAATTCCATAATCATTACAAAAGTTAGTGAACTCATGAGAAATAAATTCACCCCCTCTATCAGATCTCAAACACTTTAGATCTCTACCAGTTTCTTTTTCCATTTTAACTTTATACCATTTAAACATCTTAAATGCTTCAGATTTTTCTTTTAGGAACATGGCAGTCATCATTCTAGAGTAGTAATCAACAAATAAAATAAAGTATATGTCCCCATAATAACTCTGTGTTCTTATTGGTCCACATAGGTCTGTATGAACTAACTCCAAAATATCATTAGATGAAAAATTCTTGCTCTTGAAACTAGATTTTGACATCTTTCCCATTTGACAATTTTTACACATTACATGGCCTGGTTTAGATAAGCTCAATAAGCCTCTAACTTTTCTCTTCCTACTAATTTTAACCATGTTGTCAAAATTTACATGACAAAGTCTTTTATGTCATAACCATATATATTCATTCTTTGCCAATAAGAAAGTAATCTCAACAGTGTCAAGGTAGAATAGGTTACCTTTAGATTGTTCACCAGTGCTAATCAACTTTCTTGTTCCATCATAGATTCTAGCTTTTCTATTTTCAAATGCAACTCGGTGACCTGTGCTATTCAACTGTGAAACACTCAATAGATTGTAGTTAAGTCCTTTTACCCAATATGCATTTTTAAATTTGATTTGATTGTTCAACATAATAGTACCTTTTCCTTTCACTTGACAAGGTGTATCATTTCCCATTCTTACAGATCCACCATCATAATGTTCAAAAAATTCAAATTTTCCTTTATCTCCAGTCATGTGATGTGTACATCCACTATCAATAACCAAAATATCATGCTTACTAGCTTTAGAAATAAGTGTTGTTTCTACATAACTTTCATCTTCATCTGAATCATCCTTCAAAGCTACAAACACTGTCTCAATATCTTCATCACTGCCATAACCACTATCATTATATTTGTCTTCATCAATGTAACAAGTTTTCTTACCTTTATCCTTGTAATCTCGGTTATCTCTTCTTTCATGCTCTCGGTTGCTTTTGTAGTCTTAGTCATCCTTTTTGTCATTAGATCTATCATTTCTATCATCATTCTTTCTGTTAGGGCATCTTGCAGCAAAATGGCCAATATTTTTATAGTTAAAACGTATTAAAGGTAGTTTACCTTTATATCTTCCTTTACCTTAGCGCAATCTTCTAACCATTAAGGCTTCAAATTCATCAAGTTCTTTGTCATCACTATCATTTTCATTGTTATTTTTGATTATGTGTTTGCTACTAGATTTACCAATTTTCAAAGTAGACATAAATGCAGATTCCATAGATGGTACTACAATAATGTTATCAAAATTATTCAGCTCAAAAGAAATCAATCTTCCAACAAGACTATCAACAGTAATGTTATTTCCATGTACTGCTCTCATTTCATGTATTGCAGAGACTCTTATAGAATAAATAGGCAATAGAGTTCTAAGAATCTTACTCACAATAGTGTCTTCATCAATGGTTCCACTAGATCCTCGAATAGCATTCACAACTTCCTTAAGTCGGGTATTGTATTGTGTTATGTTCTCTCCTTCCTTCATTCTTACATCATCAAATTTTGCTCGAAGACTTTCAACTCTGGCTCTCAGTCATTTGCATCTCCTCCATAAACTAGTGTAAGCTGGTCCCACATCTTCTTGGCAGCTGTACATGCCTTGATATCCTCAAATTCTGCATCAGTAAGTGAAGAAGCAATCTCCACCATTATAAGGTTATGTTCATGTTTCTCTTTCATCTAATTAATAGTCAAAGGTCCACAAGGTAGAATGAATTCATTGTCCAGATAATCTGCAATGTTGTCTCCAATCCCTAATCGGTATAGTATCATTCTTCTTTTCCATGTCGAGAAGTTATCTTTGTTCAGCTTTGGTGCGTCTCTCTTATACATCTTGTGATTTTAACCTTAAGTCCTTCAAAAATTTCTTCTAAGCACTGTATGCTTTGATACAAATTGTTAGAATAACTGAGGGGGGGGGGGTGGATCAGTTAGAATAAGTCAGCTCCCAAATTATGCTATAGTCCCAAATTCCTCTAGATGTATATTAAAACCAATTTAAACATATAATTCAACTTGGTGAAAATATATTTTGTAATCTCAAACTTTAGTTAATAGTGTTTACTGAATATCAGTAAATTAATTGTGATTACTGATCTGGGTCAATAATAATAACAATCCACAACATTCATGCACATTGACACATATTTCTAACGTGGAAACCTTGTTAAGGGAAAAACCACCTGGGACAGGTAACCCAAAATATTTTCACTCTTCTAAAGTGAGCTCGGTGAAGAGCCAACCTTGTTAAAGGTTACAATGTACACTGTTAAATGTGACTTGGTTAGAGGATTTAAAACTAACAGTTCTCTCTTGACCATGCATTCACTATGGGGTCAACAAGAAAACACTCAACATTCTTTAAATATCATAATAAAGACTTTCACTGTCCTACTGGGTTAAGAGATTTATCTGTAACAATGGTTAAATTGATACAGTAATGATCTAATTCAAATACAACTATGTATTGTCGATTTTTAGATCTATGCTAAGTACATAATACCTCTGATCAATTTTTTTACTTCAGCTCATCTGATTCATCATACTCTATTCTGCTTGGTAATTTTCTTTCCTCTATTTGCTCGGTGATGTCTGCAGAAAACGCTCGATTATGTCTTTAACTAGTTTGATCAGTCATGCATAAACTTCGCATGTGTGCTTCAGCATTTTGAAACACGATTTAAAATGAATCTCTTCTCTCTTATATAGACATCATGTCTCATTTAATTTTCATCCTTCATATTTTGTCACTTAATCTCCATCGTTAATTTTACCGCTTAAACCTTTCTCAACATTTGTGTTAAAAACATGTTTCAATATTTGTTGTCTGATCTTCATTGAATTTTCATAGTCATTTGATCAAATAATAAACTTTATCTTTTACCTCAAAATCATCAATTGTCAGATCAGCATTCTAGTAGGCCTTGGTTTGAATTATTTGCTCGGTCAATACCTTGTTGTGTCGTCGATCCCTTGCTCGGTTATCACTATGCTTTGGTATACACTATGTTTTACGCGGTGTCCACTGTCTCTCAGTGTATACAAAACTCTTCCTTTACTGACCACATAAACTTTGTTTATTCCACATCTTCAATACATAATCAATGTTTTCCACCATAATAATACTCAAATAAGTTGACATCAATGACAATACATTAACTGATAATGTTTATCATTACATCTGCAACTCGGTTGAATATCAACAAATGACTTCAAACATACAATCAGTTGTAGCCCATCATGGAAGATGCACTATATGGATGTAAACACTGTCTTCCTAAATGGAATAATAGAACAAGTATACCTAGAGAAACCCGAAGGAATTTTTATACATGAAAATGGTTCACATGTTTGCAAATTAAAGAAGGCACTATATGGGCTTAAACAAGCCCCTCGAGCATGGTATGAAAGGATATATCAATATCTTTTTGGCTTGAACTTCTCCAAGAATGATGTAGATCTGAATCTATACTTCAATGTAATTAATGGTGAAATGTTGATTCGTATTCTATATGTTGATGACTTATTGATTACAGGAGAAGATCACCTAATTACCAAATGTAAGCAAGATCTAGCATCGAAGATTGACATGAAGGATCTGGGCCCTTTACATTATTTCCTCAGTTTAGAAGTATGGTAGCGGGCTGATGGTATCACTCTAAATCAAGGAAAGTACACTATTGACATTCTAAAAAGGTTTGGAATGATGGAGTGTAAACCCATGGCTACACCCATGGAAACAAACTTGCATAAGTTAAAGGAAGCAACAACAGACTCGGAATTTGCAAATCCCACTCTATATTGGCAGATAATTGGGTCCTTGATGTATTTGGTCAACACTAGACCAGTTATTTGTTATGCAGTAAATGCACTTAGTCAATTTATGTGTAAACCAAAGCAGATACATCTGGTTGCAGCAAAGCACATTCTGAGATACCTACATGGCACTATTGGATATGGTCTTAAATACAATAATGTAGACCTACATATACATGGATACACTAATTCCGATTGGGCTGGAAGTGTGGTTGATAGGAAGAGCACATTGGGATGTTGCTTTAGCTTAGGATCAACTATGATCTCCAATATTAGTAGGAAATAATCCTCAGTTTCACAAAGTTCCATAGAAGTTTGGTACATTGTAGCATCCATGGGAGCTAGAGAAGTTGTATGGATAAGGAAACTTCTTGTAGGATTGTTTGGTCAATCCTTGGATCCTACTATCATCCATTGTGACAACCAGAGTTGTATAAAGCTTTCAGTGAATCCAGTGTTCCATGATAGATCAAAGCATATAGAGATTCCTTATCACTATGTTAGAGACATGGTAGAAAAGAATGTGATTCAGTTGAAATATGTTAGTACAAGTGAACAGACAACAAACATTCTCACCAAGCCTCACTCCAAGACAAAGGTTCAACACTTTCGAGATGATCTTGTTATGGTTGAAAATGTAACTTAATTTGAGATTAAGTCTCAATTATTTAAATTCATTGTACTAATATTTCTAAGGATGTTTAATGTGTAAACTCTTTTATTGTGATGTGTGACTCCATGACTACATGGGCCCTTGTGAACATCCTTGAAAGGTGACGACATTTCAATGATGAGCACTTGTATTTGGTTGATATTGTAAGGTGACAAATTTACAATGATTGACTTTACTATCATGATGGATATCATGAGACTTGACATCCATGGACATACCATGATAGTTAATATCTCTTAAGACATTATGGTGGATATAATGATACTTGATATATATGGATAAACCATAATGATATTACTGAGATAGTCATGGTGGATATTTTGTGACTTAATATCCGTGGATATGGCATGATCTGATATCCTTATGGTAGGTATCATGTGACATGATGCCAGTGCACATACCATAGTTATTGATATATCTTTGGGAGTTATGGTGAACATCACGTGACTTGATATTCGTGGACATGCCACCACTCCAAATATCATGGTGAGGTGATATCTTTCTTCTACACAATAAATGGATCTATTGTGTTTCATTTCTAGGATAGAATTAATCCTCCATGGCTAAGACAAAGTGTTAATGTATTGTAGCTTTGGTTAGATTATTCTAACCGATTAAATCAAATGCTCATTTGGCCTATTGGCCTTAAGCATTTGATATCTATCCTTCATGAGATACTAATCTGATTATTTGCTTAAATAATGTTAATCATAAATTAATTAAGAATGATTATAAATTAATGATCATGTATATATATATATATATATATATATATATATATATATATATGGTTAATAATATTAATCATGATTAAGATCGATATTGATTACATATAACATGGAAAATTTAATCGATCTCATCACTAAATGATCGTTGTATGTTATATTATGATACAACATCATTAAACAGGCCGAACATGGTTCAATGAGAACATGTCTCACGTATGGACATGTCTCTACGTGGAAAATGTTCCATGTAGAGGCATGCCTCTACGGGATACATGTCTCCTCACAACATACAAATATGAAGGTCGATCAAGATCTTGTGAATGTACAAAAATACATAAGTACAAAAGCAAGTATCATTACAACAATTCATACTATCTCAAATAGCATCATTAATACAGATATCGGGTTCCATAAGAGATTGATACCAACATATTGAACCAAACAATAAGAACATATTCTGATTGAGAGTAATCTTATTGAGTAAGATTAAATTAGACATTTCTATTCATTAAGATCATATTACATCAGTCTAATTATAGATTTATAGGAAATTGATATTGAGATTAGATCTCTCATATTTATATCTGCACTAAGATTAGAACCAATTGATATTAAATAGTGATTGGTATATAAGAATCATCATTGTGATATTGTGAATAATTATACCATCAACATTGAAGTTACATACATAGATCTGAGATTAAAATAAAATTCCTTCTACATACAAATCTGATCAAACTTTAACAATGACTGGTTTGCAATATGATTCTTAGTTCATGTGGGGGACTTGGATCATGATCTGGAGTAAATTTGATGAGATGTTAGGATTGTTTTGACATGTCTCCAAACTTACCATACCTTGTCCTCAGAAGAATTTCAAAATAATGATGGTTGGTTTGCTACTATATTTGACCTCCAACTTGATTCTTACTCCATGGTGGGACTTTCAGTCATGATCTAAGATGAATTAGGATTGGTGTATGGGTATTTTTAGACTTATCTATTGATGGTATGCAGTGAATCAGAACTTGGGTGAGGTCTGATTTTATCATTTTTGTGATAAATCATGGTTCTAATACATGTTTAAATGACATCTTATATTCCAAACCTTCATTACAATTATTGTACGTAGATTTTGACCATGGTTTGGATCAATTACAACTCATTTTCAGACTTGTCCTCCGATAATTTTTGGTTAGTTTTGATCATGTACTTGATTTTAATGCTTGATCATTTTGTTCATTGCTCTCCAATGGGTCCCTAGATGTGGAATTTGCTTAGCTTGAAATGTTGGGATCATCTTAAAAGGGATTAAAATGAAATTGCAGACTTGTATTCAAAAGTTTGAACTTCCCAAGTAACTAGTTCACTACCATGATTGGATTATTGTGTGTTTCCAAGGTCATGAGGGAGTCCTAAGTCATGATTTGGAGTTAATTTGACAAGTTAATAGGGCAGATTTAAAGATGTTATCATGACTAGTTTGAAAATCAGAATTCATAAGTTTGTCTAAGTATTAAAGATCCTTGGTGTCTTGATTTTCTTGCTTGCATTTTGATTGTTTTCCTTGGATTAGTTCATTAAAACAAAGTATGAAATTTATCACCTAATCCATGGATAAATTCAAGCACTTTCATGATCTAAACTTAATATTTTCTTAAGTCTTTAATCCTTACTAACTTCAAGCTTCAAACATGGATAACAGAGCCTAAGGGGTTCACAAAAAGGACAATGTTGATCAACAAATTATTCAAAGGCTTCTTTCTGGAGTCCTCAATGACATCCAAATGGGGAAAGATTACAGACACCAATATGGAACACATGGATATGAAAAGGTTAAGGAGGAGAATGTACAGATATAAAGATCATCTTCCTTCAAAGGTAGCACCGAGTACAATGAGAAGTGGACTTTACCATGCAACGAGACTCCCTTCAGCCATATAATGTAGTGAACTCATGGCGGAGTGTGCGAGGAACTATGAACCAAACACTAGAACAACCAGGGCTAGAGGAAAGGTATTTGCATTTTTGAATGAGGAGGCACTGAGAGACATTTGGGATTCCCTACTATCCCAAGATGCAGACCCAAACTAAGGAGCAAGCTAAGGCATTTTATGACCAAAGACCTGATACTTCTATGGACATAATCATTAAGAATTGGATTAGTGAGACAATGAAACATTATTCCAAGTTACCAAAGAAGTTGATGAGTGAGGACTTCAAGGATGAATATAGTGACTTAATCTTCATGCTAAACAAGGTCATGGGAACAACGCAGTGAGCTTTCTTTGATACTTGGATGTTCTACTTCATAGAGGAGATAGCCATATGAGTGATGATAAATTGGGCAAAGATAATAAGTAACAACATAGACACACAGTTGAGAGACTTAAAGAAAGCAAAGCATTTTTACATGAGTTCCTATGTAATCTATATATTGGCGAGAAATATAGAGTATCCAGGCCTCATATGTGAGGGAGTAATTGAGAATGGAATGGATCAATTTAAGGTGTATGAATGTTATCCAGAGTTGTAGCTACATGAGAGGGCGAGTTACATGAGGATCAATGATGTCTTCACCATGAACATTACACACACACTTAAGGGAGAAGCACATAGAAGATTATCCAAGGATGTTATGGCATTGATTGAGCAGTATAGAAATTGGTATATCCAATTCTCCACTTTCACTTATATCAAGATCCAATGATTTTCCTCATAACCATATAAACTTCCCAGGTACCCTACAGATAAGATGGTTTTGTTGGAGATGGTTAGACAAATTTCAAAGCTTGATCTCATGCAGAAGGAGAAGCACAGATAGGGAATGCCTTCTTCCATCACTTTGGGGAAAAATCTTGAGTCTTGTCATTCATTACAGGCAGCAGAGACAACTAGTGCAGAGATCCAGTTCTACCAGCTAGGAACAAACAAGGCAAGAAAGGACTTTGATCCATTCTGGAAGATCCAAATCTACAAGGACTTGACATACAAGCACAAGTTACACATAGAAAATTATTGGATGAATCTTATGGATGAAGAGGTTGTGATGAGGAAGTTGTGGTCTAGGATGACAATAGGTTTCATGAGGAATTGTGGTGTATTCTCTATTCCTGACTAGGTCAAATAAGATGGGTGCATAATCCATCCTAATTATGAGTATGAGAAGGGCAAGTCAATTGAGCCACCTAATTGGTCACAAAGGGAATAACTTTCAGATTTAGGGATCTCAATGAGAGTGATTTTGGATAGATCTAGGACATGGGTAGATAAAAAAATGAAGAGATTGGTGAAACAAGGTGTCACTTTCGCTTATGCAAAGATGCAGAATGAGGATTCTTCTTCTAGAGGCGATGAAGGAACTACTAGCACTTCAGGATTGAGCATTTGGGATGTAGGACAAACATCAAAGGAAAGTGGTAATGTGGCGAGGGCATCACAAACATCAAGTGAGAGGACCATCAATAGAGAATCTGGAAGCAAAAGTCATAGGTCTGCCATACCTACTCCTATTCCTAGTTCTTCATCAACTAGAGAGATAGGGACACATACAATGGATGGTGATTTAGTACAAGGAGGAGATACAAATATTTTACCTCGAGACAGTCAAGAGGCAGCTTCATCCACAAAGTCAGTACAACATGCTACAAAGATATTGCCTTCTTCTCCTATAGTACAGTTGGTGTTTGATATAGGTAATGATATGAGACAACTTGGTCTTAATACTCAAGAGATTGAGGAGGGGGTCATTTCAGCATTGAAGGGACTTAATTATGACGAACATGTGGAGGATGGCATGGATTTATCCACAGTCCCTGAATGGCTCAGAGATGGCATGAAGGAAAGGAGAGTAGAGGAGGTTATCCCTATAGATAATATTGACACATTCCTTAGTAGGATTGAGAGAGCCAGAGAACCTAAACTGGTAAGGAAAATTCATAGGATTACCAGGGATGAGGCAGGCTCTCGCACTATGCATTTGGCTATCCCAGTGAAAGACACAAATGAGGATGAGATTCCTTCTAATTATTACCATATCTCCTCATTCAATATTGGCCCAACAACTTAGGATCAAGAGTTTCAGAAATTGAGAGGCAATGGAGATGCTATAGAAGAAAGGATGAATAAGTTGATAAAGGAAAATGATGAGATAGAAATGGAGAATTTGATGATGAAGGAGATCATAAACAAACATGTGAATCCATCAGGGCATGAGAGCACAACACTTATCCTGTATGTTCCCACTTCTCAGAGTTCACATTGTGCTTGCAACATAGTAAAGGAATGGGCAGGTGATATCAAGAGGTAGGTGAAGGACTTTCTTACAGGGATGGTTTGAGCATATGAAAAGACCACAATACTTATAGACAAAATGCAAGGATTAGAAGAGATGTGGAAGGAATTTCAGCCCATCAAACATAAGGTCATTCCTCATCTCAAAGCACCAAGGACTATTCCCACAACGATCCTGACACAAGGAGTACTTGTGACTCTGATCATTGGTATCTCTCATTAGTCGCTAGGAGGACTACATATGAGCTTGAGCACGCCCAGTATGGGGATATTGTGGATCCTATCTTGGGGATACGTTCGAAGGTCCTTATTATAATCAAGGACTTGCTTGATCTTGATATAGATGCTTCTTGTGAGTTGTATTTGGATAGGCTGCAGGTGAAGATGGAGTTAGTTGGCTAAGTTCATTAATTTCGCTAAAAGGGAAAATTGAAAAAGAAGTGTATATGTTGGATGAGGAGTTTTATGATGACTATGTGCCTTCCTTTCTTCCTATTGGTCCTCAAGCCTTTGTATTTTCTTATTGGTTCATTTTGTGGTGCTTCATTTCTATTAGCTATTATTGGTTATCCTAATTAGGGTTTTGTAATGGTTTAATCTGGGTCATTGATTTCAAATCAATCCTGGTCATTCATTGTAATTAGGGTTCCTATATAAACCCCCACCCCTCTCATTTGTAAAGGGAGGGTTGCTTGAGAATTGTTGCTAATATAATGCCAAATTTTCTCTACTTTTTATTGTTGTGTCTTGCATGGTGAATTGTTGTGATCAAGTTGCATTATTGCATGGTTATCTACATCCCTCAATTAGAATAGAATCTCATTTCAAGTTTTTAGAATTGAATTTGCTTCAAGTAGTATAATTGAATGAAAGTAATTGTGGATGTTTACTTGATTGACTCAACAAATCTGGGCTACTAGCCTCTTGCGGATTGTATGTGTGCCGTGTGTGGTAAGCCGATGATTGAAAGCACTTAACTTCAATTGATATTCAATCTTTAGTTTGCATACATTTGATGGGATTGAAGAGGAGATATTTATTTGAAAACGATTTGAGTCTACCATAGAAGCTTACACTGGGTGGGTTGAGTCGCTAACAAGATTACACACTAGTACATTTGAGGTCAAATTTTGACGGCCATTTGTTGGATTTCCAACGCTCATTTGTCGGTATTTCAACACATGAGTCCGTCGCCGTTTTTGCGTAGGAAATTGCGACAGAAGACACATCCATTGGTTTACCGACACCACATCACGTCGGAAACTTGCACATGACAATAGCTTCGTTATGGCATTTCCTGCGGTTCATCCATCGGCATTCTGACACCACAGCCTATCAGAAATATACAATCTCTGTCGGAAATAACTGTCGAAAACATATCCTTTCTAACATTATAATTGTTGGCATACCAACAATTTCCACCTAATTCCGACAGATATACTTGTCAGATATATAACATTACTGTCGAAGTTTCTGTCGGAATAGCGACAGTCGTGTATCATTTCTTCGATAGGTTGCCCTGTCGAACGCATAGCATTGTTGTCGAAAGAATTGTCGTAAATTATGATACTCTGACATTTTATCTATCGAAGGCATAGCACTTCTATCAGAAATTAATTATGAAATGTCAAAAAACCGACGGATATGCACATTAAAGATAAAACAGCTCAAGAGACCATCATATGTTCTCTCTTTCTTCTGTCTATATTATTGACACAATGTTTTACCTTTCATTAGCTCATCAAATCTGGGGATTTGAAAGAATTTAATAGAATATTTTCATGACAACGTATATTATTTAAGTTGACGTTGCACAAATTTATCTACTTCGTGCACTTGTAGACTATGAGGACGGCGATAAAGAAGCGTGGCTATGGTAGGAGATGCTTCTTTATCGTCGTCTTCATAGTATACAAGTGCGTGAAGTAGATAAATTCGTGCAATGTCAACTTAAATAATATACATTGTCATGAAAATATTTTATTAAATTCTTTCAAATCCCCAGATATGATGAGCTAATGCAATGTAAAACATTCTGTCAATAATATAGACTGAAGAAAGAAACAACCTATGATGGTCTCTTGAGCTGTGTTATCTTTAGTCCTAGCTACTATCCTAGCTACTTGTCGATCATCGAGAATAATCACCGCCTTGCATTTATGTACACTACACAAATTGATCCCAGTCTCGCAAAAACATTTTACACTTGTACATCTCATCAATACTGGAGGCCTAAAGTAATTTTATACGATCAC
>MU218894.1:10918-24801 GCA_018584345.1 Thuja plicata | reverse complement strand
AGTTAGTGAAAAGTTATAGATTTTACTTGGTTGTTGTCTGAGAAACCAAGGCTCTACTGGGTCAGTCCCAAAGATGTGATCCTAACAAGAGCTTTATCCAGTGGATCTCCTTGGCCACTTGGAAAATGGTAGTTAGGATCATGGTCTTTAGGAATCCAGAAGCTCGGACTCTCACTCTTAGTCCTATTTATGAGATCAAGCCCTAGGCTAATTATCCCTATGTAATTAGCCTAGTTTTTTTTATACAATCACATGCAGGATTTATATGTGTATTGGGGGATCGAACCAAGAGTGGTTATAGACTAAATTGGGGTAGGGGAATCCATCCAAAGCCCTGCATTTCATTCATGAATCCACCTTCTACCACTTGCCTAACAAACCAAGCCTAAACTAGCTAATTAGGCCTGTGTGTTTTGTGAGAGTTCAGGGGTGCAGGAGTGGAGTGAGCTGCCAAGGCTTTGGGGGGTTTTACACGCTCCATAAATGGTGTCTAGAAACCCAATTAGATTTTCTAGATCCCACTGTCACAAAAAGTTAAGTTCCAAAAACCCACTGGTTAGGGCTACAAGGAATCCTAGACCATTTGGGATTCGACTGACCTTGGGTCCACAAGACCAAATCCAGTGGTGGATTCCTGACCCTTAGGGTCTGTTAAGAGTCTTCAATCACTTAGAACAGAGTTTTGAATACACTAGTGAATTTTTACACTTTGTTGTATGGTTTAGGGAAAGTGTCCCTAAAGGAGAAATTGCTTTGTTTCATAGATTGATTTGGAGAACCAAAAGAGAATAGGGGAAGCCTATTGACCCCTTGGACAAGTCAGGAGACATCCTAAAAGGACTTCTGTGGAGTTGGATTGATCAAGTTTGAAGTTTGAAGGAGTGATAAAGAGTTAGGGCCCATAAAGGTCCTCTTGCAGTGCTCTCTGCATCACTTAGTAATTACCAACAAATCACATTATTTCACTGAGCGAGTATCCACAATTAAAAGGAACCTTGAAGTCATTACATGGTCTTACTTTGCAAGCTTAGCATGAGAAGTGACCTTATTCAAGAGAGGATTGAGTATTTGGTGTTTTGCTTCGAAGCATTAAGTGTTTGATTCTGCATGTTGTAGTGGAACAAAACTCACATCAACACTATTGTCATATTTTTTGTCCATAACTTTACACACTTTCATCTGCTAGTCTTCATACAAAGTTGTAGCTTCAAGAAAATTACAGGTTGGAAAAAATACGTCATAGTCCTTCGTTTGTCAGTGGAATAGTCCATTCAAGGACCTCGTCTCATCCTTTGAGCAACTTCCAAGTTCTAACACCCCTTTGTCATTGGCTTCCACTGTGTTTCCTTCCTCCATCCCAAAGTCTTCGTCCTCAAATTCGAAGTCAAATGGAAACTCCTGGTTGAGTGCTTGGTTCTGTAGGTTTATGACATATTTTCTTCTGACACTCTCGATGGAAAGTGTATTTTTCTTCCAATTGTGATTGCCTTCGTGGTGATCAGCCAACCCCTTATGAGGAGGGCATTATACGCCTTCTTTTCCAGCGAGATGATGACAAAATCCAAAAAAATATACTGAGTGCCAATAGTGACCTTATGTGTCATGAGCGTCCTAAGTCGTTTGATGTTGTGTTGGTCAATACCTACCAGATGGAAGGTTGGTGGCTAGAGTGTCGGCTTGCCAAGAACTTTCCATCTCTCCCCTGGTAGTACATTCATGCCCGAGCCTCCATCGACGATGTTGTTTGTCAACTCCTGTCCCATTATCTCTCTTTGAGGTTACATTGGAACTTCATTTGGTCATGGATCAACCAAATTGCCTCGAATTCTAGTTAATGTGTGTCATTGGCATGCACATGCTAATGTATCGTTGTTCATTGCTAATGTAATTTTTGAACTATTGTTGAAGTTTTGAATGCACTCAAATTCTAATGTAATAATGAAATGATTAGGAGTTACATCAGTTGTTTGTTAGGTGATTGTTTAGTGATGAACAATGATAAAATTTGAGTTTGATAAGATTTGGATTAAACAATAAAACCCAATATTGTTTGTCCCAAATACTTAACATTTGAATAGGGTTTAAAATCAATATAAAGTCAACTTTGCATAATTATTTTCAATTGAGACATTGCTGTGACACCTGAGATTTCATACCTCAGTTTTTCTCGATAGGTGATAGACACCAAATTTATTGAGACAAAGGAGTTTCTACCTTGTTTACAAAGTGAAATCTATCAAACAAAAGTGTTGGCAACTTTTTTAGTACGTGCAGTATTTTTTGTTAGGAATAAGGTGTCTCAACCTTGGATAATTCCTATTCTTATTATTTGTTTTGTAAAATGTATTTCTTGCAAATAATGTAATTAAGTGGGAGTGTACATGTCTAGTTGACATGTTGATGTGTCACTCCACTTGATGTGTCGGCATCTTGAATTGTATTTAAGGAGATCATGGCTGAAACGTTTATGACAGATTCCTATAACACGTAAGAGTTATTTCTAGAAGATTGAATGACGGGTGAAGACATGTAAGACATGTGGCAACTGATAACGTTGAGTACTATACACTCTTCTGCAATCGTGGGATTCAAAAAAAAAATTTGAGTTCCTATTTTCTCGGAGAATGGTAAAACCCTAATACGGCTATCTTTGGAAGTTGCCCTAAAAAGGAAAGCGCATGATATAAGCATTTTTTTAGGGTTGCAGATTGTGATAGGAAAAGAGTGTATTGTTGGTATGATCTCGTGCTACGGGATTTGTCTTGGAGTGTCGATTGTCTCCTGAAAGAACTTGCATTGCAAGTGTGTTGTAACCGTTGTGTTGAAGATAATACATTGTGCAGGTTTTGGAGTGCTGGGGTTTTTTACCGAAAGGTTTTCCCCATGGTAAATCATTGTGTCATTCTCTATTTTCTGTATGCATGGTATATGGCTGCAATATCATTGTTAAAGTAGTTAACGAATCTGAAATTGTGAGGATTTAAAAGAATTTGCACAATACTTTCCTTTAGAGATTAGTGTAGGAAGTTGTTTCCGCACCTGAGTTTCCTTACATTTTTCTACAAGTAGCTAAAAATGTCATATCCTTATGTCTTAAAGCTAGAGTTTATGGTTAGTAGTGCAAAAAATGCAATATTGCATGCGAGTTCCAATTCCCTACCAATCAATGTATTCGAAGATTTGAGGTCACAAGAAATTTTGCAATAATTATAAAGTTACCACAAATCTTTCAAACCTCTAATGTAGTTGCAAAAATTGCTAAGGTGCTTGGAAAGTCCATTTTCCTACCCACCGTGACTTATCAGGTATTTAGAGTGTATATGAAATTCAAAACTTAGGTGCATATAAAAAGAGAGACTAGTAGAGAAAATAAACAAGCATACTCCTAGTTTACCAAACCATCAAGACTTACAAATGCCAAACTAGGAGAATAAGTTCAACACTAAGAAACATATCTGCCAAATGGGCAAAATGAAAAGGGCACAACCATAGAAAGGGTCTTGTAATTCAAGTGGGATTCTTTTGTAGGTGAGCAATGTGGCAAGATAACTAGATCTACAAGCTCAAGAGAGTGTTTTGATAAAATCATTCAAAAAGTAAGTTAATAAAGTGTTAACTTAGGGTTTGGGAGATGTGTTTTAGAGTTTGCAAGTTTAGCAATTAATTCAAAGTGGTAGGTGTGCTTTCAGCTAGACCCCAAAGGTTTTGAACAAGGTTATAAAATGTTGCAAACATACTAGAATTTTGGATCCAGGTCATTTTAGTGATTTCTTAGGGTTTCAAGTTTTTGGCAGACTCACAAAAATTGCCAACTTGCACATGGGTTTCTTCTCCCACAAGACAAATAATAATAAAAAATAGAGTTTTGGTGCAATTTTGCAAAACTACACAAATCCAAGGAAAGTTTGATTCACTACTAGTATAAGCTTGTTGAACATCTAAAACTCTTGGAAACTTTTGCAAAAAACTACACAAGTGCTTGAAAACTTTCATTCTCTACCATGCTTGCAAATTGAGCTTTCAAACCTCTTGATGCAATTTTGCCAAAAATGCAAAGTAGCAATGATGTTTTGGTTTCTTTCCTTTGACTCTTTTAAGCTCAGTAATTTTTTTATGCTTTGAGAAAATCAACTTAACACCTAAATCAGCTCTTACCACAAAATTTTTGATGCACGACTCTTCATCTTATGAAATGTAATGTCCCCTTTTCTCGAATAAGATTTAATTATAAATAATAAAAATAAATCAATTAAACAAATAAATAATAAATTATTATTAATATAATATTGATATAATATTATATATCAATAAATAAAAATATTATAAAGAATATAATATATTAAGAAATATATATAACGTTATATATTATGAATATAATAATATCATAATTATAATTCATTATTAATATAATATCATTATAATATTATAAATCCGTGCACAATATAAATATACTTTTAAATACTACATAATCTGTTTAAAATATACATTGCTCGGAATGTAAAATATATATTATGAATAAATATTTTAATCAATATATTATTAATATAAGTAATTAATGAATATATATTAATCAATATTATTAAAAATGAATAAGAGATAAATAATATATAAAGGAATTACAATTAATAAGATAGAAATTGCCTCGGTGAGACTTAACAATTTCTAACATAATAAAGATATATGAAGACCAATGTATAACATAAGTACCGTCACATAAGACCAATAATTAAAGAGCAAAAACATTGATAAAAACCTTTATATCGTTGATTATCGACCTCATAAAGAGGTGAATTAGACTGGACAACGCCAGCGGTGATGGCAGAAAACGGAGACAAGGAGAAATCGGCATACACCATTGCTAAGTCTGGTCGATTTAATAAATGCATTAGTTGCTGAAATGATGAGAGAGGCATGGTATGTAAACAACGATTAATTCTGATGATAATAAACCGATAACCATATCATATAAAGGATGCATAATAATCGATAACCAAAGTAATAATAAAAGGTTGATTCTTTTCTCTTTTCTTTTCTCTTTCTTCTTTTCTTTTTTTTTTAGTTGGGTGGATGTGGAGGTTTTCTTGCCAGGTTCTTTCCTCTACGAGTCTTTTTTGAAACAGTGTAAAAAATGATATAAAATATATATAATATAATACAGTGGCTACATCCACTTTTGCAAAAATAAATATAAATAAAGGTATGATTAATAGTTATGAAGGGAGACGATTATGAAGGGGCATAAGGACATGTCCCATACAATATGACTCTTCACTCAAGAAACACAGATATAAGGAGCCATTCCCCTCATCTATTGAGGGAAGAGAAAAACTTATTACCTATTTATCCATTTTAGATCTGCATTGGAAAACTGAGCAATTAAAGACTTCATCTTGTCCACCCTTGGATCTACTCAAATCAAAGAGACTGTTAGAACAACAAGATCATCTCAAATTAATCTTATCAAGTATAATAGAGACCTTAGTGCACTAAGTACATACATGAGATCAAATCAACTCATATATATCAAGTTGTCTAATCAGAGATAACATTATTATTAGTATTAATCATATATATAAAGAGGCAACTGCCCACAGGGAACCTAAGATTTACATAGCATTCTTCAAACAATAATATCATTACCCATATCTTATGGATTACATAAGTTTCTAGGGAGCATTTCATAGGAAAAGTAGAGGATTCAAAGATAATTGTCCTAGTTTCCTAAGTTATCCTGACAAGGGACATTACATGAAAGCCCAAAATTTAGATTCAATTGAACTTTCATATCAATGAACATTACATAAATTATTCAAATGAATTTGTCAATCTTCCATAAGATCATTTAACTAACAACCCACATGGAGTACTCAAAATTTTTAAAACAAGGTGGTCAAAATTTTAGTATAATAGGATAGCATTACTTTCATACACAATACCATGTTTCCATGTTTTGGGTCAAAATTTTAGTATAATAGGATAGCATTACTTTCATGCACAATACCATGTTTCCATGTTTTGGGTGCAAAGCCTCCTATTTAATGACTTTATTAATACTTTTTGTACATCACTAGTTTGAGTAGGGCGTAAGCCTACCATGCTAAAGAATCTCATAAGGGTGCCATGAAACATGCCAATCTTAATATTCTTTGCTCAATATCCTAAGAACCACACAAGGATTGCTTCCCATGCCACAAAAGGAGGCCTTTATCTTCCCTGAAGAATTGTTTTATACAAATTTGTCACATGTAATGCCTTTTGCAAATCCTAGGAATGTGATCCACAATTATTTGACACCGCTTTAAAGACCATAACCTCAACAAAAAAGTGCCAAGCTATAAAACAAGACAAGATAGAATGTCTCCTTTCTTAAATTGAGTAATTGAAAACTCTTCAATACTCCTGTAATTCTCTTTTACATACTTGAAAATTTGAAACACTCATCCTTCCTGATAACTCTGGGAATTTGCCAAGCTCAAATAGAACAAGAACTTTTAGCTCCTTCCTAAATTGACCAATAAATAACTCTTCAATATTTTCCTTAATTTTCTTTTACATATCTATGAATTTAACACAAACACACTTCCTGCAAAACTACGGAGATCTTTATTTGTATGAAAAACATTTTGCAGGAAACCTCAATTTTGAATCAGACGGCTCGAGTGATTACGACTTTACCATGGATTATACAGTTGTAGACCTGCCTCCTATTGAAACATACATGATCCTCAGTGAGAATGTGTAAGTTCAAAGTACAAGCAAGTCATGTATTTCTCTGTATTTGCACTTTTTCAACGTGGGCTTTGGGGGTATCTGCAGAAGTCAATCCACCAGCAATGACCAAGGAATCAGAATGACTACAAAAATGCATACCAAGTTTCATCCATCCAGAACTCCAAAAATATGTTTCACCCAGGCTATAATTCAGGATGACTTTATAGAAAAATTTCAATGATTACACAATAGTTGAAGTATGGAGGAAAAATGAGTATACCACAATAAATTACTTTATCTGATATTCCGCTGTATTGCCGGTGCAGATGCAGCTTGCTGCAGCTCCTTATACCTCAAAAGTTTGCTTATTCCCTTGAGCACCTGAAAAATGATAAAATGGATATAAACCTGTATTTTTTTGATATGCACCGCATGAAAGAAAATTAGATCCAGTATTTGATCAAAACTGCCATTAAACACTTACGACAAACACGGTATCCCAATTGGAGTGTCATACTTAAAAGGCACGAGCAATGCCACACAAATGATTGCCAGATTTTATTTCACAACAAGAATAAATGAACCCAGGGGCAAGCAAACAAATGCCAAAAAAAACTCACAATTTTCCCTTATAGCGTGCAATGAAGCCTTCATTCTATTCTGCAAATGTGATAATGTACACATTTTTCCCAAAAATAATGAAGTATAACCAATTTTTAGATGATATTAATCTAGCTGAGATTCATCTTAACAGAGTTGAAATGAATTCCATTAACCACCAACAAGCCATTCCCTTCCGAATTGTGAGGGAACTTCCTCCAGGTATCTCTCCAACCAAAATTTGAACTCTTTATTAGCTCTGAGATAGCAATGAAAAACATAGCTATACATATTGAGTGAGTTCCTTTGGCAGAAATTAAATGATATTAGCCCCTGCCCTCTGAATATCAAAGTTTTGTCTAGATCCTGTTTTTAGAAATTTCTTAACCATTCTGGTTTTAGTATCTTATATCTGTTCTAAGTTCTAACTCAGTTTGTCTGCAATGCAAGCTTGTGTCAGTATGATCAGCAAGTCTCTAACTTCATTTTTATTAACTTTGAGATTATGCCTGAAAGATTTGCATGTATTATATGTGCTAATACAAAATTTGCCTAAAAAAATTAAGTATAATCAATGTTTAACTTTAGATGATACCAATCTAGTAGAGATTCATCCTAACAGAATTGATGAATTCCATCAACCACCAAGCCCTTCTGAATTGTGAGGGAACTTCTTGCAGATATCTCCAACATAAATTGACAGCTCTTTGCCAGCTCTGAGATAGCGATGAAAAACATGCCCATGATTATTGAGTTCCTTCAGCGAAAAATCAAATGATATTAGCCCCTGCTCTTTGAATATCAAAGTTTTGTCTATATGTCGTTTTTAGAAATTTCTTTAACGATTCTGGTTTTAGTATCTTAAATCTGTTCTAAGTTATAACTCAGTTTGCCTGCAATACAGGTTTGTGTCATTATGATCAGCAAGTCTCTAGCTGCACTTTTATTATCTTTTGAGATTATTCCTGAAAGATTTGCATGTATTAAATGTGATAATACAAAATTTACCCAAAATAATTAATCAATGTTTAGATGATACCAATCTAGCTGAGATTCATCCTAACAGAATTGATATGAATTCCATCAACAAGTCATTCCCTTCTTAATTGTGAGGTAACTTCCTCCAGATATCTCCAACCAAAATTGAGAGCTCTTTACCAGCTCTAAGATAGCGATGAAAAACATGCCCATGCATATTGAGTGAGTTCCTTCAGCAAAAATCAAATGATATTAGCCCCTGCCCTCTGAATATCAAAGTTTTGTCTAGATACCATTTTCAGAAATTTCTTAACCATTCTGGTTTTAGTATCTTATATCTGTTCTAAGTTCTAACTCAGTTTGCCTGCAATGCAGGTTTTTGTCGGTATGATCAGCAAGTCTCTAACTGCATTCTATTAGCTTTTGAGATTAGGCCTGAAAGATTTGAATGCATTAGCTTATTTTATCCAGTAAAGAAAGCAACATTCAAACATTATACTAGCAGGCCCAGTGTTCCTTAAAACCAGGGGTTAGAAATGCATGACAAAGGAGAGAAAGAAATAAACAATTGCTTGATCTAGAAGCCATTTAATTACAACATTGGACACGTGCTTACACATGCCCAAGAGGAAGCTACAACCTTATCAGCGGTACCCCAACTCCTTAAATGACTACGATCTAATTTTGACCACTTAACCCTCAATGTGACTATTATTGACATAGGACTTCTAATATAATATTTGAGAATAAAAATTCGGAACTGTACTCTTAACTTGGAAGTCTTATTTTGATTTTACTCCTAGATGGCCTTGTATTTTGCTAAGAAATTTATACGTAAAATGTGATCTGGGGATCAACTTGGCTCAACCAAGTAGTAGTTTAACACAAATCCGAAATTCCAAAAATCTTTTTTTTTCAATAATCTCTATATTACATCATTTTATATTTCTAGGGCTCTCCAAAGTAGAATTTGGTCATCAGACCTTGCCTAGGTGCCTTGATGGTTTACTTTAGCACTACTTCCAAGAATTTGAATTAGTCTGTAACGAAAGCTTTCCAGTGCATATCCAAACTTTGAATTTGAGTTATGGGCTACAAGTTATGACCCCAAAGAAATTTTTCAATTTTCAAACAATGTTGTCACCCAACTGTCCATTTTTACTTCCAAGGACACAGGTCATTTACCAAGTGTGATGACTCTTTAGGTCTCACAAAATAGTCTAATTTACTCTTTAGTAAGTTTTCTGTTCTATATTGTAAGCCTATATAATAGGTTAATATAGGGAATGAAGACAGTGTATAAGGAAAACCTTTTTCCTACAGAGTTTGCTCATTTTGTATACTCTAGTTAAGATAAGATTCTACTTTGTTCAGCTTTTTAGCATTTGTCAGTTCTTTTACGTTTAGTTTTCATCTTAGTTACCAATGCGCTTGTCGAAGTGCTGGATGCGGAGGCGGATGCAGCGATGCGAATGCGCTAGGAAGCCCTGTGGATTCTTGGCGATATGCAAAAACACCTAGGAGCATCCACGGGCATATGCAAAAACACCGCCAACTGCTCTTGTTTGATACCAACAGTGTTGTCTTCACCCAAAATACCACACACGACTGTAGAAGACCATGCATATATATTTTTTTCTTCAGGGGACTTAATATGAGCTTAATAAGTAATAATGTAATAATGTCTTTACTTTTATTACTTTCTCCTTCCACACTGCTATTTTAAAAAGCGGACATGTCATATGAGCTGACTAAGCAGCTGAAGAAGACAGGCAGGTCAAGCAGGTCAAGCAACTACACAGAAAGGCAGGTCAAGCAGCTCAAGCAACTCAAGCAGTTCATACTATGACAACTCAAGCAGTTTATACTATTCTTCATATTTCTTGCATTTCTTTGTATATATAAAGTTATAAACGCACCCAAACTCATCCAAAACCCCCCAAAAAAACTTCAGACATCCGCGAACCCGATTCTCGTATCCGCATCTGCATCCGCATCCACACCCGAATCGGCAACTTAGGTTTTCATTCAACTAGTGCTTATAAAACACTAAGTTACACAACTAGTATATTTGTCCCTATATTACCAACTTTATTCATGTCAGTGCTTCAAAGCCTCTTCTTACTACATCTAATATTAAGTGCAGTTAACATAACAGAAACTCAGGTTGAAGTTGAGAGATCCATCAAAATATCTTCTTGATAGGCTCACGTGATTGCAATTTGGTACCAAAGAATGAGCTACTAACTCCTCAGATCCTTTCAAGGTGATTATGGCAGATTTACAAAGACAACAGAAAGAAATGATAGCCAATTTGAGCAGATACTCTAGAGTCTAAAATGCCCCAAGTACAACACAAACCATGAACATGTGGTAGTCCCACTCCCTTCTAAGTAAATTTTGACATAACATCTTTGAAGGAAAGGTGGATGCAGATGCTATTGATGATTAGATTTCCAAATTGGAAAATATCTGTGTAAATAATTTATCAATTTTGAAGAAAATCAAATTTGCCTTTCGTTGGAGTTGCATAAATACTGACCTACAATCCTACCTTGAACAATGAGATGTCACAATTTCTGGAACCGAGACAACCTCCAAGAAGACTAGCTGCTTCTATTCTAGCACTAATAGCTCATACTACTTGGGATGGAAAGGGTTAGAAAGTAATAAACTAAAAGAGAGGCAATGAGCAAGCGTAGACAAATATTCAATCCAATATCAGCTTTCTTACAAATAGAATTAATTTGATTACATGATTTACTAAGGCACAATTAATTGAATGAAAGATGTAAGAAAATCAACACTGATAACAAGTTAACCCATCGGCACATAATGCAGTTGAAGAGAAAAAAACACAGCTACATCTTTTTATTAAATATTTCAAAAAATATATACAGTTGCAATTGTCCCCATGGAATATAGAAATTTAGCTCCTTTACAATGAACAGGATGGTCACTTATTCAGATATTTAAAGGCGATTACATTTAATTGCTTTAAAGCAAGTTACAATTTCAAATCAACAGAAAAGCATGTGAAAGCATGCAAAGCCCCAACCTCCACTGAATTACAATTTTAAATCAACATAAGTGAAATTTAAAGGTTTGATTTGACTTGAAAGTGTTGAAAAATCAAGACCAAGGCTTGAAAATGCACTCTATCAATAGTCACTACCCATTTTGAAGATAGTGCTTATAACACTAAACTCTACTCAAAGTTGAGCCCCACGTTCAACAACAGTGGAAAGCCAGGTTGCTAACCAAGGGGGAATCGGGGAAGCTGAACTTCAATGATGATATGGTGATTCCCACCTAGAAAGATTTCATTGAGGCTATCAAGGAAGATTTTTTCTGAAGGGCATAAATGAAAAAAACTTTAAAAAAGTAATTCAATAGCAACTGTTGTGATAAAAGGGTCAATCATGCAAGAATACACCAATAACTTCCATGCACTGTCTACAAAAATCAACATCAAATACTCTTCGAAGAAGCACCATGTTCTTAAGTATTGCAAGGACCTCCATGGTTGCCTTGAGACAACTATGGTCTTTCTGAATATCAAAACCTCAGGAAGAGTACCATTATGAAATGAAGATTGATAAATATATCTAGGCCCATAGGTAATAAAGACTCTTTTGCAGATGTCAATCTAAAGGGAGAACACCAGGTTTGCAAAGAAGCAACAAACCAAGAATGCTCAACCATAAAAGAAAACACAAAAAGATGAAACATGTAGTGTAAGACTCACAAGAGCCCATGTGACGACTAGAAGGACTATACTTCCAGCAAAGCATGTAATGTCCCCTTTTTATCTCACCATGATTTATGATTAGTTTAGCCTATCAATGGCCCTCATAGGCTAAGTCAGTTGGTTAGAGGGTCCCAGTTGGCAGTTCAGTGGGCCGATTCCCATTCCAGGGGACAAGAGAGTTCAGGATTGCTCTTCATTTGGTTCAGTTTGGTACACTTATTATTTATAGTAACTGTCTATTTTAGGAAAGTCAAGATTTATATTTATAGAAGGGCACCTTAACAAGTTTGGTTGCAGTGTTGAGATTTGGCCACCTCTGGCTTGAGCAGATATTCAGGTACTTAGTATTTAAAGTAAGTCTCTTTCGTAGAGCTTCTATTTTTGGCAGGGAACTTGGTTATGGCATATGCAGTGGTTCCCTTGACCTCCAGTTGACTCAGTGATTTAAATTGGATGGCACAAGTTCATGTTATTAAATTATTAATAAAGTGAACTTTATTAATAATTTATTCTAAAGTCTATTTTAGAGTAATAAAGTAAATGGGGGCCATGAGACATTATTAAAGTGCATTAAGTCATTAAATTAACTGGGCGCCTAAGCCAAGGAGGTTTTAAATTGATATTATAAAGTCAATTCTTAGCAATTTAATAATGCATTAAATTGACTTGTTTGAGAAGCTTTATGAATTGAACCTCATGAGAAGAATATTAAAAGGGCATCAAGTACAAATCGATTCATTATGCATATGTGAGTTTTTTGACTTGTTTTCTTGGAATTTGGGAATTGTGTATGAGACAAGGGTTTCTACACTTTATCAGCATTGGAGGGTGACAATTCTTCAGTGTTTTCAGCAATTTGAAATGGTGAAAGACCCATTGAATTTTGCATACCAGTGATGGCTTCATTTTGGAGTCATATTTGTGCCAAATTGGAGTAGATTTAGAGTGTTTAGTGAATTCAATAAAGGTGATTGCAATTTTCAGCTTGGCATGGATTTTGTGGTGGAGAAATAATTTTTAAGTTGCTTTTCATTATCAGACCTCAGAAAGTAAAAATCAGAAAATGGGTATGTTGAAAATAGATATTTGATCACTTTTTTATGAACTGGGTTGTCATTTGTTTATTGAAAAAGTGATTATATAAGCGGGAAATAAAATCTGGAATTTTCAAACTCATTGCATGGTGAAAAATAAGAACTTTTTGATTTATGTGTTAGCTGTTATAATTTACGATATCATGCAAGATTTGTATAAATGTATGTAAAGGAGAACTTGGGGTTCTTATAGTGGTATCAGAGCGGTTTCCAGTCATCCTATTGGGTTAACTAGAAATATTCAGTTGCATGTCAGGGACTTCATGTTGCATGTCAGAGATTTTCACTTGCATGTTAGTTTTGAGACTACCCAGATGTTTGCATGTCGATTCTAAGGGTTGCATGTTAGTGATCAGCACTTGCATGTCAGTTTTAATGGTTGCATGTCCATGCTCAATGGTGGCATGTGTGGTATCAGTTGCTGCAGGTTAGTACTTCAGATTGCATGTTAGTACCTCCAGTCTAGCCCGGGACCAAGATCCAGAATGTCATATAGTCTGAATTACAAAATAGAATAGGAGGCATTCCTCCTTTTACAATTTGATCCCTCACGAGAGGCAATCCCTAACTATTACATAGAGTACTTCTGGAAATTTTGAGCCCACTTTCGCACTGTTGCTTCCGTTTGGGAAATCTTTCACATCATTCCTTGTTCGGTTTCTTTCTAAATTACCTTTATCCTGATCCTGCACAGACATCACTTACAACAGAAAACTATATCTACATGGTTCATTAGTAATCTGTCACAT
>MU218888.1:61118-100886 GCA_018584345.1 Thuja plicata | reverse complement strand
TATATATAGACACACACACACACACACACACACATTCAAAATTTGGTCATTCAATGACCACAACTAGATCTATATAATGTCTCGATATATCTATGACTATGGTGGATCGTCAAAATCTAGCTTCTTCACAACAACACTTGGTTCACTAAGTCTCTACACAAGAAAAATTCAAATGTTAAGCCATATATATTATCTCATTATAATATCAAAATACATAAATAATGGATTGTAATTTTAATACTGAAGCCTCAGCTGGATCTCTTATGATTGGGCTGATTGATAAATGAAATGGGATCCATAGTGGGTGAGAGGGAATACTATAAAAATGGCTAGGAAAAGGAATGACGGGCAGTAGTGAAGGGTCCTACAACAGAAAAAATAATACAAAATACATGTTATAAATCAGAAATACTACAAAACAAAAATGCATGGACTAAAAAGAAAATGCATACCGCAACTAGATCTCCTGTGCTAGGCAAGGGATCCATAGGAAGTGGAGTGGAGTTCACCTCATCTGAGGAAGCTATGACCAACTCCTATATGAAAAGTCGTAGAAAATGACATACTAATAGAGGAACATGATTTCTAAAATATTTTGAACATACAAGAATGCAATTGAAAGTAAATATGAAAACGTGTTACCTCCTCCCTCTCCTGAACACCAGCAATGTCTGGGGCATTCATCAGTTCAGTGAAACCCAATTGATTCTACATGTATACAATAAACAAGTCAAGTGCATTAATCAATATAGTGCATTAATCAATATAGACTACATTGAAATGTTCATAATACATTTCAACATATATACTTAAATTGGACTTAATTACCTTTTTTTGTTTCAATGTCCCTGATGATTTCTTCCTCTTTCTTAATGACCTCGAACTTGGTGGGGTAGGCTAACAAAAACAAAATTAACGTAAGAGAAATAATATGAAATTGCATGCGTTCAATTAAAAATATAAACAAGAGGTGTGCGAAAAATGATACCACATAGCTCTCTAAGCCAAAGTCAATGGCAGAAAGGGTAACATCCTCAATCTCAGATATCTGAGCCCCTGAAAAGCCCTATAAAACACAAAATAAATATATAAGAAATATTTTATAATGAAGATTATGATTCACTTGAATTCCACAAATGATCTATTATCACAAGTTTATAATCAAATTTTACAAACCATTATTAGAATATAAAATTTTGAACTCTTCTTTCACACACAAGACTATTCTTTAACAAATTTGTAGGCATAGTTAGAGAAGGATGGTGGATTTCTTCAAGGATGAAGGGGTTTTGTGATGGATTCTACATGTGGGGGTCTATAGCGAAGTGTGTTTGCAGTTGGTTTGGCCTGGAGTGGATTGGAGAGGACCTTTTGATCAGACCCTAGGTGTGTGATCTTAGAAGTGAGGGTTTAGTGGTTAAGGCCATAGATAAAGGATAGATCCTTGGAGAGTTGAAAATATGTTGTTTCCTAACCCCTAGAAGGACTATTTTAGCCTTTGGAGTCATGAGAGTAAGTGGAGTCATGGGTTTCTTTGTAAATGAGGAGAATTAGGCTTAGTTTGGAGGTTACATGAGTATTGGATCTTGGGTATGGTCCAAAGGATTATATACTAAATCTTGGGGGGGATTTAAAGATCCTAAAAGGGTATCTGAATCATGTTTTAGTTTCCTTATTTATTTGGGGAATGTTGGAGAAAAGGACAAAATAGTGACTAGTTTGGGCTACTAGCTTTAAGGGCTGAATGTGAGAGTTGGGTAAGGGATTGGTTATCCAGACTTAATGAGTTGATGGAACATGGTAGATAGGCCATAAGGAGATTATCTATGGATTTTAAATGAAGGTTGAAGTCGTGAGTGAAGATATGGTGTTTGGGAAGCACTAGGAGCACTTGGGGTAGTTGGAAGTGAGAAGTTGTTAGAAATATGAGATGGAATGTTGTCAGACATGATCAATGACATCACCAACCACCACCTTTGCATCATATATGTTGGGAGTCTTTAGAAATCCATGGAGGTGTATTGAAGGATTAAGGATAATCAAAATCAATGAATAATTAGAGATTGTATTCATGATTTTGAACAAGAAATAAGAGTAAAAGAACGATGGTTGGATGTTCCAAATGATGTTCAAGGTTCATTCAGAAGCCAATAAGTGATTGGTTTGGGTATGATTCTATGTATGAGTTCATCATTGGTTGAATTGTGTCCAAGGATGGAGGGCGGGAGTTCAAATCAATTTGAGTCATGATGGCTAGACAAGGAAGTGAATTCCTTGATTTGAATTACATTAGAAAAAATTCTTTGACCATAAAGAAATAGAAAACAAAGATACACTAAGTTACCACCATAAAAATTATTAAGATATGATATTTTTAAAATAACATAGTATTCTATTTTATGAATATTTATAAAACATTACCTCAGGTGTTTGAGCTACCCGTCTACGTGTACTATAACGAGCACTCCTTGGTGTGCTTGTACCACTAGCTGCACCCTGCAATGCATATTATTCATGTATCAATTTATATTCTTCTATACATGAAATTTTATTTACTTTTAATAGATTTAGGCAATTAATTAAAATAACATGTCAAAACACAAATTTAAACAAACTTGTGTCAGCTCTGAACAATACACCACCGACAACAGATCATATATGAGGGCCACATCCTCAATAGTGGATGCCTGACATATTTTTCTGCAACGTACACATGAATGGGATGTCAAACCATCTGCACTCATCTGGCTATCTACCCCAACACATATACCATTACAACTGATGTAGATATGCTCAATGGGTTGGGCTGACCCTGGAAATGTATCTGATGATAATGGATCTCGCACAGGATGAGATGATCCCAATGGTGCATATGATGGTGATGGAGCTAGCATAGGATGGGATGATCCTAATGGCACATCTGATGAAGATGGAGGTGGCACTGATCCATCCTCTCCAACTAACTGAGTTCCATGCTAGATAATGACATCAGTCAATGATGTAGTTGCATGAAGAGTTTATATATCCATAGACTCCTTCACCACTACTAGGACCACAACATGAATGAGGGGTTTTCTCACAGTATACCTCCTCTCTTATGGTTGGGTAATCCTATGTTCCCTAGGTCTATCCTGTGCAGAGCCTCTCCCTCTACCCTGGAACACACAAAAGTCAAGGTAATTCGGCTTCTCACCAATGATAAACTCACAGAGCTTCCTCAAAAAATATAAAGGAACCTCATTATTATTACAAGGTGGTTGGTCAAATTCCATGTACCACCTATCCCAAAAATCTGATTTCATCCCCCTATGAACACACCAATGTATAGGAAATCATTTTGTATTAACTTCTAGGTAATTGCTAGTATTAGGATTGGTGAAAAGGGCACATATGTCAGGTTTTTCTATGCCTTTTCTTTTCACATCCTCATAGGATAAACCATCAACATAAAATGTATGACACATATCCCTCCATGAACCCCATTTGGTCACCTCTTGAGACACCTCATTTGCACTATTGGACATTTTTTTAAAATTTAGTGGCAAGGGTAGAGTGATGTTGAAGACCGGAAGCCTTCAACCTATTTACCAATATTTTAATTTGTGCATTATTTTTGTTAAGGTATTGCACAAGGTCTTCTTGTGATGCATCTACATGACCTAACGACACATGTGGAGGGCATACTAGTGGATATGGTTGTGGAGGAGGAGAATTTTGAGGAGGGTTTACGGGTGGAGATTGTGGTTGAGGGTTTATGGGTGGCGAGGGTTGTTGAGGGTTTACAGGTGGCGATGATGGTGCTTCTACGGGGGGTGATCTTTCATTTCATTTTCATATTTTTGAGTTGTTTGATGAATCTGGAATGAAATTAATAAAAGAAAACAAAAAATCAATAAAATAACCTAATTTGATTACAATTGCAAAAAAAAACAAAAAACAAACTTACCTTTGTTACGGGGTGCCATTGGCTGAAAATCTTGATTAAATCATGTTTTGTTCAAAGCATGATCGGGTTTTGCTACTATTTACCCTCTTCCACACTTCTGCTCCGTGGTTTAGGCGTTAAAAAATGTCCTAAGCCGCGGGAAGTTCTGTTTTTGATATATTTCTCATAACCCAATTGGGTTATGAGAAATATCTCATAACCCAATTGGGTTATGAGAAATATCTCATAACCCGATCGGGTAATTAGAAACTCAATGAGTCTCATAACCTAATCAGGTTATGAGAAATTCCTCATAAGCCAATCAAGTTTTGAGGTGCACACAATTCTTTATAATATATTATAGGCTTGGTTTACCAAGCCTAGAACGATTTGAAATTTTCAATAACCCGATCAGGTTATTGAAAATTTGAATTTTTTTAAAAGGTGTGTCCACTTTTTTGGTCCACAACTTGGTGCACACACCTAAAAGGTTATTTTCAAATATTATAGATGTAAGAGTACAAATTGATATCTCCATGAAACATGGATATAGAGACAAGGGCCTATCAAGTGTTTAACAAACTCCCTCGATAAAATAGAAATCTCAATGATATGGATGCAGGGTTCACATAAAAAAGGATTTTTGTTGAAAGGGATTTAGAAATATTCAAGAAAATGCATTTGGCTATTTTAAAGCCAAATTCCACAACCTTTTTCAGCATCCCCCTTCCCATACCAAATTCAAAGCCTCGGAATAGTATATGGAAGCCCTCATACAGATTTGGTAAAGTCGAACAGATTCAGAATTGTCTCAAACTTAGGAGGACAACGGGAATAAGTAAAGACAAGGGAACAAGATTCATAACATAAAATGGGTGCTGTAATGATAGATTCATACATTTCATTCAAATTAAAATGACAGAAGAGGATAAATATATGTTAAACAAAAAAAATTGAAAAATAGGAACTACTCTAGGTCAAAGCAGGAGAAGAAACCCTAATGACTTGTAAATAGAAAGCAACAAAAAGAAGAAAAAACCTGATCAAAGAGCTCTTCTGCACTTCTCTGAGTAAAGGTGGAAATCTGATCAAAGAATACAATTACTTCTTTCCTCAACACATTCCCAAGTGTAGAACTATAGTGATGGATTCCCTATTTCAATTTAAGTATTTTTGAAAGGGATAAATCAAGGTGAAAAGTAAATGCGGGTAGGTCACTAGAAGCAAGCAACCTAATCACTTAAAGACCACTCTATACAGTTGGTTGAGAATTGGCATCTGAAAATTCAAATGTAGATTAATAATAAACATGGGTAGGTGAAGTCTACCAGCTTATGCATGGCCTGCATTGATTGTTGGCATCAGAGCAGGACATGGGGCATGATCAAATGAGTAGAGGTATGAGAGACTTTACAGAGCAATTGATGAAAATGAAGTCCATATAGAATGGTAGACAAAATATTATGAAAATAAATACCCTAAGAAGACATTTGATCTAGCATGGCATGGTAAATCTTTTGTATGTATTATCTACCCAGGTGTGTTTGCTGGTTTCACTAGAATTATTTAAGAAAAATGGGTGTAAAGTGATTTGTGTGAGATAGTTATGAAGCATGAGGAAATAAATTGCATGTATGATCATGAGTCTGCACTAGAGAAACATCTTATCATCTTAATAATTATCCCTTGAAGGTGTTTCATATTATCCCTAAAGGCCAGGAAAAATCCTTACCTTAGTGGCTGTGGTAGGTGGAGGCCAGTTCAAAATTGCAGAAACTTTGTCTTTGTCCATATTCAAAGACCCCTTGGACACCACAAAGCCCAAGTAGACTAGTTTTTGTTTAAAGAACTCACACTTCTCAAGGTTAATGGCCAACTTCTCTTCATGTAACCTTTTAAATACTGCCTCCACATGTATGATATGTTCCTCTCTTGTCTTACTGAAAATCAGTATATCATCAAGATATACCACTACAAAATTTCCAATGAAATCCTTGAGCACCTCATTCATGAGCCTCATGAATGTGCTCAGAGAATTAGAGAGGCCAAATGGCATCACAAGCCATCCATATAACCCATTTATGGTTTTGAATGTCATTTTTCATTTATCACCTTCCTTCACCCTGATTTGGTGATAACCACTTTTCAAATCTAGCTTTGTGAAATACATTGCCCCACCTAGGCAATCCATAAGATCCTATATCCTTGGGATTGGGAATATGTACCTTATTGTGATCCTGTTTATAGCCCTTGAGTCTATGCATAATCTCCACTTTCCCCCCTTCTTTGGTGTTAAAACAACCAGGACTGCACATGGGCTAATGCTTTTCTTGATTAAGCCTTGATCCAGGAGTTCTTGTAATTTTCTTGCTACCTCCAAGTTCTACTCTAGGGTCAATTTGTATTTTTCTTTATTGGGCAAAGATTCCCTTGGTACAAAGTCTATTTGATGACTTATAACCCTCTTAGGTGGTAGGGTTGCAGGAGTGCCATCACTCACAATTTCCTTATATTTGTCAAGTAATTCTTGCACTTCCTTTGGTAGTGGTTCCCTTATTGGTGTATCCTCCTCCTTAGGTTTTAACATAATGGCATAACCTTCCCTCTCATCATCTCTGATGTCATTCATAAACTCCTTACCACAGCATAACATAACATTAGGAGTCTTACTCTGTGGTTCCTCATCTTCTAATAAAGACTGAATTTTGAAGGTCTTTCCTCCTTTCTCAAATGTAATGGAGTTCTCTTTCCCATCATATACTACTCCATTATCAAACTGTCAAGGCCTCCCAAGAAGAAAATGACAAGCATCCATTGGTAGAATGTCACAAAGCAACCTATCCTTGTATCCTGCTATTGAGAATTCTACCCATGTTTTCTCATTGACCAAGACACTCTGGCCTTTATTGAGCCATGTCACCTTATAAGGGTTCACATGGGGTATTTTGGCTAGCTTAAGCTTCACCACTGCCTCCTCTGAAATGATGTTGTCTATGGATCCAAAATTAAAAATCACCTTACACACTTTTCCAAGAATCTTACATCTGATTGTAAACAGTGCCCTCCTATGTTTAGGCTCATCCTTGACTGGTTGCCTTATTAAGACCCTTCTAAACACTAGGTTCTTACCCATTTATGAGTCTAGATAATCCACCTTTGGATTCTTGACACTAGAAGTATCCTCATGTGCATATGCTACTCTCTTGTCACTATTTTCTGCAGATGGTTTATCAGGACATCTGTAAGCTAGATTCCCTAGTTGCCCACAATAATAACACTTCATAGTGGTAAAGTAGGATCCACTCCTACCTCTTCTTCCTCTATTAGAACCCCCATTGTTACTTCTGCCTCTATTATAGCCTCCTCTTGAATTTTTCTCAGTCTACTGCTCTATAAACTTATTTTCTCCTTGGGATCTTTGTTCATTGCCCCTTCCTTGGTAGCCCCCTCTTTGACCCCTCTACTCTCTTCCTTTTCCTCTATTGTTATTATTTTTCTTGAAACTAGAATCCCCTTTCTTCTTATTCTTCTCTTCTACCTTTAGAGCTAACTGATGACACTTTTGGATGGTGGTAGGTGTCCATAGGCTTAGCTCCTCTTGGATGTTCCACTTCAACCCACCCAAGTACCTAGCCACTTTGATTGGCTATTCTTCTTGCAACTTAGACCTTAAACACAATCTTTCAAATTCCTTAGTATATGAGGCCACATCTAGGTCTTTCTGCTTCAAGTTTTGTCTCTTCCTATGGAGTTGTATTTCGTAGTCCTTTGGAAGATAAATCTACTTCAATTTGGTTACCATAGCATTTCAAGTTTCTATTGGTTGCTTTCCCATGCTTATCCTCTCATCCTGAAGGTATTTCCACCAAGTCAAAGCTGACCCTCTGAGTCTAGACTTGGCCACTTTAACCCTTTGGGCCTCACTTATCCCTTCATATTCAAAATTATTATCCATTGCTTCAATCTAGTCCATGGCTGTCTCAATATCCATCTTCCTCTGAATAAAGGTATCCCTTCCAAAGCTTTTCCACTTAGTTCTTTTATGGCTTTTAAGAAAGGTTCCTCATTCAACACTAGGTTAGGTTCATGAATGTAATCTTCTTCCTCCATCTTCTTCTTACCCTTACCATTGGATTCTGCTTCATATTCTTTCTTCCTAGTAGCATCTAATAGTTCTTCCATATTTACTCTAATTTCTTCCAAAGTACCCTCAAGGAGTCTGTTTTTCTCATTTTCCTCCTCCATATCCTTGGCTAGTTTTGCAGTTGTCACCATCTTTGTAGAACCACAAGATTCCACCTCTAACATAAACCAAACTTCCCCAAGTTTCTCAACTGGCTCTGATACCACTCTGATGTAGTACTAGTCTTTCTCCTTAGACCTCTTCTAGGGTCTCTTAGGTCACTCACTAAACTACTAGGTTCTTCCACTAACCCTAGGCTCATTAGTTATCTTATCACAAGTTCCTAATTCCTTCAACTAGTAACCATCAACAAAGTAGAACTCACAACTTTTGCAAACCTCATACTAGACCCAAATTGGTCTTTCTTGTTCCTTTTGTACAATCTATTCCAAATGGATTCCAATCTTTACCAAATTAGAAAGGCAGAATTCAAAGATGTCAACAGGACCAATTCCAACCTCTACAAACTCACTTTTCTTTAAAAACACAAACGAGCTCCAATAATTTATGCAATTACCTCCAAAATAGTGTTATAAGCAGTTAGCCTTGTTTGGTCACCTTTTTCTACATTATCTTGGAAAAAAATCTTAACAAGTGCCAAATAGGCTTAGGATCCAAACAACCTTTTCAGTGACACTAGATATTTTCTAGGTCTTAGCCCTCAGAAGTGTTTGTACAGTCCTCCCTACTTTCATGCCTAAAATTCAGGGTTTTAGGCCTCCTTTACTGTCTGCACAAGAAATGAATTTTATTGGCCAACAAAATAACTCCTACTAACTTCTCCTCTTGATTGGGGGTCCTCCTCTGACTCTTCTACCTTCCCACTTCCATTGATTGAAGTTATGGATGCTTTCAATCCCTCCAGCTAGCTCTGCAATCACTGATGATCCCTAGCCATGCCACTCTGGCTCGCCTAGGGAATCATCTTAAAAATAGCTGCCACCACTTCCTAGGCCCATCCTTCTATGTAAAAAATTTAAATGGAGTCCACTTTCATAATCCAAGAGCCCAGGCCAAAGCCACAGTGGAAAAGAAAGCTAAGACCCCATTTGCAAGCAATGCTCAACTCAAGACCAACAACTGGACTAAACTTTAAAGATTTTATACAAATACTTTAAAATATTGAATCTAATAATATAACACCACAATAAGTTCAGAAATAACCTACATTACATGAAACAATGCTTACAGAATCACTCTCAATCCATTACACTATCTGATCACCTTGAAACACACCAATATTCACTGTTATTGCTTAGCACAGTCCGTACATGAAATTTCTCAAACTTTCCAACCCTTCACAATTCTTGAGGATGGTCTTATATAGATAACCCAAACACTAAATTGTTGGTTTCAGATAGTTAATGAACCAATTTCATCGAAGATGCAAATTTGTCATAAAAGTTGTCAATGTTGTCAATGACAACATTGACAACTTTTGGTAACTTTTAAGTTTGATTGCCAAACTTGGTCAAACCCTATCCAAACTTGTCCAATCCACTTAATATGATGAAAAAACATAAAAAAGGACCTCTAGTCCCTCTCTTGGCTCATTTTTCCACAAGATGCCAAAATTCCCTAGTTGGCCCTAAATGGACCTAAAAGTCAATGACAACATTGACAACTTTTGGCAACTTTTGGGTTTGATTGCCAAACTTGGTCAAACCCTATCCAAACTTGTCCAATCCACTAAATATGATGAAACTACATAAAAAAGGACCTCTAGTCCCTCTCTTGGCTCATTTGGCCACAAGATGCCAAAATTCCCTAGTTGGGCCTAAATGGACCTAAAGGTCACCAAGGAACTAATAAGACCTATCCTCCTACAAACACTTCACACACTAGGACTCTTGGTACCTTTATTCACCTAGTGGTCTGGCTATAACCAATACAAGCCAAAACAAAAAAAAAGAGAAAACCCTAGGTTACATTTCCACAATTAGCCTACCTAAGTGTTGCTGCACCATTTCACATAGCCTATCGTTGGCAACTTGCTGGGATTTCACCTTTTTATACCAATCTTTTCCATATTAGTTGTATTTTCCTTGTCAAAAACAAGATAAATAAAAAGAAATTTAGAATGGAGCAGAAAGACAATAAAACTCAAACAATTAAAAACCTATCTATTTCTACTCTTCTAGCAGTCTCATCAGAAATGCGAATGAGCTCTGAGGCATACTATTTTGGACATTATTCATGGATTGTGTAGTATCCAACACATATATTTTAAAATATGTGTTGCCCCAAAATCCATCCCCTGATAACTTTTCTACCCATCTTTATAGTTTAAACATAATTACCCAATTTACAAGCATCATATTGTGCTTTCTTTGTAGTTGGCATGACAGATATGGTGCCCAACTATTGATGAAGAGGCTTCCAGACAAAATTTTTTCACTAGAAAAGTTGGATCATTGAATATGTACCCGATATAGATACATACTCTAGTACACATGGTATCTTTGATATGTTGTGTTATTAATTTTAGTAACAACCTACATGTTACTACAAGTATGGGTGGAATTGCATTCATTATGGTTAGTTACCGTTTGCCTAGGAGCTTTGGATAGATGTTTTCAAAACTATTCTATTGCCAACTTTTGAGTCCTATAAAGACTTGCATGCCTCTTCCTAATTTTATCTGATTTCTCTGGAAACTACTTACACCTTTCCACTCTTGCTTGAAGAGCCATATTTGCAGTGTGTTGAAGAAAAGATATTTCCCAACACTGCTCGCAACTATTGCAACTATTTCCAAAAATTTGTTTGTAACTTGGTTATGTATAGATATTTGTTTGTATTTATGTCAATATTTTAGAGATTTTCACTATTGTCTGTAGTTCCAAATTTATCATGTCATTTGATGTGTTGACCTATTAAAAGCCTTGTGTTTTACTAGACATGGAAGATATAAGATTTGAGCTGCACAAGTTTATTAAAAAAAGGTTTGATCAATACATTCACGTATTCATTATAGGGTATAAAATTTCAAAAATCATAAAGAATTAGAAGTATTTTAACATAGCTTAGAGTACACAAGAGAAGCACTAATGAAGAGAAATTTGTCATAATCACCGACTTTTAAATTGTTTTTTTTTTCAAAGCATGGTAATACAATGTAAACTATAGTTAAACATATCGGGGATATTTTCTAGGTTCACAATATAAAATATAGGTATACATATTTATAGACATGGCCCTTAATCTATTGATATCAAACATTTAGAGTGGTGTAAACTAGATGTCAATACCATGACACGTTATCATTCATTTAGAGTGGTGTAAACTAGATGTCAATACCATGACACATTATGATTATATAATTAGAGATCAGAAGTCAAACAAATAAATATATTAGCCAATGTTGTACAACACTTGGAAACAACAACACATAGCAATGGGAAAGGTTAACTAAGTTTTAGCACAACAATTTTCTGCCTATAGACATTTGGGATCTTTGGATATTCAATTTGAGAATGCTTACCTAAATAATATGTGAGAATTATTCCAAATGATACCCTCCCAGATGGGTGTCAAGGCCAAGTGATACTTTCATGCTGAAATTATGTTTTTTTTTTTCAGAGGAGGATGGTATTTTCTAGTGTCTTCATATGAGTCTCCAAAAACAAAAAAGCACGGTGTTTGATCTCCACTACATATACCTGAAAAAAATACACTTCTCCAATCAATTATCACCCTCAAATTACATCCAAAATTGTCAATAGGAAAAGTGGGTAGAAATAAATCCATATTCGTTTTGCCAATTTTTAGCATCGAGGTCAATTTACACATAGAGGTCAATTTACTTGCGTATGTATATTGGTCAGATGTAGTAACTTTGTCTACATTTTATATAAAAACGTAGGTCAGTAGGTTTTTAAAATATTGCTTATTAACAATTTTTTTCAAATTTTTTTTTTTGTGGAAAATAGGTCAGTTTGTTAGCCGATAAAAATATTTGCCCCCCTATGATCGTCTCTTATGGAAAGGATTATGGAAAATAATTAGGTTTCAATCAATATATTTGCAAGCACATATCCAAAGAGAAGATATTTTGAAAATGGTAGATAAAATTGCTTTTGATGGGTGTTCTGAGAGCTGTGTTGTTGATATGAGAAAGATGAATTCTCTATCCTTCTTCTTGTTGATTGAATATAAAGAATCTTATTTTATTTAAATTATTTTCCCTGTTTTTGGTTAGCTCCACTAAGTAGCATATGAGGTTGTCTGTTATATGGTGGATATTTACTACTCACCATATTGTAATAAAGATTTTATATAGATATTTAAAATTAAATAAGTATTCAATTTAAAAGTTCCAAAGTATATAAAATAGTACTCTATTTATTGATTTCTATTTCAAAATTCAAAATATTATATAACATCTTTACGTATTTTAATTAATTGTACTATTATTGCAATCCTAATTAATTATTATTTGCATTTAGTTAAGCGGTTATTTCAATGGTTAAATTGAAATTTCTAGTTCATCACAAACAATCCTAAATTATGATTATAGGGCCATAGAAAAATTGAGTGATCATCACCAACATATGTAATTGTTAGCTCACATATTGGGAATTGTGGTGACAATGAAACATTGACAAAGGTGAAAAATAAAAACTCCACTAGATTAAAACAAGGGACGGAAAATAATACATTGAACGGACCTAAAATTACCAATTGGACCCACCATTGATCGTGAATAAGTAGAGAACAATTTCCTTCTCCACCATGTCTACAAAATTATTAGACCTATGCAAAGCTTATCTTGTTATCCTTCATTCCATTGCCCGATGGCGAAAAGGACAATAAAATCGATTAACGATTGAGATTTTTTGAATGGTCATACATCAGTTCTTAGCAAGATTTAACTATTGAATTTTGAAATTAGGTCACCCTCCTCAGATAAAAAGATAAATTTAAACATCAACGACACAAAATCATTGAGAAGGGATGCGCCACCATCCCAATCATCCCCAATGCTAGATTTTTGTTTTGTTTTATTTGCCTTTTTTTTGGTTTCCTATTTATTCTTCCTTATCATGATACAATCTAATGCATTCACTACTACATAGAGGGGGGTTTTAAGACAATTTTTGAGTAAATTGTCTCAACCTAAGACAAATAAAAACTTGAGTATTGTCTTTAAACCTCTGTCTCAAATTATTGTCTTAAAATATTATCTTTATGAGACAATATGAAGCAGGAAGTATTTTTTTCTCTTTAACAATAGTTGGGATGTAAAGACATATTGTCTTTAGAGAGACAATATGTCTTTACATCCCAGCTCTTGTCTCTAGAGAGACTATTGTCTTTAAATCCCAGAAATTGTCTCTAGAGAGACAATATGGAAAAATATATCAAAAAAATAAATAATTGATTTTAATTTTCTTTACTATGGTTTTCAAAATTCAATGTTTCCAAATAGAAATAATAAAATATTCACTATAATTATTTCCATAATTTTGTTTCTTACAAAATAATGAACAAAGTAGCATAAAAAACTAACTTGATAAGAAATGCCATATTTATTGTAATTATTTGCAATATTTTGAATCTTACAAAATAAGGTGAGCACACTACAATGGAGAATGTGTTTTGTTACACCATTTTCCTTTGTGGATTACTTCATCTCCAAAGGCATTGAACACAACAATGCCACTACCATACCTCTAATTGAGAGGGATGTTGAGCTCATTCTTAACATTGTCACAATGGCAGATATGACAGAGTATAAGACATCTTCCATTGCAATGGGAGAAGTTCTATGTGTAGTAGAGGAAGTGGTACCTCTGGAAGCAACCCATTACAAGAGGGTTCTATCTTCTTGCAGCAATGTGGACAAAGAAATAATGTTTGGGTGTTACAAACTGATCCATGAGGTTATGATAGAGTATTCATTCACAAGAAAATAAAAAAATAGATATCAGGAAGATCACTATCAGCATAAAAATCTCCTACTAGAGTTCTAGATGTAGGGGCATGTTTCAGCAGCTGGGACAACAACAAAACAAGTGTTATTGGGTTTTTCGGGGAGGGTTTTTGTAGGGTTTTAGTGACAGGAGTCACTGCAACTGTTTGAAAATTTTATTGGCTTACAACTCAATTTGTTTTTGGCTTTTACCCATTTATCTAAATGTTTTCAATTTGCATCGAGCAGGCAAAATAAAAAAATTCTTTCCAAACTTTGGTTTTAATACAAGATAAATGGATATAACTAGTCACCACATTGAATTTTAATTCTTAAAAAAAATGTGAGAGTTTCTCCATGACAAAAACAAATATGCAATGGATATCACATATAACCATTATTTGAATATTGACACTAATTTTCCAAAACATAGTTAAGTATTTAAATTGGCCCAAACTCCTCCATACTTACATGTCCACCAAGATTAATGGTGCAGCACAAAAGCTCTTTTATTTAGCTACATATTTTTATGAAGACAACTAGAAGGAAATATTTATTTTTAAACAAGTTGGAGTTGTATTATTTTCAGCTTGCCATATCCAGAAAATACAGTTTTCCAACAATGTTTTCCAATTGAACAAGAAGCTTTCATATTCTTCATGTTTCTCATGTAGCCTTGAAAGATAGAAAAGATCCAACCAAACAAAAAGCATCTCATATTCTTCATGTTTCTTCTGTAGCCTAAAACATAGAAAATAAGTGTAAGAATATAACATAACTAGTCAAATGATGTTGCTCACATATGCAAAACTCACTAGATTAAATGATCATGTGGGTTTCAGAATGCATGAGTAGCTTAAGATAGAGATAGTCATTTATCCAACTTGGAGAAAATGGATAAAAATGCCTATAAATTTACAATCATAAAATGTAAGCCCTACCAGCTAAATAGATGGTAAATAATATGGACAAAAAATTGAAGGATAATAAAAAAATAGAATGAAGGGGAAACAAAAAAATCTATAAATAAAACACATAGCAATGATATTGTTAATTCAGAGGTTACATTATTAACAACAAAGAAAACAATAACTTAGTGGAATAGAGGTATATTAGGCTAACCCCAAATTTTTGAAATTGGACAGAATCACTTATGGCTACCACTTATAAGATAAGACACATAGGATTCATCATTGAAACTGTTGTCTGAAACTTCTCATTTACTAGAATGGAGTCTTCAAAATGACTTATGGCTTTAGATGATCCTTTCTCCTATCTTTCCAAAATATTTTCAATCTCTCGATTTCGTTAAGAAATGAGAAAGTTATGGACATTTAACTGAGGCTAGGTTTTAAGAAAAAAATCTGTAGGCTGTTCTATAGTAAAACATTTCATACACATCAGCTCCTTTGAAATGGATTTTTACCTCTGATAAAGGTTTGTAGCAGCTATGTTTCTCCTTTAACACTTTATCTTCAAATTTTGTGACTGCATCCTCTAATGGCAGCATTTAAGAACATCAGTCCTCTCATTCATTTAGAGTGGTCTAAAAATTCTCCTTCAATTATGGCTTGTAATGTGATATCTATAGTGGCCGCTACAATGATTTCCTTCCATGATCAACGGAAATAACTAATTTTTTTTTTTATACTGGCTTTTTTATTTGGGCTTTGATTCAAATTATCTTCATTTGGATGGAGACTTCATTCCATACCAGCAGCTCAACTCTTCAACAATTGAATATAACCACTACCAACTTTCACAGAACTCATGCCTACAACAAACTTGAGAATTCTTCATTCCCCACAACAAACAACAACAACAATTTTTTTAGGCTTTCTGCATTCACATATTCTTATATGGATGATCCTCCCTAGTGATCTATAGGCTCTGATACCAAAATGATGAAACCCAAAACCACAAACTTGCAACACTCTTATTGATACTAAAATGATTAAAAATCAAAACCAAAAACTTGCACACACATAAGAAAAGCACAAATTTGTAGCAAATATATATTCATAAAAATGAAATAGGAGAGCACTTCAATATATTTTCCTGTATGTGACTTCATCCCCTCTCTATCTCACGGCTTAAATATTGGTTTTCAATGTGTAGATGCGAGGGACGCTTTGCAGGAGGCAAAGGCATGAGCACATACATTTAATGAATATAAAACTACATTCTCATTCATTGCCTATTTTTTCCTTAAAAATTCCTATAATGTTGACCTTGCAAAGACTATCCTCAACTAGAATAAGATACATAACAATTATATAACATAGACATATTTGCAAAATTAAGTATTAATATTTAAGTGACTAATAAGAACACTAAAAGCAATATAGCCTATGTAACTATAATTATATATATTGGATCAACACACTCAGGAAGAATAAAGCAATGTATGCGCCTGGTTAATGCCCTCATTAGCTGGAAGCTTCACTACAATCTTCCTCTTATTCTTTTCCTTCCAAATGCCCTCCAAATAGGATCGAAGTTCCCCTCTCTATCTCAAGTATGCAGAAGATATGGCAAAGTTGGAATCAAGGGTGAATGAAAGACAACCCAAGCACATTCTTAAACTTAAAATGGTATAGTGATTGGATTTTTGACAGAGAAATGGGAAAAATATGAATCCCTATAGTATGATCTACTCACATACAATGGCAGGAGGCAATCAGAAATATTGAAGAAGCCAAGGATCATCTGTGGTTTCAATTCTTGAGGGTTCCCCTTATTTATGGTTTGATCCTCCTCCTTTCTTGCCCAAACGTAGTCAAAACAATACTCATGATTTTTTAGACTATGATGGGTGATGTGTTATCAAATTTTAAGTGGTAACTTCCTGTGAGTCGTAGTCTTTAAGTGGTATCTTCCTGTGAGGTTTTTGTCAATATTTCTAATATGATAGTCTCTTAATTTTTAGGCATGAGATCATTAGTTTTAACTGCCAGTTTTTTTCTTAGTTTATTGTTAAGTGCATGTTAAAAAAAATTAACAAGGAAAATAGAAATCGTATGTTCGCGTGAATAAAAAAACACATGCATGTTAAAAACAACAACTGTCTACTAGCACTATTAAAATTGCATGTCCATTTGAGAAGGTTGTGACAAGCACCTCAGTTGTTACTGATGATATGCTAGTATCTTCTTTCTTAGACCACCTTACTAGGGAAAGCGTTCTTTGGGCATCCTTGTGCTCCTCATATATAGGGTCCAAAATCTGACCATGATTTGAAAAATTGTCAAGGATAACCTTTTCCACATCAAAGACCTTGATTTGGAAGGCAGTCAATGTACAATACCTCATCTTCCTAGCTTCAAAACTATCTTTCATGCCCATCCAAAAAGTCTTCCAACGCAAATTTGTGATTGGGGTAAGAGTTAGGCATTATGGCCTTTATCCTGCATTAAGGATCATATACTAATCTTTTTGACTCATATTCTTTAATGTTCAATGCCTCTAACTCATATATTGCAGACTTAGTTGCATGTAGATTAGGACATGCATAAAACTCTGATTTCAATGGAAATGCCACTCTGATCTTATGTTTCTGTGTCATTAGTGCCTATAGTTCTACAAGTTGTCTTGAAAACTCTCGTAAAATCATTTTATCATTGCAATAACAAGGAAGAAGGAAAGGGTGTCCATGGAATCCACTAAGTCTAATGTATGTGGACTTGGGAATCTATATGAACCAAGTCCACCATGTATCTACTAATAACATCGCTTCTCTGGATAACTTCTCTTGTCAATCTATTGATCTACTAAAACCTATCACAAAACAAAAACTCGAAAGAAAAATCTATATAGAGAAAATTCTCAAATTTGTGGAAGAGTATTCAAGAAAATGAATTAGTGCTTGCATTATAGTGCTTCCACACACATAGATATTTGTAACTAGCAATTAGCCACCTTAATCTAAAATCTAGCATAATTTTACGTTTCAAAAAGGTTTATTACATAATGCTAGATATACTAGTCCTTGTGAAATCTTCTTTTGATATAGATATATAGCTTAAAAATACTTATAGCACAGCCATGAAAGTGGCTTGTGATTTAGAAATCTTCTTACTCCAATTGTTATAATCTACCAGAGATACCCACATTTATATATTCTGACTTGTTTCCTCATAAAATAGAATAGTGCAATGATTGAATTGGTGGGTGGGTACTCAACAATGTGGGGCAGTATTAATTTCTCTTAGAAGAGTAATGTGTTTGTGTATAGTATATTATATCTTCTTCAGTAGGTAATGTGAAACTAACCTTCCATTTGGTCTTTGTTGACATTTGGCTGTCAACCGCAGGGGCTTGTTCAGGTAGAGGGATTTGAGGAGGCTAAGGAGGTGGAGCAAGATGGGCTTTTTGAGTTTGACTGTAATGGAAATAAGGAACATGTAGTTCCTTTATTTTATTTTATTTATAGAAAGATCTCAGAAACAACTTTGAGGAAACTTGGCACCACTGGATACCTTGTCAGAAATAAACTTGAGGATTCTCCACAACAGACAACATCAGCAATTTTTTTAGGCTTTCTGCATTCACATATTCTTATATGGATGATCCTCCCCAGTGATCTACAAGCTCTGATACCAAAATGATGAAACCCAAAACCACAAACTTGCAGCACTCTTATTGATACTAAAATGATGAAAAATAAAAACTACAAACTTGCACACACATAAGAAAAGCACAAAATTTGTAGCAAATATATATTCCTAAAAATGAAATAGGAGAGCACATCAATATATTTTATTATATGTGAATGCATCCCCTCTCTGTCTCAAGGCTGCAATATTGCCCCTTTTTAACCATACAAACAGCCTAATAAAAAGCTAAAACCAATCTGTAACAAATCAGCTTATTTAAGGAAGATCAAATAAAGATCCCTAATATTCCTCAAACTCCCTATACAATTTTCTAAATAATTGGATTTGGAATATTGTGGATAACTCACAACCTCTACCCTATTAATCTACCACATCATATGAGACTAGAATAGAAATAGATAGAATGGGTCTACATAAAAAAGACAACATGAAACAAAGAATCATACCATTTTCATAGTCATCAAGTTTTATAAGTTTTTGTGTCCTCTATCCATTTATTTCCTCTTCCTCTATGTCCTCTTTCTCTGTCGCACTAGTCTGATTGTGGGTGTTGAATGTTCATCACATTGAACACCCTCCTTGTTATTCTTGTTTCCCACTTGCTGAAATTCAAGGATGGATTCTTATTGAGGTTCAAGAATGATAATTGAATCAATGTGTGCACAAAAAATTCATTGTGTTTCTCTAGCTCCTCTTCATGGTCACTACCTGATGAGTTGGATTGTTGGACTTCCTATACACAACACCGTTTTAACTTAATAAAAAAACATAATACCTCCAATTAAATTATTGCATGAACCATAGAAGATTATAAAGAACTTATCTCGGATTCATGACCAGTGACTAATTTTTCACCTCTATCTAGCACACATTTTCGAAGGTCAGGAACCATGCAGTAAGGCATATTTTAAATCCTCCTCTGAAGCTTCCTTTTGAAATTGGTGCACCTACATAAATAAATATAACCAAATTTATAAGGTATAAAGACTTGTAAGATACAATTAACTCAAAAAAATTTCATGACTTTTTTGAAGAAATAGAAAATGCCATATATGAAAATTTTCACTTACCAAGCCACCATGAATGCTATTGTACCCACCAGATCCTAATTTATGGGATCTAATACTTGACACCCTAGCCTGAGTTATTTTTGTTGTATCTTGAAGGCGTCTTTTAGATCCTCCTTGTGCATAGGGCCTATATTTTGGATTATTGTGGGCCTTCCTCTTAAATTTTGCATCTTTCACAAACTCATCCCATGTCCCTTGGTCTATGATCCAAGCTAGACATGGATATCTCAAGTATTTTGTTAGCTTTGACCTTACATTGTCTCGTTTAGAGTGAATGTATTTTCATGAAATATTTAGAATACTTTCCTTATCAAAACCAGGATTTCCAAATTCTAGCATGACATCTTTAAAGAGTTCATCTTTATTAGAATTGTCTTTCTTCCTCCAATCCATTTGAATAGTATTGCCAAATATTTTTTATGCACGATGAAAAATAAAGTGATAGAATTTTAACCGCATTTCATCCTTCAAGACTTCTCCTTCTGAGGTGAGCAAGATAGTAACTTCTTGCATTCCTTTTGTAGTCACTGATGATATTTTTGTATTTGTAGGAGTTGAGGTAGATGCCCCTATAGGTACATTGGTCACTTTGTCATTTATTTCGTGTATTTACAATGAGATTTTGAAATTATTAGAAATTTCATCTAGCTATAAGTGCTAAAGAGCTTCACATAATGAATAAACACAAAATCAGAACATGTGTAAAGAGATTCACCTAATGAATAAACACAAGATCATGATAGTAGTAAAGAGTTATAAACAATGAGAAAATAGTGCTACTACATGTCAATGATTGTTATTATTTGTTGTGAAATTAAAAGACAATGATATAGAATATGTTCAAGGCAATGACAGTGAATTCTAAAATGAATTAGAAAAGAATGACATTTGGAATTTGGTTGCAGATATGAAAAATTTATATGAAAGAGAAGCATGTATGTACATGTGAATATTTAAAGGTCTATTACATTTGAATACATAAGAAAATTTTTAAAGACTCTCATCACTTCAAGTATTGTAAATGCATTTGATATTCTAGTTTTAGACCCTCATATACATACTAACATAATACAATATCTGATACTTTAATATTTTATAAATATTAGTCACTGGCTGATAATAAGAGAAGTGATTAGATAAATAGAGAAGATCATAATTTAGAGATATCATTTTATGTGACATTAGTTTGTAGACCTATATAACAGTTTTTGATTGATTCATTTTGAGTCTTGCCTAACTTTGCAAATGTGATATAGTGAGTAATTTGAATTCAGACTATAAGATACTTTGAAGATATCAGAATTGTTTTATTATATCATAATTTCAATTTGATCATTTTGTAAAAGGGGAAATCAGTTTTGAATATTTTGATTTAATACTCAGTTTGATTCTTTACTAAAGTTGGTGCTTGAGAAAACATGAGTAGGTGCTAATTTGCATGGGACTTGTTTCTCTAAGATGAGGATTTTGTGATTCCATCGGGTTGGAGCCCTTGAATATTGTAATTGGATTTAAAAGATAAAAGATTCAAAGCTAAAACATATCTATTGTATAAAACAATTACAAGATAGTATTTTTCAGATAATTTTACCCATTCATTTAAAATAAGCCCTGCACTCCCCAACAATGTCCTCTCGCATACCTCAAATTTTTAAAGTATTTATTTCCTAGTTTGAAAAGTTTCAAGAGTATCTGGTAGGAACCTTAGTATTCTTGACTATGATTCTATAAGACTCCTCAATGCAGCTTGTTCAGGTGTTGGTGGGAGAATTCTGATTGAACCCACATTTGATGGATTAGATGTACTCTTAATAGGGGCATGCATGTCCTTTTCAGTAGGGATACTAGGGGCATCCATGTTTGATGCAGAGGGTATGCTATGAGGTATTGCACCTGACACCACTCTTGTGGTAGTTGTTTCCATTCTAGATGTACAGTGCATGACACATCTCTAAACATCTTGTATACACAAATATAAGAGGTATATTAGGGTAAATAACATAATAAAACCCACACAAACATATGATTGTATCTTACCTTTTGCATAACATTGAGTGCATTGGATGACATAATTGGATCTTGCATGCCTACAATATGTGTGCTTTGTGGAGTTTCTTTAGATATGGTCTTCATTCCACAAACATAAATTAACATAATATAATACAAAATATAAGATAATTGAACCTATAAAAAAATTTCAAACTTACCTCTTGCACCATCTTAGTAATATTTTTCCCTTGTCCATTGCTCAACATTTCAAAAAGAGCATTTAAGATGAATTGAATCCCTATAGTAGAATCTTGAGCATCCATAGGCACATTCTTAAAGAAACACATAATGATGTAAAATGACAAAATATTGATTAGAGAACATATGCAACTGATATAACTAACATAACTCAAATTCACTAGCACATGAACAATAACATTCATTTTTTAATTATGTTTCAATGCATAACAAAAATATAAACAATGCTCAACTTCCAAATTTTCTTAACTTTATGGTATTGTCTTTCTCTTGCCTAGGTGTCAATTTCATAAAGTGCCTAGGTGTTGATTGTGTAAATCTTCCAAACACAAAAGTGTCTTTCAAGTAAATTGTTAAAGAAGTAAAAAAATAAATGAAACGGCTTATTCAATTGAAAAAAATTTGCAAGCTATATTCATTGACATTACAAACATCCACGAATGAAACACTCAAAGAATTCAAATTACTTAATTTACCTTACATGTTGTCTATATTAAAAAACACAATACTTAAGTTGTAAAGATATAATTATATTGTACTAAATCCTGACAACTATCTTCTAGTGAACATGATAATCAAAAAATGTCATTCTCACATGAAATATCCTCATCTAATGGCATAAATGCGCCATCATTAATGAGCTTTAAATCCACAAATAAATTAATGCCATTATTTTCATGTCCTTCTTCACCTTCAACTACAAGAAAATGAAAATCAATAAATTCATCATCTTCATGAACTTGATTCCCATGTGGTTGATCATATCCTTCAGACACTTCAATAAACTCGTCATGATCATCATCTTGGTCATACACATCATTGACAATAAATTTTTCATCATCTCCATCTTGGCCATGTATGTCTTCAAGGGGGACTTCTGTATCTTCAAGTAAATAATGGTCCTCTACATCTTGAACAAATGTTACTCTCCATCCTCTTGAATGATAATCAATCAAAAATGACCAACCAGGCTGTTCTAAATTTGGAATGAGAAATATATGGTTACATTGATTTGGAAAAACATAAGGTTCTGAAGTGGCTTCAAACCTAGATGTATTGATCATATGGAAGTCATTCTTGTGCAACACTATAGTTTTTTCTTCACCCACTTTGATAAGTTTGTACCATTCAACAAAAAAAATAACTTTCTTGAAACATATAAAATCAAGCTCTATAATATCCTCGAGCACTCAATAATAGTGAAGTGTGCTTGTGATTGGTTGTCTATCATTTTCATGTGAATGACATTCCACCTCAAATGATGCAAAAATTCCACATTCCTTTGTAACATGTTACCTAAATTCATATAAATATTATCTAATTATATTCAAGGATAAAATGGTTAAAAATAATATTACTAAATACCTAAAATATTGTTTTGATTAAGTAAAACAGGTTTTACAGGGTTCCTAAAACCCAGAACAAAGTGATGAAAGATAAAACAGTAAGCAGGTCAAAGCAAAATGGAACAAAAGGAGAATGGGCTAAAAAGCCAGAGCAAAAAACAAGCTAAGCATCTAAAAATGCAGATTTAAACAGAGACAACAGAAAAAACCAGGGAACCTCAAGAAAATTCCACCAAAAGAGTGGCAGCCTCGGCCTCCATCAGCTCCATGTTGGCCATTGAATCCTTGATTTTCTGGATGTCCTTCTTCATCTCCTTGTCCTTGGTCTTCTTGGTTCTAGCATGAGTTCTCTTGCCCGGACCTTGAACAGGCTCCTAGTCTAAATCCTCAACCATTCTGGTCTCTTTCTTCCCCTCAATCTTTTCTTCGAGCTTTTTAATGTAAGTATTAGTGTACTCCCTGGATGCTTTCATGGTGTTGTATCTTTGTTCTGCAATATTATTTAGGGTAGCGTCTACCCTAGTCATGTTATCCTCCATTTTCTTGACTCGGGTACTCAGGTTACTCTATTCCTCTATATCAATATCCTTGTTGGCCTTGTTGGTACCCTTTACCCTATTTTTGAGGTCTTCCACCTCATGGAAAAGCCACTTGATAGTCCTATATTGGTCAAGCATGTTATTTCTGGTGTTATTGAGAAAATTCATGTCAAACTCACTAGTATTATCGCTGAGCACCACCATAGTCGGGTCAATGAGTTCATCCAACTTAATTTGGCCACCCTCTCCCTCCAAGATCTTGGGGTTAATTATTTCTCTGGTTATTCCCATTTTTTCCATCTTAACATTGAAGTCTCTCCAACCAATTATCCTGCCCTTTTCTACCATATAACAGCTAAACTTGTTATCCTGGTCCTTCCCCATGTCATGAGTTTGAGGTGAAGGATTGTTGTCCATAACAAGGGAAGCTCTGTGATTATTGTCCTCTAGTTTATTCCTATCAGCGAACACCACCCTGTCCTTACCCTTGTTGCTTTGGTAATTCCAAGTCATGGAGAGCTTTCTCTTTCTTCCTTTCCTGCTAGTCAGGTACTCATCACCTTCATCATCTTCAGGATCCATGCCCTCCTCATTCTCATTATAACCCTCCTCAAAGGATATAGTTGTGGTGCTCTATTTTTTTTGGGTTACCAATTCTTTTTTTACTTTAACCAGGTCACCCCTTTTCTTCTTAGACGTCGACCCCTGGTTATTCTTCTTTGTATAGTATTCCTCAATCTCTTCGAAATGCATTCCTTCACTGTCTTCTATGTCTGAGGTGATATAGTCCAAACCCAAGGCCTCAATCTCCTCTTTCTGTCTCATCTCCTTGCCAAAGATTTGGGCTTTAAAGTACTCGTAGATTAACAAAAAAATCCCTTCATGCAGGGTTGGGTTAGCTATTACCTTCTCTCTATACCCATTTATATTATCATTTATGGAAGAATATAAGTAAAAGGGGATAGAGACCAACATTCCATAGCAAAAGTGATTCAGTAGAACAAAGTGATGGGTCTGAATTCTATCAAACCTGGAGTCAAGAGTAATGTAGTAGATGACGGCTCAAAGAACAAACCATGATAGCATTTTGAATCCTTCGGGCAGGTAATGGGTACCAACTTTAATGAGATCATTCTTCTCCTCCTCATCTCTCACAAAATCACTGATGGTAGGGTCCAAAATCTTTCAATCTCTATAGAATTTTTTCCCAACAATGGGTATCCCCGTCACAGCAGAAAAGACATCTTTAGTCACCATGAATTTTTTTCCATCAATCTCTATGCTACCTTCATTCCAGTTTTTGATGAATAATTTTGTAACAGCTGGCTTTCCGCCATGGAGCCTCTCAATAAAGGTAGAAATCCCTCCATTATGAAGGTATTTCCACACCTTAGTCTACCTCTTCCATTTTTTGTTGTCCTCTGTAGGCTCCCTCCTATGTCTTTCCCCTCCCATCTTTGAATGATTTAGGGTAGCTAGTAGACTCAAATCTCTTTGAAAACCTAAGCTCTCCTAGATTTTCTAGAAATCTTTACTGTGATACCTTAAGCCGTAAGTGATTTATTTAATTTTGGGCACCCAGTAAGTGTGCGAGTTTTAATTTTTATTATTTCCATTACAACCTGACTCATACTTACCATTTATGGTGATGCCATTACCCTTCCAAGCTATCACAATCATGATTGATTTTTATGTATCCTTCCTTCCCATGGATTTGGTCAAGATTCACTAAATCCAAAGCATCACGTGGAAAATCTCCACCACTAGGCCAGCACATATACTTGTCACTTTGGACTGCCCAGTTGGAAAACCAGTCGGCGACTTGATTACCTTCCCTGAACACATGGGTAATGTGCACCTTTTCAAAAGAAGTGAAGAGGCCACGTGTCTCCTCTATCATGTTAGCGATAGTCCATGAATGTGGGTGGAGGTTTTTAAGACAATTGATAATGTTGAGTGAGTCTCCTTCTAACCAAAGATGTTTCATCCCCAGGTCATGAGCTAACTTGGTTATATGGAGGGCAGCGTTCACTTTCGCAAAGTGATTAGTTTGCGTTCCCAGCAGGAGACTGACTCTTGCAATGCCTTGACCAACACAGTTATGAATAATACCACCACTTCCCACCTTTACCAGTTTTCCCTTGGGAGCCCCATCAAAGTTGGCTTTAGACCAGCCTTCTGGAGGACAACACCAGAAGAAGCTCTGTTGAATAGCCTTTGATTGCATGGGCTTGACATATCTTTGTCCCACAAAAGGATTAGTATTCCCACACATAACAAAGTTTTCCAACATTGCATGATGAATATTTTCAAATATGAATTTTGGGCTAGCGCTACAATCCCTGAAGATGCAGTTGTTTCATTCTTTCCAGATACCCCAGCAAAAGTGAGACAACACCCAAGACCATATTTTATGAAAGATAGTATTTTTCAAGGGCTAGATCCAGTGGTTGAACTAATCTTTCATAGAGGAAGGAAAACACCAATGAAGGCCAAATAAAGCTAGAACAAAGTGCTAGACAAAGCTAACAAACGAACAGTTAATAAAAAGGTGATCAACAAATTCTGCCTGACAGAGACATAAAACACATCTGTTGGTGATCAAGATGCTTTTCTTAATAAGGTTATCAACAGTATGGATGTGGTTCTGAAGCAAGAGCCAGTAAAAAACATTATTTTTTTGGATTAAACCAGGGAGCCAGGATTTCACCCAGAAAGGCTAGGCTACGGGATGAAATTGAGCAGAATAAGTAGAAGCCACAGTATAAGAACCATTAGAGGATCCTTCCCAAATAAAAACATCTTGGTTGGGAAAGCAAAGTGGCTTAGAGAACCTTGAGTAAGGGAGATAAGTCCAGGGAGATAGAAGCCAGGTCCACCCAGGAATTACCAACCCTATAGTCACTGACCCTATCCCCGAAGATCAGGGTGCATTCCTCCTTCCACTGGTTGAAATCTTCAATATATTTCAGAGGTTTAGTCAAAACCCAGTTGTCATTCCAAAAGCTGATGTTGTGGCCATTACCGACTTTCCATTTTTCTTTGGTCTTGGCCAAATATTTAGCTTTAAGAAGGCCATTCCAAATACAAGAGCCTTGCGGGATATCCTCATTCTCAAAGAAGAAACTTAGAGAATCATTGGGCAGGTATTTCTCATCGAAGAAGTCCCACCATTCCCCTTTTCCATGGAAGATCCTCCATATCTATTTTTCTTGAAGTGCCCTATTAAAAGGCTTGATCCTTTTGATACCTAGTCCCCCTTCCCTTTTTGGAAGACAAACTTTGTCCCATGCAATCATAGGGATACACTTGTGTTCTTCCGCCCCCAACCAAAGAAATATTCTTTGGATTTTTTCCAAGGCTTTAGCCACCTTAGCCGAGATGTAGAAAAGGATGAGGATGTAGGTGAGAAGGTTTTGGAGAGTAGACTTGACTAGCTGAATCTTTCCTGCTTGGCTAAGAATATTTTCCTTCCACTTTGCCAACATTCTGTTAAATTTGTCAATTAGTTTATTCCAATATTCTTTTGGGGGTTTAGCTCCTAGCGGGAGGCCTAAGTACTTGGAAGGGAGGGAACCAATTCCACACCCCATAATATATTCCATCATATTTTTTCTGACTTCAGGGGTGTTGATGAAGAATAAGGAACTCTTGTTCTAGTTGATATATTGGTAAATGGCCCTAGTATAGGATTCCATCAAATTTCTGACAACTTTAGCCTCATTCATAGACAGTTCCCCTCCTAAAATGGTATCATCAATGAACTATTGATGAGAGAAGATGGAGATACCAGAAGATGGCTTGATGCCTTTCAACTCCCCAACAGTTGTATGAGTAGATATCAATCTTCCCAAGCATTTCACCAAAATAATGAAGAGAATAGGGGATAGGGGGTCCCCTTATCTAAGACCACGCGAAGCGCTAAAGAAGGCCAAAGGGGAGCCATTAACCAGGACCAAGAAGGAAGATAAAGAGATAAGCTAGTTAATGATGAGACAAACTTTCTCATTAAAGCCATAAGCACGCAACACTTTCATGAGAAGGGAGAAATCCACTCTGTCATAAACTTTGGATAAATTGAGCTTGAGAAGGAAACCCTCCCAATTCCTAGCTTCTAAGGAATGTATCACTTCATTCACCGCCATTATAGAGTCTAGAATGTGTCTCCCTGGGACAAATCCTGATTGTTGTTGAGCAATAATAAGGGGGAGAAAATGAAGAATCATGATTGTGATGACCTTAGAGATGATCTTGTAGAATGAATTACATTAGCTAATAGGTCTGAAAATATCCATGGAATCTACCCTCGAGACTTTTGGAATAAGCACAAGGAAGGTGGCATTAAGTTATTTAAGTAGATTCTAAGACCCAAAGAATTCCTGCACGACTTTGACCAAATCATTTTTGATAGTGTCCCAGAACATGTGGAAGAAAAACATGGTAAAGCCATCAGGGCTTGGGACCTTGTCCCTTGGAAGAGAGTTCAGGGCTTTTTTCACTTCCTCCATATTAGGAATGGCACACAGGGATTTATTATGAAGATATGATATGATAGGAGGAATGTTGATTAGGAGCTTCTCCTGGTCCTATCCAGACAGATTAGGGTCTTTCGAGAGGAGGGGTTTGAAATAATCCACCGCCGCAATTGAGATACCTTTATCTTCCGGCACAATATGATTCCCACTTCTGATGCTACTGATTCTATTGGAGGCCCTATGTTTCATGGTAGAAAGGTGAAAGAAGTGAGTATTTTGAAACTGCTCCTTAAGCCATATGGAGCTAGACCTTTGTTTCCAGTACATTTCTCCTTGCCTATCACATTATGGTATTCTGAGAGCATTATTTTTTCTTGATTTAGGTTATCCTCATCATAACCATCTCTTTGGATAACATCTTGGATAGATTGAAGATCAGAGATGGCCTTTTATTTAGAAGCAAAGATGTACCCAAACTCCTTTTTGTTCCAAAGCTTAATGTTGATTTTAACATTTCTGAGTTTTTTGCCTATTTTGAACATAGCAGAACCTTTGATGTTGATATTCCACCATTCCAGAATCTTATTGTTTATGTTAGGGTGAGTAATCCACATTCTTTCAAATCTGAAAGGGAATTTCATGTGCTTGGTAAGCGGGTGCAGGATAAGAGAGAGGGGAGAATGATCTGATCCAATTCTCACCAAAGCAGAGAGTTTGCTACTATGGGAGGTCAACCAGTTAGTTGTAATCAGTGCTCTATCCAGTCTAACTTGAATACAGTCAGTCCCAATTCTCCTGCTACTCCAAGTATAATGCGCCCCTTGAAGATCCAAATCTAAAAGACCTTGATCACTGGTAAAGTCCATGAGATCTTGTCTACTTTCCCGGTCAAGGATGATCCCACCCAATTTTTGGCCTTCTTTGATGGGGGTGTTGAAATCCCCCATGATGATACATTTAGAGAGATCCAATGATGATATAATCCTTCTTATTTTATCCAAGAATATTTTTCGCCCACATTTAGAATTGGGAGCGTAGATGTTCATGATGTACCAACTTTCTTTAGACTTAATGTTAATGAGATTGAGAAGCAGAATATTACCTTCTCCGTATATAGCATCCACAATCTAAAGAGAGGATTTCCACAGAGTCATCAACCCTCCATAGGATCCCTCCGAGTTGGTTGCGAATCTTTCCATAGACTTACAAAATTTGATTCCTTCTAATTTATCATTCTTCATCTTTGTTTCCTGGATAAGAATAACATCAGGTCTATGATCCCTGATAATATTGCTCAAAACATCCTTCTTGTGTGGCCCATTGAGTTTGCAAATATTCCATGATATAAGTTTCATTTATAACTTGGAGTACGGGCAGCCTGGATGGTCTGTTGGGTTCCATCCGCAATGTTTTTGCAAGCTTCTTCTTGCCAAATCTGGAACAGAGATTCTCATTCTGGCCCTTTCTTTATACCTCCCAGATCAGCTTTTTTATTGCTTCTTTTTGTATCTAGGGAGACCAGGGATGGGTCTCTGCTTCTTTTTCTATTCCTCACCTTTGACCATTCTCCCTCCTTCCCTTCTTTCTATTTTTTGAATATTCCTTCCATTTTGGTGAAGCTTCTTGGAGTGATCAAGTTAAGAAGAGCTTCCAGTTCCATGTCCTAGTTCTCAAGTTCGGTGTGATTTAGAGAAGCTGCACCCTTTGGAGAGTTCTGTGCTGGCAAGAAAACCCCAATCTCCCAGGAAGGTTTAGGGGATTGAGGAACCTCTGCTGAAGGGGAGGGAAGTTCATTATCACACCACTGATCCTCAAAGGATTTAAGAGTACTCCCTTCTGAAACTGGTTCTTCCACCACAACAAGTTGTAGGTCCTAGCATTTAACCTCTGTGGGATGTATTGGATCAGGATCCTCTATGGAATCAGAAGCTGACTCAGCAGCTCCCCTAGTCTTACTAGAGAGGTCCGAGGAGGAGTCCTTCTTTTGCCAAACCTGAGCCACAACTTGGGGGTTCCCTGAGATGGAGGCATCAGGGATTTGATCTTTGTGTTTCCCCCCAAAATTTTTGGCCTTCTTTTCTTTTTCCTTAGCCAGACCAGGGCATTTCCTGACCATGTGTCCTGCCTTCTTGAAATGGAAGCAAGCAAAAGGAACACTTTTATATTTGAGTTTCTGTAGCCTTTTTCCAAGATTAGACTAGATTTCAATAACCTCTGGCATATGTTTCCCTTCTTCCATCCCTATACAAATTCTTTCATAGGTAAGGTGTCGCCTGTCCTCAGTCACTGGGTCAATTAAGAGAAGCTCACCAAAGGATTTTGAGATACCAGCAAAGACGTATTCAAACCAGAACTCTAGAGGGAGCTCTAGAAGCCTAACCCAAACTAGAGCTTGAACATAAAAGAGTCATTTAGGTCCAGGTCAGGAGTCCACTTTTACAGTGCAAGAGTGGATTTTCCAATAGCCCATGCCCCTGTACACAGGATCTTAGCATAGTCTTTTGGGCAAGAGAACTCTAAGGACAAGAAACCTCTAGCCATACCTAAGATATGTTAATATATATGTATCACCTCCCCATTTCTAGATCCTTTAATGAAATCCACTTGTTGTTGTGTCACTCTATTCTTCGTCTTTGTTGCTTCATGTTCAATATTGTTCTTGAGCCAATTCCACGAGTATCTATCTGGTCATTTTCTTTTATGGCTTGCAGGAAGTCCTCGAGAAGTGTTTTGACCATGTCTATTATATATAATGGTCTATGCCTTTTCATCCTCTAATTTCTTTTGTTCAGTGTACTTCTCCATACATTCCAACTTAAAGTTGAAATTATATGCAACATACAAATGTAACGACTCCCACTCCCTAGCATCTGCAATGGAAAATAGAATTGTTCAATAAATTAATAATGATTTAGATCTATGTCTTATAAAATTTAAGATAAAAACATTTACTCCAACATTTTTTGTGTACCCTATATCCTCTTTGAAGTCCCTTTACCCTCTAATTTCTCTACTTCAAATGATTGAGGTTGCTTATAATCCCATAATCGTGGTGCTTCAAGATGCGATTTAGGTAAGTACTCACTCAAATGAGCCACTGTCTGGAAAAACATGTACCCCTAAACCATGCTTCTGGTCGAGCCTTTTTCCTCACAAATTGTTTTAGAACCTTCATATATCTCTCCACGAGCCACATTGTCCAAATATGGATAGTACCACACAATTCAATATCTTCTACTAGGTGTACAAGGTAGTGCTCTTGAGAATTGAAGAAGCTCATAGGGAAGTACAATTGAATATCACACATCAAAAGTGGAACATTCCTCTTCCAATAACTCAATTCATCCTGATGTATCTCTTTAGATGAAACCCACCTACAAATATTAAAGTGTATTATATTGAAGACTTATTATTTATTCCAAACTAAAGGTATAAATGTATATAAATATAATACCAATAATACACTTCAAAGGATAAGATTCGTGGAAGAGAATGCATGATGGATTCAAAATACCTCAATTATTTGGATAATTTGTAAATAGTTAATGTGACATCATGGTCAAAGGTGCTTGGTATGGCTGCGGGTAACACATACTACATGACCATTAACAAAAACAAAGTTAAATTATGCATGAACTTTTATTATCACTAAGATAAACAAATTTTTAATTATGTTTCCAATAAATATGACGTTCTACAAAGTTAACTTTATCCAGTTGTGCCAATCATGTGTTTTTAGCCCCGAGAACTCTGATCTATCTCATGTGAATAAGCCTTTAATGTTGCACCAAAACCTGAAGGAAACCTTGTTCTTTTCATTGTATCAATGATGTTTTCTTTCTCCTTTGATGTGAAAATCCATGGAGCATGAAAAAATGAGTTTTTTTCATGCAACCACATGTTTGGCATAATATTGGCAATTTGGAGATCCTTTCGTAGCTTTATTTGTGCTTCAAGATTGGTTCCATTTAGATGTTTCCACAAACACTTTGCCACATTTTTCCCAATGTGCATAGTATTAAATAGGTGGGCTATCGGCAAGTTCTCATAATATTGCAATTTTTAGAAAATAGAAATTCTTTTCATTCCTAGTGGAAAGCCTAGCCCTTCTTTTTTTCATATAGTGATTTTCAACTAGAAGGGTTCATCCTTCTTGGTTTCCTCATTTCCACTTCTTTTCCATTCAACTTATTTTTCTCATGCACTCAATAGCGATGATTTTGTGACAAAAATTGTCTAAACTCATCATAAATAGTTTTATTAAGATTCTTTGACTGCCTATACCATGTCTTCAATCCACATGATGGACAACCATGTTTCCCCTTTGTTTTTAGCCCTAGAATAAGTATGGAAACCATATTTAGTAAATGGTAAAATGAAAAAAATAATTACAAATGAAATTCACAATATATTACCACAACAAATAGAAATCCCCAGGGCATCATGAATTGTCCAAATAAGGATCACATGAAAGAGAATGTTTCTATCATTGATAGGTCTTGATACATCGTACATATTTACACCATCCCATAATTCACGAAGCTCATCAATGAGGGGTTCCTTGTATACATCCACATCCTTTACCTGATACTTCCCTACATAAACAAAAATTTAATTATCTGAGTTTAATTGAATTGAAATATTTTTATACAATCTTAAAGAAAGCACTGAACTCATATGTTCTAGTACCTGGCATGATAAGATTTAACATCGCATGTTCCTTTTTCATTTCCATCCAAGGAGGAAGATTGTTGTTAATAATTAAAATTGGCCAAATAGAATATGTTGTTCTAAGATATCGAAAAGGATTGACACCATCCATTGCTAGAGAAATTCTTTCATTCCTTGGCTCATTTCTTAAATGTGGCCATTTTTCCTCAATCTCTTTCCAATGTTTTCTATCTATGGCCATACACATGACACCATCTTGGATCCTCCCTTGTGCATGATAATTCATATATTTTTCCAAATCCTTGCATTTGAAAATCCTCTCAAACCTTGGCTTTAGTGGAATGTGTCGTAGTAATTTATAAGGAACCTTCTTGGATACTTGATCTTGATGATACCTATCTGTGTGACACACTGGGCATTTTTGAAAATTTGCATTCTTTCTATAGTACAATATATGGTCATTTGGACATGCATCATATGTATTGTACTCCATTCCAATATCTTTCATCACTCAAGATACTTCTCTGTGTGAATGAGGCAACTTATTATCCTTTGGAAGAATCTTGTTTGTCAAAAGTCTACATGAGGCAAAAAATGATTTTTATTAGATAAGTATACATAATATTCAAAAAATTTAAGACATCTAGTTTATTAATTTATAGGATTATCGAATCCTACCTTAATATATCAGTAAAGCATGTATTTGTCAATCCATGTGTAACCTTCAAGTTCAACAATGACATAAGTGTCACCAATATAGAAGCATCTGCATTTGGGAAAAGAGGCATCCTAGCCAAATGAGCTATGGGTGAATCAATAACTTCTTTAGAAGATGTGTAGAAGTCTTGGATAAACTCATTAATACCAACCTCATTTATCTGTGAAGTATTTTCATCCATAAATGTGTCTTATTCTTCATCTTGAGAGTAGCTGTCCTCAATGACATCCACTAGTTCTTCAGGAACATTGGGAACTGGAAGCGGCTTTTCATCAACAAAACCAATTGAAATGATCAATAGTAATATATTGAATAATGTGTATATTTATTTATTATAAGAATAAATTTTTTTTTAATTATAGTGTACCTCTTCTACATAAACTCCATAATTCAATCTATGGATACGAACAATTCGTCACTTCTTTAGTTTCCTATTTTGGCACCTTTTACAAGTGGAATATATCATTTCATTGAAGTATTCATTTGTCCCTAGAGAAGTTCTTTCTTCTTTTTCATCTGAATATTCAGATGATGATGATGTCCTATTTCCCTAAATGCGTCATGTACTATCAATAATAAGAGTACAACTTTTAACTCGAGTATTAATTCATTTTGAAGAGAACGTGACTCTTAGGTGCATGATATGTTACATCTTAAGAAATTTGAAACATTCAAAACTTTTCTTTAAGGTGAGATACACAAAAGAGGAAAAGTGTTAGTCATTTTTATTTGAGGGGTAAATTTTCCGTAATAGAGTCTTTATTCACTTGCTTTGAGAGGATTCATTCACTTTCTTTAGTCAAGGTTTTCAATCCCTTCTAGACCAATGTAGTCACTATATTTAAAGTTGATTTTTCTCATTTGAGAGACATATCCACATTTTAGATTGATGAGTCATTGTAAAGAGACTTTTGTAAATGACATCCCATATCTGACTTTTGTTAAGGCAAATACGAGCTATCTTTTTCGCCACCATATTTGAGCAGGCTTAATGACTACAATTATGGTGTGAATTTTGTTGTTGTTGGTGCCACAAAATTGGAAGTTCTTGGTTCCAATCAATTTTACTATTGTATTTCCACCTTCCTACCTATTAGAAAATAAGTTCTTGGTTCCAGGCAATTTGCCTATTGGATGTTCAACTTCCTATCTCTCAGCAAGCTCAATCAATTCTTCATCAGACTTCTTCGATGATAATGGTTTCTAATCAAATTTAATAATTTTTCTCAAGGTAACAACCAGATTTTGAGAATTATGTTACAAGATGTACAATGAGATCATCCATATATTTCAATTGTATATGTAGATTATTATTCAGCTGAATATTTTCTAAGAAATTCTAAGAAATCCGAATAAATATGGTGAGTCATATCTTTTTATAACTTGATGATTTTAATTTTTCACAATATGTTTAATATTATTTTTAGATTTCAATATTTTAAAATGTTCAGTCATTTTCTGTGGTCCATTATCATAATTATAGAAAGCTAGAGGAGAATAAATGATAGAGATCACATGGTCTATGTTGTTTCTGTTCTTTTTTTTTAAGATTGATAATTTAATTGAAAGTATTGGATGTTTGATGGTGTGGGATTGCAAAAAAATGTATTAAGGGTATGTTTTGGAAAAGGTGGAAATTATAAAGCATCAATAAGCATCATGATACTCAAAGTTCCAAGAAAAGACAAAATGGTAGTCACATTGAAAGAATGCAGTCACGTTGAAGACATATGTATAAAGGCATGGTCAAGATGACAATGATTTCATAATAATGTAATGAAATATTGAAAGATAGAGAGGAAGACAATTTTTATCACAAGAAGAGATCAAAGATGACTCCTATCATATTAACCAGCCAATAACAACAACAACAAAACAAAACAAAACAAAAATCAAAGATGAACTAAGCTCTCATGAAATACCTGGTCTGCGATTTCGTATAGGAACCAAGCAAATGGCTTAATAGAAAGCTGCAAACAAAAGTGTGTTAACACTAGTTAGTATCATTACATAAATAACTATTAAAATATATGATTTCTATCAAATCCCTAGGCAAAATATTTCATGCATTTGTCTAACATGTAAAACTTAAATGACAACATTCTCTCACACTTTTTATCTAAAGACAATAGTCAAAAATCCTAACTCTAGTACAAGCATCAAATGAATTTGAACAATAGACACAAAACTCAATTAACAAAATGAAAAAGATGTGTTCTAGTCTTGTTATTTTGTTACACTAATTTCCAGCTTATATGAAATATTACAAAGTTAAATTATAATCAATAGCCTATAAGTAGATATGATCCTGCTTAGTTTTGAATTTATGGCAGTCTATGACTCGAAGTGTATATGCGGATCTAAGAATAGTTAATAATGTGAATTTATAGCAGTCCATTTACTCCTTTCTAATAATAATTTTCATGGTATATTGTTTTAAAGAAAATAATGTGCAAAATTATAGGGTCCCATTGGGGTAGTTGTCACATAGGTGTCATAGCCTATATTTTGACCTCAAGGCCTAAGTGCTCACCATTTTGTTGCACTAAATGGCTTCTTAGTATTGGTAATTATAAATCATTTTGTTGCACTAAAATGGCTATACACTATTCTTTGGATTCAAGTGTTGTGGAATTTATTAATTCTACTGCAATAAATTAATTGTGATTCTTTGCAACAGCCATATGTGTTGATCTTCATAAACAAGGTTTACCCCAGAAGTCTTGAACATAGTGATACTTAATAATTTAGATGTTGAAGATTTGGAATTCATAAAGAAATAGAGTTTATATATTGACATCATAAAAATATATTTTAAAAGTTAATTTCCAAATGATCAGAGAAGGGGTAAAATGTGTACAAACAAGTAACAGAGGGATTTTCAAAGAGGCCAAATTGTTGTAGCCTATAACATTGTCTATCATGTGTCCCAGCTGTTGAACATACTATAGGGTTGTGCCTTTATGTAATTCCAAAACTTATTGATGATGTTGATGGGAGAATTTGCACTAGTCTTAGTTTCATTACTTTGTGCTTCTTTTGGTTTGTGTGAGATTCACGTTGGTAATATAATAATTTTCTGATTCTTGGGATTTCTTTTTTCTCAAGCATACAATCAAGAAAGGAAGTAACAAAACATGAAATTTTTGTGGACTCTAGTGATTATGCTAGGGTTTTGAAGCAAGGAAAAAATTTAAAACTATTTATGACCATTGCTCTGGAATATCTATATTGAAACCAATGTTCCATGATGCCTTTATGATGAAGAGTTGTAGGGACAAGGGGACAATTTTTGGGTACAAAAATTTCTTTCTCAAAATCTGGGGACGGTAGTTGGGGGGAGGTGGAGAGAAAGTGCGATAGTTGAATTTGAAGTTATATATAAAGATCAATATTTGAAAAATTAATGATAGAAAATATTAATAGAAGCTGCAATTTATCATTTATGTAAATAATCTGACAAAATTCCTAATATATATTATAATATTCAATTTCATCGAGTTTGCAATACAAAGTACAATGGACCCATTGTTAATGGGAGTCATTGTTTGATGTAAATTATGTGGCATACTCATCCTTTCTAATAGACTCATCTCTTTCTTGAAGTTGAATCCACCGTTTAACCTTATTTTGATCAATCTGCATGGCTCCATTGGGCGTACATCCTGCTATGTTGTTGAACCTTCCTTGTAATCTATTATCTTGTTATTCATGGGATGCAATCAACCATCTACAACCGGGAGCTTCTCTACCATCTAGAGATAAACATAATCCATTTGATACATTGGATGAATTGAATGTGGAGTATTTCACCTCAACAACAAACCTGTGATAAGAGGAAAATGACTATGCTTATCATTGATGAAAATCACCACCAACTCATTGGGTTGTCTTTGTCCAGAGTCTCTTTATCTAACTTTGTTAATGTCAAGTAGCCCAGAAATTTGATGAATTTGGTTCACTCATTTCGGATCAATGAGGCACACTTCTCATTTTCTCGATGGCATTCACAAATCTTCTTATGACCTCCATGCCACTAATGGGGAGAACTCTATCGAGCTTATACACATATCATTTCGAGTATAGTGCATATTCAACCATATAAAATGATCTTTGAGCTTCTTCTGAGCATATAACTCCCTCAAGAAGGGAGTGTTAGAATTCCCATATTTAATCACCATGACAACTAAGATAGGATAGTGGTGATGTATTTTTCATGTGACTAAAATGGGTAATTTCTTACCACTTCACCTTCATGTTTTCTTTGTCTTGGATTTGGCTCTTTAATTTCACTCATGTCTGTTAGAGTAGTCATAGCATAGCTAATAATTAAATCGCTTAATTATTAGTCTATTTACTCTATGCTTAAGTTTCACTTAGGCAGCTTATATTTATTTAGGGTTTTCCCTTTAGGGTTTCGTGATTCCTTTTATAAGGATTCACCTCTTAGTTTTCATTACAGAGATTGTATTTTGTAATTCTATTGTTGATAATATAGAAGCTTTATTCTTGCAACATGGATTTCATGTCTCTGGCCTTTTGGCCGCCATAGCTATTTCTCTTCTTTTGTCTGTTTCTTGCTTCTTCTTGTGACAGTCTTGCATGCAGGTGTTCTTGGGAGATTAGCTTTTAGCCTAATCTAATATGGTATCAGAGCTTTCCTGCAGCTGGCTGTTTGTTTTTTATTGAAGCACTCCAGTCACAGAGGGTTTCAGAGTTTCTTCAGTGTTTTTTGTTGTGTTTCAGGGGAAGGATTTGGTTATGGTCACATTGGGCTCAAACAAACATTGCCATTGAGCTCAGAGCACCCCAAAACCCCAGAAACGACATAAAATTTGTCCATTTTGGACTACTGGACTCTGAGGCAAAAAAAATTTGGTTCCCAGTGCCGTACGAGCACGAAAACCGAGAAAAAAAAAACCAACTTTTATGGTTTTTGAGCGCGCAGTGTGTTTTAAAAAAGGTGCAACTCCCGCACCGCTTCCGCGCCACCTGCGCTCCGCTCCGGCCCGCTCCACCGCCAGCTCCCACCGCCCGACATCCTCCGCGGCCCCGCCGCCCGGCCCCCCGGCCCGCTCCACTGCTCCACGGCCCTCTGCAGCCTCACCGGCGCTCAGCCCTGCTCCACGGCCCCCGCAGCCCCTAGCGCCCTCCACTGCTCTCTGCGCTCTCCGCAGTCACCACCCCGCCGGCTCCCAGCCACCCGGCCCATCGCCGCTCCGCCACCCTGGTGGCGCATTTTTTGGCAGTCCCCACGAGCTTTATTGTAGGCGCAGCGGTCACATGCATGACTAGGGGCTTCGGCCCAGCCCCCGGCGTGCGCCATGTGCCTGGGGGCCCATTTTTTTAGCCCCTGAGGCTTAAAACCAGGCCTGTTGAGCATTTTGGGGCCTTATCACTGTTTTCGCTCTATTTGGAGCATACGGAGGCCTTTTTTGGACTTCGTTATATTGTCAGAAAGCTCTTTCCGAGATCTTTCCGATTATGGTGATTTGGTTTTTTAGGTCTACTTTTTCAAAAGCATTTTTTGCTGTTGAAGTTTGATGTCTATTTTTTCCTTTCGAGAGTCATATCTGGCTCATCCGGACTCCGTTTTTGGCAAACCAGATATCGTCGGAAAGCTGGTTCAGTGAAATATTCAGTTGCAGGGGTATTTTTTCTAGATTCTGATCCAAGTTTTCTCTCCTTTGAGTTTGGAATTTTATGCACTCTGGTGGATTGCTTGGTTCTACAGGTCCTGGGATCTCTTCTACTATACTTCTGGCTCACTCTTCTTTCTAACTTCTGAGCATTGTATGCTTCTTCTGATGCATTCTTTTCTTTAAATGCACTAAGATAAAGTGCCTACTTATGTATATCTGGGATCTTGTACATCTTGTATGACTATTGTACTTGCACTCTATTATAAAGTGCCATGGGGGGTTATGATGCTTATGCCATTTTAGGTGCATCCACCTTTGTCAAGTGAGCGTACCTTCCATGACATTAGCCCATGTTGTGTGTCGGTGACACCACCCTTTATCCTGTGTTTGTACTTCTGTTGCACTGTTGGTGTTCCTGGTTC
>MU218888.1:4183-27955 GCA_018584345.1 Thuja plicata | reverse complement strand
CTTCCATATCATGCAATCTTGTTGATATGCCAAACGATTCTTGGAGACATTATTTCAAACAGTTCACTTGCCTTCTCTATGCTTACACATATTGCATACACGCCTACCATGACAGTTGCAACTGCAATCTCTATTATTTATTCTATGATGGATGTTCCTACCCTCTTCCAAAGCTCTAATTTTCGTACAGGCAAGGAGGATGCTGGAAAAGATTGTGGATGAGGCATTCCGCAAAAACATGTTTCTTTGAGGCATCCGTCAAACAGTTCAGGTGACTTGTCCATGCTTCCACATTTTACACAGCCTTCTGCCAAGGAAATTTTTTAAGACATTCTGTCAAACAGCTCACGTTCCTTTTCTATGCTTACAGATTTATTGTAGTTTTGGGCTTCACATATGCCGATTGAGATTTAGATCAGAGAGAAAGTGAGTGATAAAAGCCTGGGCCAAGATTAAACAGAAATGTTTAAGATTGGGGAAACTGTAGCGCGCAGGATGTCGATACAATGTTCAAAAGCTCACATTTTTGCACAGACACGGAGGATGCTCACACAGGTTGCAGCGCCTTCCTTTACACCTGCCAATAGCATTTATTTGAAAGTTTCTAAATCCTGAGCACAAAACACATTTTAAGTATATCCTTATGCTCTTTCATATTAAGACAACAAGATTTGCGTTCAATATACCAATGGAAGTCGCTGATATTTTGTCTAATTATTACTCACGAAAGAAAATGTGCTGCTGGTTAGATCAAAATATAGCTCAAGAAAATAGAATCCCCCACTCTTGTTCGGACAATGCCTCGATTTCTAGAAAATGCTCAAAAACTGGTGGTAATTAATACATGGTTGAGCGGGAGGTAATCATTCGAAATATTGGGCGGGAGAAGAAGATTCAAAATTAACCCTTACCAGTGACTGCGACCGGTGACAGTTGAGAAGACGGCACCCGAAAACTATACGATGTACGGAAGTGAACTGGCACGAGAAATCCAACAGAACGGGGTAACAGCCGGGCCCACGAGCCACCTAAGCAGTCAAAGGCTTAGTGTGTGATGTTTAAGCGTGCCGCCATTTTGCTATGTTTTGTCATAAATTGTGGTTCTTCACATATGACAGTTGTCATACGTTACAGGTGCAGAGAATATGAAATGAAGATGTGCGAGGGTAAATGGGTACATGGATATATGCCTTCACACAACGTTCCTATGAGGAACTGGTCACAGTGGAGCAGATCACAATGCTCGACGAAAACGCTGACACTGCAGAGAAATACTCAATGTTCTCTTTGTTATCAACAAGAAAAATTGTTGACAAAAGCGAAGTGGAGAAAGGTTTGGTTGTGAGAGGAGAAAAGCAAATGGTAGTGGAAGCTCTTCGCAGCTCACTGTCACTTCTTTCGTTGAAGCAATATTAGCAATCGCAATAGATACATTTAGATAAGGAGGGAAACAGGAACCGAAGCTAGATAGTTCTCGTCCTCTTCTCTGTCATCGAATAATGATCCGTGAAGATTTGAATTTGTTCTTAGTCATAACTTCTTGGCATGATCATGATGACATCGAATATTATTTTGCATGCCCTTAGGGTCTATAAATGCTTAATGTTGTCTCCTTTGTGGATAACTACCTATCCATTATTTCAATTTGTATAGCTTCATTTTTATAGTTTCTAAAATTTTAAATTATTTTATTTAATTTTCTTTGAAATAATTTTGTTACAAATCTAAATTATTTGAATGGTTTGTACTATTTATAAAATTTATTTTTATTTTAAAAATAATATTATTATTTAAGCACATTGGTCTTTTCCTTATATTCTTATGGCTAAGACTTATGTCTTTTTATTTTTTCTACTTGTATTCATATTCTTAAATTTGATGAAAAAGTTGGAATCAACACTCAATCAAAAAGTTGGAATCAGCACTCAGTTATATTTTATTGAGTTTTTTCTTGAATTGTTGATATTTATTATCACTATACTATTAATAGAAATGGGAAACATCTATCCAAATGGAATAATATTCATTAATGTAAGTAGAGGAGATGTTAATTACTTCTTTTAATCTAATTAAATACAATTTTCCCATGCACAAGTGTTGCTAAAATTAGGTTATTGTAAGATGTTACAACTATTGTCAAATAATTATCGAGATGTATTGACCAATTATACATCACAATTGTAAGAATACATAATTTGAAACAAAATAGCTATGAACTATATGTTATTAATATGCGTGTTCTAGAGATTTACATTGGAAAATTACTTATGACACATAATACAAGGATTTTAACTTGATGAATTTGTAGTTTTATCTTCTTTTCTCAAATACTTCTAGTGTATCTATCATGCTTCATCACATCTCCATATATCTTCCAAACGAATTAGATGGTCCCATTTCATAGGAGAAGAGGCTACAATCACATTTGACCAAGATCTTGGACAATAATTTAAGGTAATTAAGGAAATTCAAAAGATTAATAAAGATTCAGTTGCATGCTTTCTATTTATAATCATATAATTTACCTTTATATATTAATAAATTCTAAAGATATATTATATAATTTTTCTAATCATTGTTCAAAAGTTGAGTTGTATATGTTTTTAACGAATGATTCAAATCGTTGAATCAACTGTGTATATTTTTTTATTTAATATTTTAGATCATATTAAATAACTATAGTTTTTATTTAATAATCATATTATTTTACTTTATATATTAATAAATTATAATTTTATTTTTTTTATTGTTCATAGAATCAAGTAAAAATTATTTATTAATCAATATTTTAGATCACATAATCAACTGTATATTTTATTCAATATTTTAGATCACATTCAATAAAAAAATATAATATCTGAATATGTAACACGGTTGTCCATCTAATGATATGAATTCTAAATTAAATAAATAAATTGATTTTCATATGTATTAATATTTTAAGTTCAATAATTTTGTATTTATATTTATCAAAATGAAATGTTTTAATTTTCTAGTAGTTTTGTAGATTGATCTTTCCTAAGCATACATTCTTCCACAATCCCCCATTTTACAATTAGACCTGCTGCATAAAATTGATGAAAAAATTGTTGAGAATTTTGTAATTTTTATTTGAACTCAATTTTTGTGCCCTACACTATTTTCCATGATACTGCAATAAGACAACAAATCACTCAACATTTTAATTTTTTTTTTCAAGTTTCTGGATTCAATTGTGTGTATATTTTTACATCAATATTAATGATGGATCTGAAATGTTGATGTAAAAATATAATAATAAAAAAATATAGATACTAGAACCAGAATGATTAGGAAAAACTAATAGAGTTATTTTTAATAACCTTTCTAATTTCATTTGAAAAACTTTCAATAAAATCGTTGATGCATTTAAATATTCAGCAAGTCGCAATGGAAGTAGAGAGAGTAGGAGATTCACATCATGTTTACTATTTTTGAAAAATATTAATTTATATGTGCAAATTGTGATTATTTGTATCAATTTATACAATCACCTTCTTCTATGTGCTACTAAAGAGATATTTAAAATATGTATAGCTCATTTGCTGTCGCCTATAAATCTTTGCTAACTATAATGTTTTTTTTCTATGCAATGTTGATTTTTGTGACAAAAAGAAATCTTAAAATATATGACTTTGTAAAAGTGTATTGATAGTTTTCTTAGCTATTTAGAATTTTTGGCTCAATTATGTTGAGTGTTAATTCTTCTTAAAAATGATCTTTTTAAATGTGTTTCACAATTTTTTTTTAAATATACATATGATAATAATAATTCTCACTTGCCAAATCTACTATCTTATCAATGTCAAAATGATCAATATAATTCACCATTATACTTTTCTCCAATCAAAATTCCTCTATTATAACTCCTAAATTACACAAGTTAGACAATTATGTTAGATTAAACAACATATCCACTTAAATCTACACATATTTGAATACCATGCCTCTAGCAAATTGTAATGTTCCTAATGGTGTTGGATGAAGAAAGCATGCAATGTATGACCCTCACACCCTCAGGAAAAATGTAGCAACTTCTCCATAGGCCCTTGCAAGATGTTGTACGGTCAAAGTAGGTCTACTCTCAAGCTTTCATGTACGGCCAATATGCCTCATGATGTTAATACGCTATGTACAGTCAAATAGTCCAACCCCATACAGTCCTAGATTCCAACATAGCCCATACAATACATGTCTTGCTCTGTATGGTTAATGATGTTGACCTACCTTCTAAGTCCATATGATGGTGTCCGTACGTTTGGTATAACAGTTTGTAGCTATATGAAAGGTCGCAAGAATGATTATTTTTCCACATACGGTATGTTGTTGGTCCGTATAATTAGTCATACAATGATGGTACAATAATTATTATTGTGTATAGAAATTACTAAATTGAATTGCTAGATATTCACGAGATTCGTATAGGAAAAAGGACTTCAAATTTAATAACGATAGTACTTCAGATTATAATGTCTTTGACAAAGAGAAGAATAGAATAGGGTCAGCAGTGACTCTCATCAAAACTTCGGATGACAAGTAGGGAGGATCATTCACCTCTGAAATAGCACACAATAGAACTCCAACTGAAATTCACAATCACAATAAAATATCAAGTTCGCGTACCAAAAACTACCTACATGCCACTCATAAATACCCCTTTGGAGAAACTCCTGAAGGTTTACAAAAAGTTCCAACATGGAAAAAACCTATGGAGAATAAATTAAAAAAAGGTTTGAGAGATAATTAAATTAAATTTTAGGGCCAAATATACAAAACATTATTATATTAATTTATTTTATGATGTCGGGGACATCACAACCCTCCCAACCTGAAAATTGCTTTCCCTCAAGCAATTGTAGACTTTGATGTTCTAGAATTTCCTCACCTTCCTAGGTGACATCCTTAATAGGAATATCCTTCCATCTCCCTAGAAAGTCCTTGGTGGTGCGTGACCTTATCCTCTTCTCTCAAATGTCGATAATCTTGGTCAGCTCCATAATTAGTTTCCCCTCTTCATCCATGGGAGGAAGTTCATTTGACACCATGAAATGCTGCATGATGTAACGACCTAGATTTGGTCTGCTCTAACCATAGACCCTATTTTCCCTAAGTGTGATCATACCCCCAATTATGCCCAGACAACTCTTCAATCGGCTGACATAGTTCATTCGAGTCAGATTTAATCTCCTAAGTGATCTAATCACTAATTTACATTAATCAATTTAGCTAATCCAATCAAATCAATTCAAATCATAACCTGGCTAAGGTAATTAATTTAAAATAAATTAATGAAATCCTAATTATACCTCATCACTTGCAAAATCAATCCCCTAGCCTAATTGATTCAATTTGGCTTTAGTCGTAATTAATTATTAGAAAGCAATAAAAAGCTTAAATGATTAATTAAATCCCTATTATTGAGTGAATATGTTATTACAACAATTCATTTCATTAATATTCCCTCAAACCTAACCAATCTCAAATATCCAACCATGAGTTCAATCTCATCCCAAGCCCTTCTCACATATTAATTCTTCTTAATTAGCTAATTAACCCTAATTAGAGAATTTTGTGCTCTTAGCATAGAGTACATGCATGAGATACATACCTCATGCAGATTTTTCCTGGAAGTCTAGGAGGTAATGCCATGGAATGGTTCTCAAAACTTACACCCAAGGTTCAAAATTTTGAGGAGTTAATACAATAGTTTATCCAACATTACTCCTATAATATATAGCATGATGTAACTATGATGGATTAGTGCAACACTAAACAAAATACTAGCGAATCATTTACACAGTTCCTTCAAAGATGGAGGAAAATCTTTTCACGGTACTCAAGAGCTATTCCCAAATCTGAAAAAATGGAAATCTTTGTTAATAACCTAGTACCTGAATTGAACTATGCATTACAAGACTCCCCTAGCTTCGACACAATGATCAAAAACACCATCCATATCAAAGAAGTTATGGTAAAAAAGAGGGAGATCACTCTTGAAAGTGAAAAAAAATCTAACAACTCCAACTCCTAACCTAAATGGTGGAAGAAAAACAAAAATGTTGTCAACGATAGAGTAGTAGATGCATCCAATGTTGGTCCTAAACCTGAGACATTCAATCTAACTAACAACATGCAAGCAAGAAAAGATGTCAAGGTAACAACCTCCATGCCCAAAGCAAACAATGATAATAGCAAGGGTTGACCATGGACTTCCAAACCTTACATAACATTTATTCCTTTGGGAGAGCCTCTTGAAACTATTTTGAAGACACTGTTAGACAACAAAGTTCTCACAATCCCATATTCCAAACCATGGGAGTTAGAGTTCAAACCAAAATGGTGGGATGACAATTCTTACTGTGTCTTTCACAAGAACAAAGGACTCAAGACTAACAATTGCCTTAAGCTTAAACATGTTATTCAAGACCTCATCGAAGAAGGTAAGATTAAAGTGGAAGGAAACACCACTAACAAAGATCATACAACATTTAATAAACCATTTCCTAACTACGACAAAGGGGAAACATCTAAAGGAAAAGGTAATGAAGTAAAGTACACTTACTCCAATAATGACAACGTGATCAATATGCTAGACATTAAAATTGAATCAATTAATATGGTCACAATCAAAGGTGTTTCTTTCCAATCGAATGTGGTGACTTGGAGCCAAGCGCAGGTCACGATCAAAGGGCCTAATTCTACCTCAAAACTAGCAACAATGTCCAAGGTCGCTAGTATTACTATTCCTAAACCAGAAGAAAAACACATGGTTACTATTTCTGCAGCAAAGTATGACTTGGTGGACCAATTGAAATGAACCTCTGCCAAAATTTCCATTTTTGAGCTGCTTAAAATATCCACAGTGCATAGGGAAATCCTGGAACAAGCCCTACAGGCCGCAAATGTATGAAAGGACCTTGATATAGACAAATTACAAGCGATGGTCAATCACATCTCAGTGCCACATTACCTCCCCTTTTCTGAAGAGGATGATATGTCATTGCCACATCCACATAATCAACCCCTCCATATTGAAGTCCTCATTCATAAATCCCGTGTTAGATGCGTGTTGATAGATGGAGGCGCAGGATTGAATATTTGTACACTTAATCTAATCAAGAAACTGGGTCTCTTAGAATACACCACTGACTCTAGAAGCAAAATAACTATCAAAGCTTATGACGAGGAAGAAAGATCCTCTAAAGGTCTTATTGTTCTACCCATCAGAGTCAGGCCGATTGAAAGGAATGTCATATGTCAAGTTCTGGATCTACCCCTGGCCTACAACATCTTGTTGGGGAGACCATGGATTCATGAAATGCAAGCTGTACCTTCCACTTACCACCAATGTATCCCTTCCACTTACCACCAATGTATCAAGTTCCCACATAATGGGGTGGAAGTGACAATTCCTGCGGATGCTAATCACACTTGTAACAATATCAAGGTAGGTAGCATGATTCCACATAAAAAAGAAGCTATGGATGAGATTTCTCCTGAGACTACCAAAGACATGGTGATGAAGAATTTTGGAAAAACCTTAAAACTTGAAGAAACAGGTATGGGAGAATACAAGCTGGACATGACTCCCTCACTGACAGAATTGTTGATATCACTAAGATCCTATGGAATAACCTCCTCATCTTTCATACCTTCTGCATCTAAAGAACTAGAAATCCACAAAGAAACTAGCATGGTTAAGGCATCCACATCTTCTTTAGATAACACAGAAGAACAAGAAGTCTTGGACTGGCTTTACAAAGGAGAACCGACGGAATCTTAAGTCAAAAATGTAGAAATATCTCCATAACAGTATGGTAAAGTATATGACCTCCTCAAGAAAATGGGATACAAAGGAAAAGGACCTCTAAACGACATAGGAAGAGGACTTATTGAACCTATACACATGGATTTCTGGAATACTAGAGACAAAACAGGACTAGGTTTTAATACTAAATTTGACAAACCTACTTCAGGTTAAAAGTACTAAACTGTGTCACACTTTTACAAAGGAAGAGGACCACGACATGCAAAACTGTAAAACTTTAATGACATAAAAGTGACATTTGTGTTTAGAATTTGAAAATGATATAAACTAATGAAATGTGTAAAATTGGATGTACTTTATGCCTATAATGTTTTAAATTTTTTTTGAATAAGTATTGACCTAGTTTTTTAATTTTTGAAGTCCATTTTTTAATTGCTCAAAAAATGTTGAAAATGTAGGGTCTAGTTCCCTCCAACTAAATATATGCAAATAATCTTTTTTCCTCTGATTTCAGAATATGTTTTAGATGACATGTATAGCTAGTGCATAAAAAAAGAAAGATTGGTTTTCAGTATATATTTTGTCTGTTATAACTATTCAAAGTCGGAGTTACCTGAAATTAATAGTTTTTTTTTCCCTCCACATTTTCCCTAGAAAATCTAAACCAAATACAAAAAAAATTACATATTCTTGAAGAGGACTCTCTCCTCTAGTGTTAAATAGAAGTTGTAAATTTTTCCGACATGATTTTCTATATTTTTTATTTTTTTGAACGAGCATGTTCTTCAATGTTAAAATACCTACTCAGAGTTTTTTAAAATTATAATATATTATATGTAATCAAAACACAATAAAAATTATATAAATGTAATCTAGACTCTGAGCTCTACAAAAGGGTATATTTAGATTTAAAAAATGGTTGAGTTTTGATGAAGAAATCAGTTGTCTAAGTGAGAAGTTCTATAATTTTGAAATTTTTACCTATTTGGCTGCCACATAGGATGCCACATAGACAATTTTGGCCAGAATTGGTTCAGCCGAACCCCCCTATATAACTATGTGCCAATTCTTCATCAATAGAACGCAGTTGGCTTATATTTACTCATGAATTTTCAGTCAAAACTGGTCCGACCGAACCAATTTCGGCCGATAATCATTTGCCACATCGACGCCACATTTGTGCCACATATGTACGACCAAAAATATTTTGGCCGAAACTCTTTCAGCCGAAATAATTTCAGCTGGAACTACGAGAATGGTCCTCAAGTGTGACACAACTTCGTACTTTTACCCTTCAAAAGAAAGTCCAGTCTCTGACAAAGGGAGTGATGAAACAGAAGAGGTAGAACTAGAACAATGGTCCTCTAAAAGATTATTACATATTGGCACAGAGAATCCTGACTATCAAGGAGAGCGTTATGTACCAAGATTTGAGGTACCACAAGATCTTCACACCCCTTTGTTGGAATAGCCTCCTATTCAAAAGGTAGGAGACATAACAAAAACTGATCCAGAGGTACCATTGATAGAAACATCTACAGAGAGCACACCCTGATGGCCGGATTCACATCCTAATTGGGGGCAGTTAGTCACAATCACACATGTCCTTTATTTACCACACTTTGATCCACAGATAGCTAACCAAGTACACCAGATAACTATTGTTGAATACTTAAACAGATTTGATGACGAAATAACTGACTCTCATGATTATGAATGGGATGAGCTATCTGTTGCCACATAAGACATTGAAATAGATACAATTCACATGTTTGTGACTCCCTCAGCACCTCGTAACTCTACTCCCAACAATAGTGATATTCCTGAAGTAGAGGAAGAGTTCCTTCCCCCAATAATTGATGGAGAGACTAGTGTTATCATAAGTCTAGAAGAACTTCAGAGGTGACAAGAAAGAAGCCTCCTTTTACGGAGAGATGATGATGAAAATTCTACTGACGAGTCACTAGAGTTTGGTCCACATATAACTACCAATGACCCTTTTAATAATGATCTAGCTCTTATTGATCTAAACATCGAAGAATTTAACTTATCAAGACATGTCATGTTAGTTAATAGTCATGATGCTAATGCGATGCTGTCCTTCCCAGAGTCTGATTCCTTGTCTTTGATAAACCCAAATCTAATTGATTGGACTAATACAGACCCTACTCTTATTCTCAACTTCCCCAATAACTACACCTTGTCCTACTATCTCAATGCTTGTGAACCTTACCCTTCTTCCACCAACGCAAGGAACATGAACATGTCACAGGAGGATATCAAGTTTCTCAGTCAAAAATTGAAAAATGAAAAAGTTAAAGGGAACTGATGGTGCAAACCACGTTGTGGTGGTATCAGATCCTAAAATAGTAAAAACAAACGACGTATCTAATGGTGAAAACCTCTTAGAGGTGCCAAAAGATGAGGTTATTGATATCCTCCCCAAGCACTTTCAAGAAAGATCTTCAGTTTCGATAGAACCAACACAGCCAATTAATTTGGGCATAGCTAAAGTTCCTCAAATAGTTCACACCTAGCCCAATCTTTGTTACAAGAGGAGAAGACACAGTTCACCAAGTTCTTGAAAGAGAAAAAGATCAAATTTGCATGGTCTTATACAAATATGTCTGGACTAGATCCTAAATTAATAATGTATCACTTATCTATAGCTCCCGAGACCAAGCCTATGAAACAGAAACTTAGAAAGATGCATCCTCATGTTGCATTACTAGTAAAAGTAGAGCTAGAGAAATTCTTGAAAGTTGGATTCATCAGAGTCATCGCTTATGCAGGATGGATCTCCAATGTGATCCCCGTGTCTAAATTTGATAAATCTATCAGGATATGTATGGACTTCAGAGACTTAAAAAAAGCATGTCTAAAGCATGACTTCCCTCTACCTAACATCGATATGATCATAGACCTCATAGCAGGCTACCAAATGTATTCACTAATGGATGGTTTCTCGGGCTATAATCAGATAAAAATTGCCCCTAAGGATCAAGAGAAATTCACATTTACATGCTCATGGGGCACTTTTTTCTAGAACATCATGCCATTTTGGTTAAAGAATGTCAGTGCTACATATCAAAGAGAAATGACTACTATATTCCATGATATGATGCATAAAAACATGGAGGATTACATAGATGACACCTTAGCTAAATCCAAAGAAAGGAGCACTCATACTGCTGACTTGAGAAATATATTGGATCGTATGGAGCAATTTCAACTCAGGCTCAATCCAAAGAAGTGTGTCTTTGGGGTCCAATCTGGAAAACTCTTAGGGTTTATTGTTTTAGCAAAGGGAATTGAGGTAGATCCTGCAAAGGTAAAATCTATTCTAGAGATGAATCCTCCACGCAATATCAGTCAAATGAGGACACTACAAGGGAGACTACATTCAATCAGGAGGTTCATATCACAACTTGCTGACAGAGCGCAACCCTTTACCAAATTGCTGCATAAAGGGGTCACCTTCAAATGGGATGAACACTGTGAAGCCAACTTCAAAGAATTAAAAGGGTACCTGGCTACTCCTCTCATTCTTATGGCACCTATTCATGGAAAGCCATTACTCTTGTATATTTCAGCTACAGCTACATCACTAGGAGTATTGTGGTGCAGGAGCACCTCCTCATGGATGATCCAAAGTGTTATGTGTCTTAAGTTTGACAATAAGCCTATTGTAAGGCCTAGTCACCCTTGGTGTGTTTATAAACCTTGGGCATTGACTATGGTCATAGGCATAGTTGTTTGATTAGTTATTTTAATAATCTATCAGGATAATAATACATGTTTCATGTCAATAAAGGGTCCTTGGGATCCTTGACATGGGTCTAATAGGGAAAATGCATAGAAAATGCAAAAGTTGCACTTTTGTAACTAATGTTGTTTAGCAACTTTGTGTAAAAGTTGAAAAACTAAATGTAATCATTCCCCCAACAGTCACAACCTTTTAAAATTAGTTGGAAATGTTTGGGAAGGTCTTCATAAGCCCTTTAAGGTGGGTGGAAGACAAAGAATGTAATTTGGCTTTCAAATTAATAAAGAAAACCCTGTTTTGCCCAAAACATTTCTGTTCATTTGTTTGGTACAGATGCATACGGTCAATTTTGGAGAAAATGCTTAAATTTTAAGATGATCCTTTGAATCCTCTTTCCAATGAATTTGTTTTGAGCCTCTAATTAAATCTACAACTCACGTTATCTACATTTTATTAACTGTTGTCACAGATTTGAGTGTTTACCTAAGGTGTCAACTTCTCTTGTGTATAAGTTGGGATTTCACCATAGGAATTTAATGGCCTTTGGTGAAATCCAAGTATTTTCAATTGAATTTAAGATGGTTTTTATTTAAAGTTGTAACTTGCAGGGGTTAGGGAGAAATTTGATGCCCTAGGTGTATATCTTCATGTATGCACCATTGACAGTTTTGCAAAAAGTGTTGTAACTCTTTGTGGGTTTCGCCCCATGACCTGAAACCTTGGATTTATTCATGTTTTGGATTCTCCATCATGAATCCAATTTACTGGTGAATTTTTTCCAAACCCTTAGGGTACTTCCTTTGTAAAGGTAGACCAAATTGCCCTTAAGATTTCACCAAAAAAGTGGGTTTCAGTATAACCAGCAAGGGTTTCAGATCCTGATGCTTTGGGGGTTCATATAATTCCATAAAGGGTATTTTAATATGTGATTTTTTTCCATTTTTGTTTGGAAGTTTCACAAATCATTCATTTTTTTCAATTTTAAAGGCTATAAGCCTAAGAGTGGTTTAACAAAGCAGCTATGTTCAGATTTTTGTATAGAATGGAATTAACCACTATTTAATCTCATTAGGGACCTAAATAGACCAAATAATAATCCTTGAGTCACCCCTGGTCCTATAAGTCATTTTGGGGAAGTTTGTGTCAAAACTAGTAAAAGTGCCTTGTGACCAACTAGTGACTAGTTGGGTTTGAAGACTTGGTTAAACCTAGAGATTGGGTTACCTATTGGAATGGGTTGTGAGAACCTTGAATCAATTCAAAATAAAACTTGTGATAATTTTTTGGGTACTTTGTGTGTGGAGACACTTTCTTTTGGTCTGAACTTTCAGTGATTGAAGGTTTTGAAGGGCAAACATTGACCTTGTGAAGCTACTGGCTACTCACTCTGCATCATATTGCTAGCACAAGAGGATGAAACTAAGAAAGAAAGAGCTATCTACTACATCAGTAGAACACTAGTCTCTTATGAGCTCAATTACAACATTATTGAGAAAGAATGCTTAGCAGTCATCTTTGCATCACAAAAATTGAGACACTACATGCTCTCACATATAGTAAGGCTCATTGCTAAGACTAATCCTCTGAAGTAGATTTTAAGAAAAATAACATTAACAGGGCATCTGAAAAAATGGGTCCTCATTCTAAGTGAATTTGACATTGAGTATGTTGATCGAAGGGCTATTAAAGGATAAGTCCTCAGAGATCAACTAGCTGATTCACCACTTCAAGATGATGAACCTTTAAGAATTGAATTCCCTAATGAGACCATTATGCATTTGACTGAGTATCCATGGAAGATGTACTTTGATGGTTCTTTCATGCAACATGGCTCTGGAGCAGGAGTTCTATTCATAATTCCTCAAGGCTACAAGATACCCAAGTCTTACAAGTTGATGTTTTCAAGCATGAATAACATTTCTGAATATGAGGCATTGGTAAATGGTCTTAAGCTTGCTATGGAGTGGAATATTGTAGAGTTACACATATATGGTGACTCCCAGCTCATTATCAATCAAGTTAATGGAGACTATCAGATGAAAGATGAGAAGTTGACACCCTACAAACAACTAGTGGATGACTTAAAGAAGTACTTTCTCTTTATCACATTCCAGCAGATACCCAGAACAAAGAATAAAGCCCTAGATGTTATGGCTACATTAGCATCCATGTTGCAACTAGAGGAGCATCAACTACGCTATGACTTCTTGGTGGAAGAACTATCCTATCATGCCTTTGATACCCCTTAATACCAAGTAATCTATGCTTTAAACAACCCAGACCAATCTCGGTATGCTAATATTATTGCTTACCTAACTGACCAAACCATTCCCACTAATCTATCAAGAAATGAGAAAAGAGCCTTGATTAGGACAACATCATGTTATGTCATCATAACTAATAACTTATATTGAGGAGGCATCGACGGTACGCTTCTTAGATGTTTAGAACTTGAAGAGTCAGATCGAGCATTAAAGGAAGTCCACAAAGGTGTATGTGGATCACATTCGAACGGATTTTCACTAGCAAAGAAACTGCTGAGAGTAGGCTATTATTGGCCTACCATGGAAAAATATGCAATTCACTTTTCCAAAACATGTCATAAATGCTAGACACATGGAAATCTCATCCATGCTCCTACCAGAGAACTTATACCTTTCTTAACACATTGGTCATTTCAGGAATGGGCCTTTGACTTGGCTGGACAAATATATCCCAATTCTTCAAATGGACACAAGTTCATCATTATGGCCACTTAGTATTTAACGAAGTGGGTGGCGGCCATGCCAATAATCAAAGCCACTGGAAAACAGGTGGCTATGTTCACTCTGAAATATATTATCTATAGATATGGGATACCCTCTTCAATTGTAACAGACAATGGGGGCCAGTTTAAAAATCAAGACATTGATGACCTTTGTGAACAGTTCCACATCACAAAACACTGCTCCTAAATCTATTACCCTCAAGGTAATGGACAGGCTAAGGCATCTAATAAGAATATTCTCAAGATCCTACATAGAATTGTAAGTAAGTATGACAGAGACTGGCATTTACAACTAAATCTGGCACTATGGGCCTACAGAACAAGCATCAGAACACCAACTGGAGCCACGCCATTTGCTTTAGTCTATGGCACTAAAGCAGTACTACCTATTGAGGTTGAAATCCCGTCTTTTTGAATATCTTTACAAGGTCTTGTTACTGATGAGCAATACTGCATTGATAGGGTGAATTCTTTAGACCTACTTGATGAGCGCAGGAAACATGCATCCGATCATCTGAAGGTGTACCAAGCATGCATGTCCAAGGGGTACAACAAAAAGGTTAAACCAAAGAAATTTCAACTGGTGGATTTTGTCCTAAAGGAGAATCCTAAGAACCAACCTAACAGAGAGCAAAAAGGAAAATTTGAACCTAACTAGCTGGGACCTTATATTATCACTGCTACTTTTGGGACTGGAGCTTATCAATTAGCTATAGTTGAGGGATAAATTCTTCTAGATCCCATTAATACTCTACATTTGAAGCAGTTCTATGATTAATGTTCGGCTAGCAGAGCCTGTATAGTGAAATAGTTCTCAGAAAATATCAAAAACATTCATAAAATTAATCCTGAAGAAATCCAAAAATAATGGAAAAAGTCCTGAAGAAAGGTATCCTTGGTGAAAACCTGGAAAATAGGTGCCTTGATACTACAAAAACATTCAAAGAAGCAAAAAAAACAAAAAAATTGAAAAAGAGAAAAGTGCCTTGATGACAACGTGGTAAAACGGGCATCCTGGTAGCAAAAAAATAAAAGGTCTTTCCAAGTGGTGAAAACCAGGCAATCAGGCATCACTTGTGTTCTATGCTCCATCTATTAATGCACTACTAGTACTAAACCTTCATGATTGTACCTATGCTAAAATTTGACTTTGTTTCCTTACAACAACCTTATCCTTGCTTGGGATTTGTCCACATTTCTGTCTTAGGGAACACATCATTCTACACTGGGGGCATCTCGATGCTTGCACCAAACTGTCACTTTCATGAAACAAGGGTGTATCTTTACGAACCACCTATGTAGCACAAACATTGCACTAATATAAATGGTGTTCCTCAAACCTACATTGGACTACAAACATGAAGAAAGTTCTACACAGACATGGAACACATATTTGCTTGAATTCTAGCTTTTTGATTTGTGAATCTCTACTGTGCTTTAAAAATGAATCAGTAGTATTTCTCAATACTAATTAAAAAATAGTTTGATCTTTGTTTGATTATGACTCATTTATGTACCCGTTTTGTTTTCACTAGGGGCATCTAAGCAGTTATGAATTTTATTTGCTTGATTCACAATTGATAATTGTTATGTCTTCCGAGCTACTCCATGACGTCTGCGCAAAGACAAAGAGTCGCAAGGATGGGGGCTTGACATTTTATTGGTTTTTTGCATAGGGTGATTGTTCCAAATGATCCTTTACATTTCACCTAACTTGGATGTTTATGGTAAGAGCTTCCACTATGAGTGGATAGCCGCCTATATCTCGATCTTTGTTATGTGCAAACTATGGTGAGGTTGAAACAATTTCCTTGTCTGTTTTCTAAACTCAGATTCTCACTAAGGTATACGAAGCATAATGTACCCAAGGATATGAATTTTCAAGGTCATTATGGGTCCAATATCTAGCCTTACACAGATTCTGATATAGTAAAAGGTAGGTGACTATTTTGTTATCCTAGCTTCTATGCCTTGATGCCTAAGTCTATTTCTGACATTCCAATAAACATAGTATTCATACTTTCATAATATTAATGGGTATTAGTGATTTTTGTACTATCAGGTGGTATCTATTCCAAAAGTGCCCAATGATGATAAAAATGTTCCAATATCTGCAAATCAGTGACAAGTCCTAAGAGTCTGCATATAGATGCATTTAGAGATTGCATAATGCATTTTGAAAGAACAACATAAGGGTTTGAGCTCAAACTCCTTTCTATTTTTAATTCATCTGAAATCCAAGATATTTACATACCCATGCTTCCCAAAATCTCTGATCTACCGAGAACAAAATTAAACTCACATTTTCAATGTGATTAACTTGGTACTCACATGTTTACTCTTAACACACCTTCATTTATTCACTTCTTCTAATCTATTCTTTCATTACCCTACCTGATCACTGAAAGTGATAGGTTTATTTCAACAGAGGGATTTCACTCTTTTCCTTCGATTTCATTCCCGAGGGGGCATGATCACACTATTATCAATCAATTTTTTTCTCGAAACAACATTAAAAACAACTTCGTTATCAAACAAACTAGGGGCATGACAGTGTTCTTAACTAAGTCAGGACTGTTTGATAAAAATATTTGGTTCTCATAAGCAATATATCTTGTGTTTCCTCATTTTAAAAGATTCTTATTAAGCTCCTAACAGCTTCATACTGACTTTTCGATGACAACCAAGTTCGGAATCAGTATTATAAATCTTTGGGCAACAACCAAGTTCAGAATTGATATCTGTAAGATCCTTTATTGATCTTTGTACGACAACCAAGTGCAAATTCAATACTATCAGTTTAGTTTGATCAAGTGTGAGACTGATCTCATCAGGCATTACGTTCGATTGTGAGCAAAATTCTCAATCCTTTTGAAGTCAACATCAAATTTTTTTTTTGAATCAATGCGCTACTCACACATCAATTCAAAGAGGGGCAAATGTAACCACCTAGATTTGGTCTGCTCTGACCATAGACCTTATTTTCCCTAAGTGTGATCATACCCCCAATTATGCCTAGACAACTCTTCAATTGGTTGGCATAGTTCATTCGAATAAGATTTAATCTCCTAAGTGATTTAATCACTAATTTACATTAATCACTTTAGCCAATCCAATCAAATCAATTCAATTCAATTCAAATCAATTCAAATCATAACCTAGCTAAGGTAATTAATTTAAAAGGAATTAATGAAATCCTAATTTACCCCATCACTTGCAAAATCAATCCCTAGCCTAATTGATTCAATTTGGCTATAGTCCTAATTAATTATTACAAAGCAATCAAAAGGTTAAATGATTAATTAAATCCCTATTATTGAGTGACTATGTTATTACAACAATTCATTTCATTAATATTCCCTCAAACCTAACCAATCTCAAATATCCAACCATGAGTTCAAACTCATCACAACCCCTTCTCACATGCTAATTCTTCTTAATTAGCTAATTAACCCTAATTAGCTAATTCCTCCCTCCACTCATTCTCTCTCCTCCCATCTCTATCTCCTTATTCACATCCCTTAAGCCTTAATCCTAATCCTAAGCTACCCTTAAGCTTGTCACATTCCATTAAGGTGTGATTAGGAATTCAACCCTCCCCCTAAAGTCAAAGTTGTCAGGCTTGACCTTAAACCCTCACGCATGCTTCTTAAACCCTCACCCATACCTCATTAATGTTTTCATAAATGAATCATTAATGGCTCTTACACATTCTCTTCCACACTCCTCATTAATGAGTCTTACACCCTCATTAATGGAAGCCCTTCTAGAGTCTTCTCCCCTTTCTCCATTTCTTGTATAAATAGGATGGATTTTGAGCTCAAATGGCCCTTGATTCTTGATTTTGAAAGCCCTGGTTCTTGCCCTAGATTTTATAAAATATATTGTTGTAATGCTCTTAATTTTGAAGTGTTGAAAGCATCCTTATGCTGCCCATATTTGGAGAATTGAAGAAGCAATCTTATGTTGCTCATGTTTTAAGGATTTTCATAGTGCTTTCTAGCTTGTTTCTTAGTTAATTTGTTATTATCTTCATTTCTAGAGCTAGAATGCATGTTTTTGAATCATTTAGATTACTTTTCACTTGAATCTTCCATTCTTAGGTTGTATTTGTCACTGGAATATGCATAATCTGAGGGCTATTATGTCATTTTTCATACTCCTCCTAGATAGGAAGCAATAGATCAATTTTGGTGATTGTTATGCTTGCTAACCCCTTGTTTTCACTAATGCAATGATCTATTAAAGTGTTGTGTCTCTCTTAACAAGTACAAAAATCACACACACACCTGATGACCTTATTTAGACAAAACAAATGTAAGACATTATGTATCTGAATCCCTTCTGGAATATCCAATTCATAGTCAACTTCACCTACTCTTTGAATCACTATGTAGGGGTCTTAGAAACACGGCCTCGGCTTCTCCTTACCACAATTATTCAGGGAGGATTATCTGTATGGTTGAAGCTGAACATATACCAGATGTCCAACATTAAAAATTATCTCAATCCAGTATCCGTTGGCATATCTCTTCTGTTGGTTTTGAGCCGTCTATAAGTTATCCTTGAGAGATCTCAGGATATCCAAAGCTTTCTATAGTGAGTCTTTGGCCCTTGGTGCATGGTTGTCAGCCAACACCAAGTCCATGAACGATGAAGGTTCATAACTATACAATAATTTGAAGGGAGCCATGCCTATCTACATGTGATAGGTGGTGTTGTAATAGTGCTTGCCCAAGTGTAGCTAATGAACCCATGCCTTTTGTTGTGCTAAAAAATATTTTCTGAGATATCCCTCTAAGCATTTGTTCACAATCTTTGTCTATCCATCCATCCATCTGTGAGTGGTAACTCATGCTTGGCAATAAATCTATCCTTTCCAACCAAACTAAATCCATCTAAAAGGTACTAAGTAAATGGCTATCTTTGTCACTTACTATGTTCTGTGAAAAACCATGGACATGGAAAATCTCCCAAAAAATAAATCGTCCACCTGAGGTTCCTGGTAACTAGTGGAAATGGTGAAGAAATGAGCATAATTGGTCAAAAAATCCACCAAAACAAAGATGCAATATTTTCCTTTCACTTTGGGAAGCCCCAAGATGAAATCCATCGAGATTCTATCCCACCATTTGTCAGGGATTGGCAATGGTTGTAGTAGTCCTGCAGGTAAGATGTGCTCTGATTTGTTCTATTGACAAGTGGAGCATTCCCGTACATACTGTAGGACATTGAATATTTGAGGCCCTTCCATGAAAACCATTCCCAAATGTTTCTATAGGTCTTCAAGTATCCCAAGTGTCCGACCAAAGGTGAGTCATGCATCTCTTTTAAAATCATTTCCTTCATCTTAGACCTAGGTACCAAGTAGATTTTTCCCTTGTAGTAGACGATGTCGTCCACCACTTTGTAGTTGCCATCCTAAACTTGACCATCCGTCAGATGGCATGAAAATTTTTTCTTAGATTATTCAGCAAATAGGTGTTCCTTCCAATCCGCTGAAATATGAGACAAAGAGAATATTGCAGGCCTCCTTGACAGAGTTTCAGTCAGTACATTATTTTTACCATTCATATACTCAATGTCAAAATCAAATGCTTTGATTTTTTCACCCACTTTTGTTTTTGTTCATTCAAATCCCTCTACTTCAAGAAATATCTCAGGCTATTGTGATTGTCCACATGAAAAACTTTCCTCCGATGAGGTACTTCAAAAACTTCATCAGTGTGTACATGATGGAGAGCATCTCTTTATCGTAAATAGAGTATGTATAGTAGCTCTTCTCCTAAGAGCTTCCAACTCTTGAAGACAATGGGGTGGTGATCCTACATAAACACCGCCCCAATGCCTTCTCCTGACACATCAAACTCCAGGATGATGGGTCGAGTGAAGTCGGGTAGTGCAAGAACCAGACAACAACTCATGACTTCCTTCAGCTTGTCAAAGGTGTGTTGTGCTTGGTCATTCTAAAGGAAAAATCCCTTCTTCGTCAGGTTTTTTAAAGGTTCATTGAGCTATGAGAATCCCTTCACAAATATTTTGTAATAACTTCACAATCTAAATAATCCATGGAGATCTAAAAGTTTCTTGGGAGGCGACCAATCCAAATTTGCATGAATCTTCTCTTGGTGTACCCGAACCCTGCGGGCACTGATGATGTGTCTCAAATACAATATCTCTGTCATTTCAAACTCACATTTGGACTTCTTGGAAACCATTTTATATGATTCAATTATTCCCATAACTTTTTCCAGATGCCTCAAATGTTCCTCCCATGTTCTGTTGTAGATGAGTATGTCATAAAAGAATAGCAGCAGGAACTTCCGTAATTGTTTTTTGAAGATGTGATTCATGTAGGAATGCAAGGTAGCTGGAGCATTGGTCAACCCAAATGGCATGACCAAAAGGTCATATTTTTTGTAATGGAAATGGAAATTTCTCTTCTCCACATCTTTCTTTTTTCATGCGAATCAGATGGTAACCAGAATGGAGATTTATTTTTGAGAAACCAACTGTCTCATGTAATTCATCTAATATCTCGTCGAGCCTGGGAATGGGATACCTATTTTTTATGGTCTTCTTGTTGAACACATGATAGTCTATACACATTTGGAGGGATCCATCCTTCTTCTTTACTAGCACTATGGACAACATGGAGGGAATAGAGTTGGGCCTGATGCATCCTTTGTCAAGGAGTTCCTGGATGGTCTTATCTATCTCATACTTAAACTTCTTTGGATGACGCTAGGGTGTGGTGATGACAGGTTTGGCTCCTTCCTCCAAATCGATGGTGTGCTCAAACCCACACTATGGTGGTATTCCTAGTGTGATGTATGTGAAGACCATGCTATGGTTATCCAACACTGACTGGAGCTCTTCATTTTAGTAGTTAACCTTATTCCCTTTTATAGTTTCAGTTGAGATCAAGTAGTGTGCCGCCCAAACTATGTCATCATGTCAGAATATTTCCTTCATCCATTGAGCTAAGATTTCCTTTGGGCCTCCATTCAACATTCCCCTCAGCACCACCTTTTTGTCATCTAATTTGAAGGATAAATCCATCCTCTTGAAGCTCTTAGTGTATTCATCTAGAGTCTCCATCCATTGTGTTCCCAAAATAACTTTCAATTCATCTAGATCTACAACAAAGAAATCATTTGTTACAGTGTGGTTCCTCATGGTAATGCTCAATTGCGAAACCAAGAGGGTATAGGATAAGAGGTTTCCTTTTTCCACCTTGACTTTAAACCCCTGGTGTGCCTCTCTATTAAATTCCTTCTATTTAAAAGTGAAGAGTTGATGAAGTTGAGTGTGGCCCCACTTTCGAGCATGACCTTGACCCACTACCCTTGGAGTGTACCATGTTCCCAGAATACAATGCATCTCAGAGTACCAGCAAGTGTTGCAATGGCACCTCCTCTTCATACCAGTGTGGAAATCCTCTCTACATAGTTAATGTTAACTTGCTAACCATCTCCTTCAGACTCAAGTTCTGCATGTTCCTCCTCACCATCGAAGACCACGTCAATTTATGGATTTTTCCATTTCCCAAGCATCAATTCCCTGGTTCCCATGGCTCCTTATAGTTAAAATAGAGCTTCCTTCTCCTGAGCTCTTGTCTAGTGGATTCATCCAATGATGGTTTCTTTGGAGGCTTAAATTGTTGTCTTCCTCCTTTGGAGCAAGTGGTGGATTGGGATGTGAATAACTCTTAGACAAAGAAGAAGAAGAAGATGTTTCCATGTGACATGCTTTCTTTATTATCGTCCTGAGTGTGTTAGGGTTAAAACCCTTCACCTAACATGTTAGGGATTTGGTTAATCCATCCATAAAAAACACAACCAGACTCCTCTCTGAAATGTATGTAACCAATACTAACAGTCTCTGAAATTATGTGATGTAGTTGTCCACCAGTCCAGTCTGCCTTAGTTGTGCTAACTCCTTGAAGTTGAGCTCTAGATCCTTTGGATCAAAATGGTCTATAATTCTCTCTATGAAGTCAGCATATGAAGTGACTCAATCATGACCGAGGGTGACCATTCCATGGTGCCACTATTCATGAGTGACTACTTCTAGGTGAAGTGCTACAAACATGATTGTGTCTTCTTCAGGCATTGGGTTGAGCTAGAAGTACGTAAATGCCTTCTATACCCACGCTCACACTAATGTATACTTGGATCCATCAAAGGATGATAAATTTATTTTTCCAATTTTTTGTTTGAGGTCATCATTGTAATGCCCATGTCTCATAGAATATATCATTTACAAATCCACATAATCCATTAAGGGTAGTTTAGCTCCAAACTTGACTTCAAAATAGTCTTGCTTGAACTGATCGTGCATTTCCATGAAAGTAGGTTCAAGTTCTCCTCGTTGTTTAGGTATTTGTGGGAATGTTGGCATCATTGGTTATGTGTGGGAGCACTCTATATGAGGCCTCTAATTGAAAAAATTATCACTTTGTCCATTGTGCCCTCCATTTTTCCTTCCTTCCACCAAAAGTTAAAGGGTTTCACTAATTTATTGTTGTCCCTTTTCCAAGGTCTCACTGAGTTTTTGTTTTCCATTCACCAAAGTTTCATAGATTTATTGTTGTCCTCTTGTAGGCTCTTGTAGTAGTGACATCATATTGGTGCTTGATCCATCCATCCTGTCAACTAATTGGGATCTTGTCTACATCCAATGTTACCCAACAGTCTGGCAAGATCACTAGCTCTGATACCACTGTAATGTTCCTGACATCATTGGGTGAAGAAAGCATGCAATGTATGGCCCTCACACCTTTAGGAAAAATGTAGCAACTTCTTCGTAGACCCTTGCAAGATGCTCTATGGTTCAAGTATGTTTTCTCTCAAACTTGCCTATACAACCAACATGCCCTGTGATGTCAATATGCTTCGTACGGTCAAATAGTCCAACCCTTTATGTTCATCAATTCTCACATAGCCCGTACGCTACTATTCTTACTCTATATGGTCAAAGATGTTGACGTGTCTTCCAATTTTATAAGGTGTTGTTTGTAAGATGGGTATAATAGCTTGTGGCTGTATAACAGGTCTTGAGAATGATTAGTTTTCCATGTACAGTGTGTTTCTAGTTCGTACAGTCATTTGTACATTGATGGTACAATGATGAATGCATTGTAATGTATCAAAATGATGATTATTATTGTATACAAAAATTACTAAATTGAATTGCGAGACATTTACAAGATTTGTATAAGCAAAAGGACTTCATATTCAATAATGCTAGTACTTTAGATTACAATGTCTTTGACAAAGAACATAGCAGAATAGGGTGAGTAGTGACTCCCACTGAAATTGCAAATTCCAAGTAGGGAGGATCTTTCACCTTCGAGTGGAAGAAAATAGAACTCCAACTCAAATTTGCAATCAAAATAAAATATCAAGTTTGCATACCAACAACTACCTGCATGCCGGTCATAAATACCCC
>MU218887.1:10119-21670 GCA_018584345.1 Thuja plicata | reverse complement strand
AGGCTATATTGAAGGAATTGGTAGATAAAGGAAAGAAAGTCATAGCAAACTGTATGGATAGAGTGAAGCTCACCTCTGAGCACACTAAAAAGATAGCAGAAGCAGAAGAAATGGTGGATAACATAAGGAGATTAGTTGAAAACTACATGCAAGACATGCACATCTGCAATAATGTCTACCAAGGGCAGTTAGACAAAATTGAGAAAGCAAAGTTAGAAATCAGCAAGATAAGGGTAAGGCAAACATAGTTGAGGAATGCACTTGCACCATCTCTAGCAATTCTCATTGAGAACATAAAATAGATTGATAAAACCATATAGACATATGATCAAGGTCCTTGCATGGATCTGATGAAAATGGAGAAATTGACATATGCTTTATGCATGCATCTTCAGACAGTTGATGCAATAAAAGTCTTTTGGAAGAAAGAGATTCAATCTCTTCAAGTTGTGTACCTAGAAGTCTACATGAAGTAAGTATGTTGAAGACTTACAGTTTTTGCACACCTTTGTCATTAATGTCAAAGGGGGAGTAGTATAGAATGTGTATATGTGGAGAAGTATATATGTATGTATCATTAAGTACACAGTCATTTTTGTATGAAGTCATTTTGAGTAACTTAGCCACATTCCTTTGTTGCTATAAATGACAAAGGGGGAGATTTTTGGAAAGTTGACTTCCTGAGGAAGCATGACTTATTTTTTGTTTTCAATCATGGCAACAAAGTCATACTTAAGTTCTGTTATGAAAGACAAAATGACTAAGTATGAAAACAGGGCAGACAGACACATACAGAGATTAGTACATCAGCGCACATGTTAGAGATCACACCAGAGCATGAATGCTTAGGTATATACTCTATGGTGTATATACATGCTAGATCCAGATGCGCAGATTACGAAACATCAGTACGAAAAAGTTACAGGCAGATTAGTAGACCTGCAGTCCAAGAAACAGAGCATGGAAGCCGACTATAATTTTGATCAGCATGAATGATTTTGTAATGTAATGGCTAAGAACCTTTAGTTATAAGTTTGTATTAATATAATTAATGTTGTAGTAAACACGCTTAGGCCGACTTGTTTGGAAGCATTGTATATTTTGTTTTAGGGTCGACTAGTTATTTGTTTTGGGTCGCACCTATTCGGATTTGAAGATATAAGTATGTAATGTAAAGATATGTTACAAGTGTCAATTATCATGCAAAAGAAAGTTATAGAGGGATAGTACTATGAAGTCAGTAGATGATATATCTCTTTAAGAGAGTAAGAGCATTCGCGCATACATGAAACTGATCAGACAATAGTGTCATTACAGCAGTTCATTTTTGATATAGTGCATATCAACATTAAGAGGGTTGTAGCCTTCATCTTATTGGGTAGTGAGCCTAGGCAGTGAGCCATATACCTTTAATAGGGTTTTTTAAAAGACTCCTAACAGGGTCAAACCTTTAACCAGGTCATTGTAATTAATTTGTAAAGACTGCTTCTAACAGGGCAAAGGAACTTTAACGGGTTCATTATACCTAGTACAATATTTTGTGGGTACTAATCCCCACTGGAGTTTTCCTCTGATCAAGGTTCTCCATAATCATATCATGTGTTATGTGTTCTAGTTTTATGTTTCTTTGGATGCACATTTGATATATGTTTAATTGGTTGAAATATAATTAATAGATAAACACTGATTCAACCCCNCCCCCCCCCCCCCCTCTCAGTGTTTCCTCTAGAATACCACAACCCAAAGGAGTAAAGGGACCTCTGTTGATTAAATAAATAGAAGTATTTATAGCCTCTTCCCACATGTTTAAGGGGAGCCCATCATTCAATCTCATAGTCCCTGCACGCTCCATTATTGTCCTGTTCATACGTTCAACCACTCCATTTTCTTGTGGAGTTCTTGGAACCATTTTCTGCCTATGGATACCATTAGAGGAACAATAATCTTAAAATTATTTGCTACAATACTCACCACCATTATCAGATTTGAGACATTTTAATCTTTTACCAGCCTCATTTTCATCAAAGCTTTTCTATTTTGTAAAAGTTTCAAATACTTCAGATTTCTACCTAAGGAAATATATCAAGACTTTCCTAGTTGCATCATCAATAAAAGTAACATAATACAGAGAGCCACCAAGGGAAGATACATGAGTTGGACCCCATACATCCATATGCACAAGCTCTAATTTATCATCTTTCTTTTCCTTCCCACCCTTCAAGAAACAGACTCTCTTTTGTTTCCCATAAACACAACTTTCACAGAAATCCAAATTTACACATTTCAGACCTAGTAAAACTTTCTTTGAGTGAAGTAATTTCATACTTTTATCACTCATGTGCCCAATTCTATTGTGCCACAGTGTTGTTTTAGTATCCACATCAACTGCTTCATTTTTTGCCTACTCAACTGCAGCAACTATTCCTGAACATTCATTTTTCTTTGTAACAATTAGAGTAGAAGGAACAACATTACCTGTACAAAGATATAAGGTTGCTACTTTCACACCTTTTTCTACTACTAAGGAACCTTTTGACACCTTCCAATTTTTATCATTAAATGTAACTGTGCAACCCTCATCACCTAGTTTCCCTACTGAAATTAAATTTCTACTCAGCCTTGGAACATGTCTAACTTCTTGTAGTAGCCAATGATTCCCATTATGCAACTTAATCTTAATTCTTCCCTTCACAACAATTTGACATGGTTCATTATCTCCCAAATAAACTTGCCCAAAATCACCTTGGACATAATCAATAAAATAACTCCTATGGGGTGTAGCATGAAAAGAAGCCCCTAAATCTAGAACCCATGAATCATCAACATTCTCAAGGGAAAGAATCAAAACAACATCTTCAGATTTAGTACTTACCACATTTGCCTCCTTATTGCCTTCATGTTTGTCTCCTTCTTTATTCTTCTGAGACCAGCAATGTTTCTTCTTATGACCTGATTTTCCACAGTACCAGCAGTCACTAGGTCCTCTTGATTGAGACCTCTTTCCTTTTGACTTTCCTCATGACTTCCCATGATTTCCAGAGTTGTTTCCTCTATCTCTTATTTTGCCTCTGCTTTCAGCGTTCAAAACACTACCTGATGCAGATCCTCCTGAGCTTTTCCTATGAATTTCCTTGCTCAGAATAACACCAACAACATCATCAAATTTTAGGGTGTTCATATTAGAAACAAAATTACTAACAGCCATTATCAAGCTACTCTAGCTTTCTGCCAAAGAACATAGAATCAAAAGAGCCCTAATTTCTTCATCAAAATTTATACTCACAGAAGATAATTGACTAGTAACTATATTGAACTCATTTAAATGATCAATCACTGACCCATCTTCTACCATCTTCATATTAAATAGATGCTTCATAAGAAATACCTTATTCGAAGCAGAAGGCTTTTCATACAAATTTTCTGGGGTTTCCATCAACTCTTTAGCTATCTTTTCTTTGGTAATATTAAACGCCACTGATTGTGCCAGGCATAAGCGGATGCTACCCAATGCCTTTCTATCTAGAACATCCCAATCCTCCTGAGACATAGTAATGGGTTTCTCAATGGTTCCTTCTAATTTTTGACATAAATCCTTTTGATAGAGATAGTCCTCCATCTGTATTTTCCATAACTGGAAGTTCTACCCGTTAAACTTCTCAACCTTCAGCTTACCCTCGTCTGCCATAACTCCCACTCAACTGTGAGATCTTCCTGCAGAGGATAATTGAAGACAACCGTAGCTCCGATACCACTTCTTAGGAATAACAATTACATGCATAAATATAACCAATAACAGAGAAAACCAAACCAGAAGAGAACACAAGACACAAATATTTAACGTGGTTCACCCAATCCCTGGGCTATGTCCACCAAATAGAAAAGTCCTATATTATTCTTATCTAGTGATTACAATCAGACCACTATGCACAAATTTCTTACAGCTCAATACCATTGTAAAACATACAACCTAATCATGAAACCCTAACCCTAAGCCAATTTATACAAACTTTATGCCACTTTATGTTTAGAACATGTCGGTCCAAAAATGGCCAAAATAAGACTGAACCCCATGCCTTGCAAAAAGGTAAAATACTTTCCCTGGATAATACATTCCTGATTAGTCACCACAATATAACAAAAGTATGGTAAAGTAAGCAAAGATATGTGTATGTTTTGTTGTAATTTTAAGGTATTATGCAGATTTATTTCTGGAAGTATTGAAAATATGGAATATTTTTAAAAGCGTTGAAATATGAGAATGTTAGATTTTATTTTTATCTTGATCATGATAAAAATATGGACTGATAATTTGGTGTGTTCCTATGCATGTAATAGATGGAATGAAACATCCTAAGCAAGGGAAATATTGTCAAAGAGAGGTAGTCTAACCCTGTAAAACTTGTATCATCTTAAAATGGAAGCACTTCCATCTTGGTAGGTATAGCACCCTCATTTAGTGCATTTACATGATAGATTTGCATTTAGGATGCATTTTCACTTGGTAATTCTTTGTTTCTAGGTGAAATTAGGGTTAGCTACCTGAGTATTCTCCTTGATTTCCTTCTTCATGGCTCTATTTTATAGGTAGTACCTATGTACTGGTCCTCCTAGCCTTCATCACATTTTTTCTAGGCCCTTGTGCCGTTTTCCAGCACTCTATTCTATTTTCCCATCATCCTAGGTCTCTAGCTGACCTAGAAACTTCACTGGCACTCTAAGTTGATTGGCATGAAACCGCAGGTCAAGTTCAAGGTCAACCTTAACCTTTTTCGGGTTTTGGTTCCCGTTTTCAAGTTTGGATCATAGTGGGGCCCTAAATTCAAAATTGGCCCCCAGATCTGAATGCGAAAGGGTTTTTATTCAAAATTTAATTAATGAATTCCCTCCTTAGTTGGTTATTGTGATTGGACCATAATTCAAGGTGAAATTTGAATTAGGGTCCCTCACATTTCCCTAGAAGGCTTACCTTCAAATCTCTATATAAGAACTCTCTTTTGCCTTCATTTGACATGACATGAGATGATACGATATATGATGATGAGATGAGATGACGAGGAAAGAATGAAAGAGGGTGATATAGGAGGACAAGATATGATGATGTCTTGATGCAAGCAAGAATTTTGTGGACAAGTTATTGTGGACATTCATTGCAGCAAGAAACAGTTCTTCAATCCTTCCTTCTTTGACCTACTATTTTCAACATTCAAGCATTCAAAAGATACAATCATGGGGTAGCAACTATAGATTGTGAGTTTGGTAGGAGTACTTTAGCCTTGGGGGCTTGGTATGCTTTCTTTATCATATTCAAATCTATACATTTCTCTCTCATTTTAATTCATGCTAGGGTTTTGATCTAGAGGATTAGATCTTGGGTTTACACATTCAAAGCTCTTCCTACGAGAAACACACACATATTCTATTACATCCGGCTATTTTTGGAGGTGGAAATCACCAAAATAGGGGTTTGACTAAGGAAAAACCCTATATAGCCACCCCAAAACACCATTTTTAGATATCTACAGTCGTTGTTTCGGGAGTTGCAGAGCATATTTGGATACCCTTTTCGGAAAACTTCCAGGATCCGCAAACAAAATTTCTGTCGGAGCAATGCAGCTCAAGGTCGACATCAAAGGGCACAATTGTGCCCCTGTATTTGGGTCAAGGTCAACCTGCCTCAGAAAAATAAAAATATTTCTGATTTTTCTCTGTCTCTATGTTTCCGTTCCAGATCCAGTTGTAGAATTTCCATAAACTTGATACAAACACTAGAAAACGGGTATTTCCATATCTGCTATGTTATGAGGTATATATTTCATTCTATATTATTTCATTATTCTTTGCAAACATTTCTAAATTTGTATTCCTTATCATTACAATTTCATGTAGGTGTTTAATAGAGGTATAGGGTCTCTTGTTCTAAACCCTATCCATATTTTTTCACCATACATTTTGGTGAACCCATTTACGACAACTCTTTCTTTTTGGTGTTATATTTGCATTTTATGTTAGATCTTACATGCATATAAAAGTAGATTTATTTTATGCTCTTGCATTTATATTTCAAAAATAAATAAATAAAAATCATCACAAAATTTCTTTAAAAATACAAAAACATTTACATTTTTCATGCTTCTAGTGCTACTTTGTGTTCAACATGTATATTTTTGTTTTGAATACTTTGATGAGGCTTTTATTGCAAAAGAGGATAGATCCCCTAATGAGGTAAATGGAAGTGAGGATGAAAATTGTTTGAATAAGATCTCCATTGATCTTATTCCTATTTCATCCTCCTCTACAACCTCTTCAATTGACCTTTACCATAGGGTGTGTGCATGGTTACCTTCATGTTCCACTATTTGTAACATTGATGCACCTAGAATGTTATATCCTGAACCTTTTTTGATGGTAAAAGGATGTCCTCAGATAACAATTAAGGTTAAACCTAGAGATCCTTTGGATTTCTTTGATAACATTGATTTTGTTTCACATGCTTATTACACACGGAATAACCCTCAACCTGCTGTTTTGGTTTCTTTACCTCCTTCTCAACCTATGCTTCCTCAAGCACCTAGGTTTCCATCTTCCTTTAAGGAGTATGACTTAGTTGAACAATTTTTTGCTACTCCTGCTAAGATATCTTTATGGGAATTGCTTCAAACTTCCCCGAAATATCATGAGGCGTTGCAAAAGGCTTTATCTACCCTTCCTGCTTCGCCTCCTAACAAAGAGAATGTTAATTCTTTTTTGGAGTTCATGCATACTATGCCTTTTGTACCTCCTATTGTGTTTACCGATGATGATTTACCTTCTATTGAGGTGCATAATCAATATGATGCTCTTATTGTTGATGTTTCTATTAATCAGAGTATCATTCGTAGAAAATTAATTGACAATTGATCTGGGCTTAATATTTGTAGCATGGATATTCTTAAGGAAATTAAGGTTGATCTTACAAATATTTAACCTAATAATGTCCCTATTCATGGATTTGGTAATATTACAAAGAGAACTTTGGGCATTATTATGCTACCTGTTAAGGTTGGTCTGGTTATTTTCAATACACCTATTCATGTTATGCCTGGACCTCTCATTAAAACCTTCTTTTAGGTAGACCTTGGTTACATATTATGCTGGCATTTCCTTCTACTCTTCATCACAAGTTTAGGTTCATTTATAACAATTTGATGTATACACTACATGCGGATGATGCGTCGAATCCTTTCTCAAATGTGGAATATGTTAAAGTTTCCAAACCTCTCCAACCAAGTAAAGAACTTGAAAGGAAACCTGAGATTAAACAAACTTAAGCTCCAACTTCTTCTTTGACTGGGGATGATTGGGGAATGTTGGACTTTAATCCTTCTTTTATTTGAGAATATAAAGTTTCTGATTTGGAATTCATGAAACAACAAAGTGGGTTTGAAAAACAAGTTTTTACTCCTTCCCCACTTTCTACGAAATTAAAAAGTGACTTTGTTTTTGCCTTGATTGATGAAACAATTGAAACAATAAAACCTAATTTCTATGACATTATGACATATGTGGTTCCTCTGACTCAATTTGATATGGTTGATAGGTATAGTTCTGGTTATCATCTACTCAAGAAATCAGGATTTAATGGGAAAGGATGTGGTAAATACAAACAAGGTATACAAATACCTTTGGACAATGAAATTTATGATTATACATATGGATTGGGATTCAATCCTTACAAACAACCATCATATTTGCCTCTTAATGTTAATCATATCTATGGTGGACATTTGAAGTTGGTTAACCCGCTCCTCCTACACATGGATCAAAAACCTATCTTGGATGTTTTTCCCGAAGATGAATCCTTAGAAGCTTTTTTAGGAGCTTATGAGGATCTACCTATGTTTCATCATAAAAGACAGAAGCCCAATTGTCTAAATAAAGAAGCTTATTTTGGAGAACATGATGAACAGGATATTTCTCCTTTACCAATGGATTCTCTGATACAAAGTAATTTGCTAATAACTGAGACTATTGAGGTCCAAGTGGATTCAAATGACTCTAAGAAGATGATAAAAATTGGGAAGTGTTTGACTCAAAATGAATGTGATTAGTTGGTTTCCCTTTTGCTTAAATTTAAGGATATTTTTTCTTGGACATATTCAGATATGCTGGGTATAGATCCTAATATTGTTACTCACAATATTGTTCTCAAACCAAATTCTAAACTTGTGAAGCAGAAAATCTGAAAGATGAATCTAGGAATTGCCTTATTAGTTAAGGCTGAAATTGAAAAGTTATTGGATGCTGGATTCATCCACTCTATTTATTACTCAGATTGGATTTCAAACATTGTGGCTCTTTCAAAAGGAGAAAATAAGATAAGAATGTGTATTGACTTCCGAGATTGAAATAAGGCATCCTTAAAAGATGATTTCCCCTTACCTAATATTGATATGATTGTGGATTCAACAGCTGGTCATGCTCTATTATCTTTCATGGATGGCTTTTAAGGCTATAATCAAATATTTATTCCTACTGAAGATCAACTTAAGACTATATTTATAACACCTTGGCGAATATTTTGTTGGGTCATGATGCCTTTTGGATTAAGAAATGCGGGAGCAACTTATCAGCGAGCCATGACTTTGATTTTTCATGATTACATTCATGAGATTCTTGATGATTATGTGGATGATATCTTGGAAAAATCTATACAAAGAGGAGGTTGGGTATGTGCAAGATCATGAGGGGCCAAAAAGTGGCGATGTGAAAAAAATTCACATTTCACTCGTCCAAAAGCGCATGAAAGTGCTTGTTGAATTTTTAGTAGGGCTGGGTGTCAGTATACCTGGGCAAACCTGACACCAAAGCACAAGCCTAATTGGGTACCTGATTTTTTTGGGTACCCAATATTTTTTGGTAATCAAAAAAATTGGGTACCCGAAACCTGTGGAAAAAATCAAAACCTGCAAGCTATTTTCCTCATTTCTGCATATCCGACATCAATAATAATATATTTTGCTGCCCGCGACTGCGTTCAACATTTTCATTGTGAAAATATTAAAACCCTAAATTTAATTATGTTTTTTCATTACTAATTCTTTAGATAATAAAAGGATATATTTTTAGTCTTGTTTTCATTGTACAACACGTCTCAATAAAATTAATTAAATTAAACATTCGATGAAACATTATTTTTTCAGGACTTGACAAGAAAATAGCAGCATTGTCGAGTAGGGCACTTGGAACCCTTTTGTTTCTGCCAAAGCTTTCAGAATTAGGTTCTTCATTCTTTTATTTTTTTTCCAATACAAATTTTCCATCGCAGAGTGGTGTGTTTTGAGGATTATAGGCAAAAAAATTGTTGGTAGCCATGACTGCCAGTTTGAATCCATAAGCAGAAGAATTTTTTCCTCCTCCACAATACCCTCTGATTTGGTTTTCAATTTCAAATATCACTAATTATAGATGTTATAATTTCAAATTGCTTGCTAAAATTTTAATTTTTCTAAAAGCTTTGCATAAACGAATCCGTTTTCGATGGAAGAGACACAACCCTTCTCTCAAGACCTGCAATTGTTAATTATATATCTCCAATAATTTCTCTGTTGGGAAGCATCCATCCATCCATCCTGCTATAACAAGGTGTGAATACATGAGAATGGTTTTGTATAGTGTATGGGGTGGGAATTGGCATGGTGAAAGAACGCAGGGAACAAGGTGCAAATTCTTGCATTTTTAGTCATTGTCGTAGAGCCTGATGCTGCTTTCTTGTGCGTGGAGGCATGTCCCTATGACAATTAAAGACTATGATGGAGTAAGTTTAGACTTGTGTAGTAATGATAGATGGGTGTGGAATAAGCACAGATAGCAGATCACATGTCCTTAAACCCTACATTAAACACCATTCTTAATGCAAAAGGTTTACCCTTCCTTAAAATTTATCCTTTGTATTGGGAAAAAATCGGGTACCCCAAACCTGTGGCATAAATCAAAACCTGCAATCTATTTTCCTCATTTCTATATATCTGACATCAGTAATAATATATTTTGCTGCCCACAGCTACGTTCAACATTTTCATTGTGAAAATGTTAAAAACCTAAATTTAATTATGTTTTTTCATTACTAATTATTTATATAATAAAAGGATATATTTTTAGTCTTTCTTTCATTGTACAACATGTCTCAATAAAATTAATTAAATTAAACATTCGATGAAACATTATTTTTTCAGGACTTGACAAGAAAACAGTAGCACTATCGAGCAGGGCACTTGGAACCCTTTTGTTTCTGCAAAAGCTTTCAGAATTAGGTTCTTTGTTCTTTTATTTTTTTTCCAATATGAATTTGCCATCGCAGAGTGGTGTGTTTTGAGGATTGCAGGAAAAACAATTGTTGGTAGCCATGACTACCAGTTTGAATCCATGGGCAGAAGAATTTGTTCATCTTCCAAAATACCCTCTGATTTGGTTTTCAATTTCAAATCTCACTAATTATAGGTCTTATAATTTCAAATTTCTTTCTAAAATTTTAATTTTTCTAAAAACTTTGCAAAAATAAATCCGTTTTGGATGGAAGAGACACAACCCTTCTCTCAAGACCTGCAATTGTTAATTATATATCTCCAATAATTTCTTTGTTGGGAAGCATCCATCCATCCATCCTGCTATAACAAGGTGTGAATACATGAGAATGGTTTTGTATAGTGTATGGGGTGGGCATATGGCATGGTGAAAGAACGTGGGGAACGAGGTGAAAATTCTTACATTTTTAGCCATTGTCGTAGAGCCTGATGTTGCTTTCTTGTGCGTGGAGGCATGTCCCTGCGTCAATTAAAGATTGTGATGCAGTAAGTTTAGACTTCTATAGTAACGATAGATGAGTGTGGAACAAGCATAGATAGAAAATCACATGTCCTTAAACCCTACATTAAACACCACTCTTAAGGAAAAAGGTTCACCCTTCCTTAAAATTTATCCTTTGTATTGGGAAGATAATTTTCATTGCTCATCTATCATAGACTTCATTTATTGTATACTAAATGCGATTATATTTCATACGACATGAGCGGATTTTGTCTACGTGAACAAATTTAGAAACATAATGAAAGAATGTATTCTCCTTCGCCATCTTTTCAGTTTGTGCTACATTTAATAAAAAGCACCGCCGTAAATAATGTGGAGTGTGCGACATTCCTCTCTCGACAACAAGAGACGAAGTAGTGTTTATTACTTTATTACTTCAAGAGAGTTTTAATGCCGAGCTGTTAGAACATATAATGGTTGTCCTTGCAGTCATACCAATGCAAGAGGAAATATTTCTAATTGTTTCTCCTAAGTCTTTTATAGTCGCGGGAAAAAAGGCTTGAAAAAATAGTACAATATCTAAGTGTGAGATTACCATAAATTATGTGGTTCAGAACATATAAAAAAATATGTAAGAATACTAGCAATTGAATTTTGGTGTGTATTGGTTATGTTGAAGGTACTTGTATAAAATGTTTAATATATACCAGTGGAGCATATCAGATATCCGATAATATTGGATATCTGATATTATCGGATGTCCGATATC
>MU218885.1:173927-185084 GCA_018584345.1 Thuja plicata | reverse complement strand
TCTAATACAATCATATCATTTTCCATATGATACACATAAATATATTTTAGTATGATTATGCTAGTATTAAGCTGGTAAATAAGAATTAGGAATTATTACTTTCCTTGTGTTTTAAAGTTAAGGAGTATATATATATATATTTTAAATTTGTATAATCACCTTCAAGTTTAAAAGATCAACTTACTTTATTTTTTATCTTAGCTTTCTAGAAGTTGCTTTGGCTCAAATATTTAAAAAGATATATTATAATCTGTTTAAATTACTACCAAATTTAGAAATATAAAAAAAACTATTTAATAATATATAAATAGATATATTGATGATTTTGACATTAATTATAAAAATAAAATGTATACAATTTTAATTTTATAAGTGATGTACATTTTATAGTTATAACTAAAATTTGACTAAAATAAAATTAACATTATTCAACAAGTTATACTTAAAAATAAATTTAAAATATTATGAGAAAAATTAAAAATAAAAATCTATACTTTAAAGAGTATATTAAGTTCAATGTATGAATAGTCTTGAGAGATGTAGTGTGAGGATTTAAATACTTTGCTTGTGAAGCAGTCACCAAAGTTCAAATTCGTGTTGGGCCATTGTGCTTTCAACCCTTGTACCTTTGTTGGGTCGTTGAGCTCGCTAGGTTGATCAAGTAAACTGTGGGGATGTTGTCCTCAATTTGCGGCCTCACTAGTTCATAGCTTTGAAGAATTTATGATTGATAGAAGACATGACAATCATAAAAATGCTTTGAAGCATTTTTACACGAAACAAATTTGATCTAGAATAGTATAGTCGACATCTTGGATTAGAATTTCGGTGTGAAGAAGTAACCCTATTAGAAATAATATTTCTCTCATATTATTTATAAGACTCATTGCTTTTATACGATATTTCACTATTTTTTCAAAATGTTGCTCTCTTTTCTTTACTATTATATTCACTTGAACCACATTATTGTTTCTTTCACTTCCAAATTCCATCCAATTAATATTTCTTAAGATGAACAAGATGAACAGTACAACATTTATAGCTAAGATTGCATATCTTGAAGCTAGAACCACCAAGATCCGCTGTCCAATTTCATCATTTTCTACCTACTACCTACTAGAACATTCAATTTCCATATATGAACTAACTTACAAAGACCATAACTTGGGAAATGAAATAAGCAGGATATATGAATAGTCATAAGATTAATAATAATGTTATTAGAGATTAAAAAAACATAAAAATTCGGTTCAACACATATAAGGTAGGTCCACTAGTTTTGTGAGAAAACAATTCGTGCACGTGATTGACGCATGAAAGGTAACAACAATTACTGCCTTAAATAGACAAAACTTCAAAATCCCTTCAAATGACGGACAAAAACCCAAGGGACAAGCTTTATAATAGCAGCTTTCCAGATTCGAACCTGTATCCTGCCGTAAATAAAAGAGAGTTACATATTCCTCCCTGCCGTAACGTGAGAAAGAAAAAGCCTCTTTTACACTTAATTAGCCATATTATTTTCAGTCCCCGGACTTGAAACTCTGCAGACATGAAATACCACGTCCATAAAAGCATTCATGCATTCTGAATCTGTGAGAATCGAAACATTCTCATACAGAAAACCTACGAAACAAAATATTGGAAGTTTCACATTCTCGACACAAAGACAATAGCAATCGTAAGGGACCTTATATCACAACTATCTATCGAGCAGAGTAGTATCAAATCAATCCAAGCCAAGCGGCCATCTGTGAAGGATTAAAAATGCCGGGAATGTGAATATCATCTGAGCGGAGGAAATCGGTGGTGAAAGTAGAGAAAAGCGCTTCCCTTTCACTAGCAGTTTCGTCTCCTCGCAGATTCTTCCTCGGCTCTACTGTAGCGTTTTCCCGAGGTCTGATGTTCGAATCCTGAGGCGGCCATGGTTTCCCCAGCAGTGTCCCGCATGAGAGGTATTCCCTCGCCATAAAACAGGCCAACCGCCAGTTAACTCGCGAGGCTGCCGAACTGAAGGGGGGGATTTTGACTGCGAGGGGATCAAACCCCGGCGATGGCGATCGGCTGGTTTTGGCAGATCTGTGCTCCTGAGAAAAGGTAGAATTTGAATCGTCATTGTTGATAAGATGCTGTGCGTCGTTGTGGAGCCTCATCTTCTTCAACGATGTGCTTCTTTGCCTGTCGTCTGCCACAAAGGGTTTTCGTCTTCTACAATCTGCCAACTTCTTTTGCTGCTGTTGCAGCTTAGGCGGGGGCCGGTGGATATATTTGTCCATTGGCAGATCTGAGACTGAAATTTGTGCGCCCAGAGATTCGAACACAAGATGTTTTAAATTTCCAGATCTTGTTCCATGAGCCCCTTTTGGGGAAAATGGGGTTTTCTTTACCTTTGCTTCTTCTCCAAACCAGTGATTGCAATCCAAAGTAGTCTGTCTCTGTCCACTGATGGTAAAAATGTAATGCAGCCCTGTCCTGTTCTTATTGCCTCCTGGATTTCGATCGAGACGGGGCAAAACAGAAGAAAAGCTCCCCAACCATATTACCCAAGCGCTCGGTTTCACCCTTTTTAATATTACCCCAACTACCCAATGACTAAGGTAGGTGTATTTATACACGCACGTTGTTTATTTTCTTATTGTCTGCTTCTCCCATTCCAAATCATCGAAGGCTCCGACGAATAATGAGGAAGCAAACAACAGGGAATCTCAATGAATTTTGCCACGTGGGCATTTACTTTTTGGCCGAGCTTTCCTTGTAGTTCCAATTTATGTTGACAGCTGTGGAAAGAGTGAGGGGATTGAGTATTCTTGACCATATCCTGCTAACATTGTTTCGAATCTTGATCATTCTTTTAGAAAAATTAAAAACAGCGTTATGTATTCCAGTCAGCTATGTATATAGAAATTCAATCCTCAAATTTGGCAATAGCCATTTAAAGTGTAGATATTTTTTTATTTTGAAATATTACTGTAATCTAGTTAAAAAAAATGTCAATATCCAAATAAATGGCATCGTGCTATTTAATTTATTTATCTTAATAAATTAGGTCAAATACATAAATAAAATTAGGTAGCAGAATTTTAAACTTAAATAAAGTATTTTTGGAGATACAAATCTTAAATTAGAAAATTATAGAGTTATATTGGAGGAAAACATTTAATTTTAAAAATAAGGTTAGGGTTCTATGGAAGGGATTTCCTGAAAAATAGAGCTAAAGTTGCTTGCTACTTTTTAGGGATATTTTGAAATTGGTGGTCCCATGAATTTTGTAGTCTACTTCACCTTAAAAATTTAAGCTCCTAATTTTAAGGAAGTTGCTGATCTCACAAGTACCTCTGTTTCCCATATTTTGTGCATAATAACAAAAAAGTAAAAGAAATCATTTTCCTTACAAAATTATATTTAACTAAAATTAAAACTTAGAATTGCCTAGAAATTTTATTTTTTCTTCATGGGGCCTCATTTTCTTTAAAATAGAAGCATAAAACACCCCATAAGACCCCACCATAATATCGTTGAACATATTTGTTGATGAATTAAAATTTATGTCTTTAGATTGAAATTACTTTCCTTTCGCTTATAGTTTATTTCAAAACTAGAATACTCTGTTTATTTTATTCAAAATTGAAACAAATAGATCTATGTTGGGTCCCCAAGTACAAATTTTTTTTATGCCATATAGATTGGGTGTGAGATAATGTATGATTCTACTTTAAGATATCCTTAATATGTTTATAAACACGTAGGGGAGGATCATTCAATAGCAAGGGAAGTCCTCTAGGTCAACGTCCTTTTATACGACCAATTTTATGGTCGTGGAAATAATCAAGAATAATAATTCTTTAACATACAAATGCGATATAATGATGTGATGTAGAATTAAACTCGTTTTATTAGATCCAATCATAATGTTCATCCCACACTCTTCCTTAAATGCAAATGATTTATTAAGTATAATTATTTCCATATATGAAAGGATTAGTCAAATAAAAATAATTGAATTTCTTTAAATACAAGACCATCTCAATAATTACACAAACATTACAAAGGTTAAAATGGTCCCATATCTTTCTTTTGAGTTCTTTTTTGTTTTTTCTTATACCTACAATCTTTCCATCACACTTTCACTAGTGATTCTCATATATGAAATATTATTCAATATAGATGTGTGATAATGTCATGTTGGTCTTCATACTATTATCAAAATAAACTCTTTTCTTGGTCATTTTATTCCCTAATATGCCTCTAATATGGGCTTTTGGATGCAAGGAGTAGTTATCAAGTAAATACATTATAAGTATCTCCAAATGAGACTTTTGGTCTAATAATTAGTCTATACTTTGAGCTAGAAATAATGTTAGATTTACAATGAAAATAAATGCTACAAGATAATATGAATCTAAATAAGTAAATCACAAATAAATACACACACACACACACACACACACACACACACGTGTGTGCGCGTGTGCGTACATATACACATACACATACACATCTATATGTGTACATACATATTTATGTGTGTGTGTGTGTGTGTAAGATTTTTTTTAATGATACTGATAATAACTGGCATACCTATTTTTAGAGGAATATAGGTAATGTACGTTGAAAGGTATCACAATTATTCATTACTCTACTTACTATCTTGTAATTAATGGGTTGAAGCAAGAAGACGAGTCCACTTGAGGCAGAACTTTCATACTTAGCCAAATTTGTGAAATCACACTCAACGAAATGGGTTCCCACTTAGAATGAATGGGGTCTCATTTTGCTTCGGGGTCCCGAGCCTAAAATTTTAGAAACGCGATCCCGTTTAAAAAAAAAATAGAATCCCGTTTCAAAACGGGGTCCCATTTTAAAAAACAAAACGGGATCCCGTTTTGAAAAAATATTATTTTTTAAAGAAAACCTTCCATCCATTCATTTATACATTATGAATTTAAAAAAAAGGTAAACAGGGTAACATTTACTAAACGAGATCATGTTTCTAAAAATTTTGAATTTCAAGCCCGCTTTTACTGTTGACTTTTGGTTTGGAAAGAGGCTTGGGTGGCCAAACCATAGCCTTGGACTTGGTTTGACCTCCAACTTAAAGGCTCTACTAGTGTCCATACAAAATAAGGATTTTAGACATATATCTGAAGACTTTTTCAGAGGAATATTTTGACAAAATAAGAAACCATTATAGATCAGACTGTGCAGATTCCAACTATGTAATTTGTTTTTAAGTTTGATTAAAATTTCAATTTTTCATTGAATTTCTACTTAAGCAGGTCCACAAACTAAAGATAACAAACTATTTTGTTATTTTAATAACTTTTTTTATTTGAAAGTTTCTTGCAAAAAAAAGTATATGACATCAAACTAGAGAAAACTCTACATAGTTTTAAATTTTTTTTAAAAAAAAATCATATGTTTTGGTCAAATTATGCTTGTTGTACACGAGATATTTTAAAACAACAATTATGCCTAATAAAAAATTAATAAAAAAAAATTGTTCCACAAAAAATACAAAACAATATTGTCATCAATCTTAGCTGTGTTAAATACCATTTCCCAAAAGGATTGAGAGAAATAGTTTCATTTAGGTCAAATTTTGCTTGTCGTACACAAGCATAGTATGGTCCTGAAACAATGACTTTTAAAATGCGGGTTTTAGTAATGCCTATTGAAAGTTAAATTTTATCATCTGGGTATTGTAATAAATTACATATTTGGAAAGTAGACTTCAAGTAATACAACTTCTATTACTGAATTTTTTTAAGACTCAATTTCTAAGTGCTTCAAATATTCATCTCAAATAGGATGAATTTGAAAAAAATAGGAAAAATAGTTCCACTTTATGGCCAAAAAGTGGACTCAACTTCTTGCTGGCACCCTAATATTAATTCATATTTACATATGATTATATTTTTATGTTATATTCTTTTCATTATAGTTTTAAATTTTATATTTTTGTTAACCTCTTTTCAAAAATATTTAATACCAATTGTTGTTTACTAAGGTAAAATAGGTTTTGAAGGGGGCCCAAAATTCTTTATGAGAAATTTTTTAATATCAATTGTTATTAATATATTATTATAGTATTATATGTCTCTTAATCCTTCAAAAGTTAAAAAATTATTAAAAGTACATCATCATCCTAATTATTATATTATCATATCATTATATTTTTATTTGATATTTATTCTTATAGCAATATCATAATTTGATTTGTTTTGGAAACTATCTCCTACTTACTAATGCATTTGTATTTCTACCCTTCAAGTGAATTTTATGGAGGAACACTTTTTGTACCCCACTATTTTTTATTAAAGATCAAACAAGTTTTGAAGGGACTTGAAACCCTTTAAAACCATATTTTAACAGGATCTGAAACCCACTAACAACTGACTCCAAAAGAAAATAACATCATACAACAACAACCCCACCATCAATGAAAAATCAACAGCCTAAAAGAAAAATATAAGAGAATACTCCAACTACACCAACAAGATGCTAAAGCCCCACAAAATATGATAGAGGGTTTTGAATGGCTCCCTCAACCTTGGAAGGGTTTTCACAGGATCACATAACCTCACACATGGGTTTTACATGGATCCCATAACCATAAACAAATGTATCTACCATAAGACAACCAAAGGCCAAACAAACAGTCATAAGAGTCATATACAAGGGGTTTTTTAAAGGATCCCCTACCATTTAGCATGAAGTAATGACTCCTTAAAAAAATTCACATGTACAACTACACTCCACCTCAAAAGAAGCCAATACCACTTCAAGAGAAAAGGCAAGAGAAGACAATCCAAGGATAAAAAACAACATCTTGGCCACACAGAAGTCCACCTCCATAGAATTTCCCTCTACCTTAATAGGAATAGTATCCAAGACAAGAGAAACCATGAGAGAAAAAGGAAACAAGCGCAATGAGAGGTGAAGAGAGGTTGCAGACAGATCTACACTCAACCACTTAAAAAACTCACACTGAAATACCAACACAACCACTGCAACCAAGAACCAACTACCACCAACACCCAAAAGAGCTAAAAGGGAAAAGGACAACCAAAATAGAGAGGGGAGGAGGACAATTATCACAATAACACTCAACCTCTAAAAAAAAACATCCTTCCACAACCAACAACCCTACAATTGAGATTCGACCGGTTGTCACAAACCAAAACACCTGGGCAAAAGGGACCCGAAAAAGAGATAGCAAGGGGAAGGAGGTGAGCTCATCAAATTCGACCCTCTTAAAACACTCACAACCTACCACACCCAACAACACTTCAGTGAAAACCCAACCAAAACTAGTATCATAGAAAAATAGTATGATAGTAGAATCTGAGTACAAAAAGAAGGGGAGGAAGGGAAAGAGAACAATAAAGCACACCCTCTTGAGATGATCACACATAAAATCCACCAAAAAGGATGAAATCAAGAACCATCAAATTCCTACTCCAAGAAACTTAAGCATCAAGGTAAAGGAGACCCTCCACAGAAAGAGGAATATGTAAGGGATGAAGTCATCAATGCACTCCCTCTTAATAAAATCAGCTCCAAACAACTCCACCAACTGTACATCTAGGAAACCAAACATCTAATAAAAGATGCTTCTTAAAACCACAAAACCCTCATAGATAGATCCAGAGAGGCTAAATAAATTACTGAACCAAGAGCCAAAATCCACCATAACCAAGGTGTCTTCAAAACAAATCAAATAGTCCAAGCTCCAAGAGCTAGCAGAGCCCACACCCCCAAACCATAATAAGGGATATGAACAACACCACCCGAGGAGGGGAAGCTCACTAAAGAAGAGTAGGAAACACCAAAGAAATCATAACTAAACTCTATTGTAGAACAAGGAGATAGAGAAAAACTTTACCAAAATAGGGGTTATTAAGAAAATAATCCATTACAGTTCCAACTCCCCTGGAAACTATGATCCCACTCTCAAGAAAAAATCCATCCAAGACCACGATCCATAGACATCAAACTGCAAATAGAGGGAAAAGGATCCCATGCATAACAAAATAATGCTCTCCAGCAAATAGAATCTCATCTATCCAAACCATTGTAAAAATATAATAAAATAGAAAGAATAAGAAATGCAGAGATAAAAGAGATAAACCAAGAATTAGATAAACACAACAACAGTTTTATCGTGGTTCACCAATTGGCTACGTCCACAGTGAGCATAGGTTTCTAATTGAAGTAAAATAGGATGAATACAATGGTTACAACATTATCTTTATAATAAGCTCTCAATACAAAGAGTCAGAAGACGAAGAGTCTTCTTTTGGAGGGAAAGAAAAGAAGTTCGTTGGAATTCAACTCAACAATCTCCCACCTGATGGCAAACGTATGCTACCACTAATCAACCATACCCCTTCTCTCCCTACTGATTTATCTTTTCTTTACAAGACCAAAAGAAGTCCTAGAAATTTTGAACTTCTCTTTGGGTACAACTTTAGTGAATATGTCAGCCGGATTGACCTTTGTGTCAATCTTAACAACAATCAACTTTCCTTCTTAGACCATGTGAGCCATGAAAATGGCACTACGGCTATCAAAAAATAAAACATAATCATCTTGTTGATACTTCATATCACCATGTAAACGTTATAACCAAATAATCTCTCAAGAACCATCAGAAAGAGCTAAGTATACAGCTTCAACAAAAGAAAGAGAAATAGAGTGTTGCATCCTTGAGGCCCACCAAATGGAAGCTCCGGAAAACATAAAAGTATAACTGGTAGTAGACCTCCTTTTATCCAAATCTTCAGCAAGATCAGAATTCGTAAATCCTTGCAGCTGTTTATTGTTGCCACCAAAAAATAAAACATAATCTGAAGTGCCTTTTAAATATCTTAGCATCCATTTAATCGCTTCCTAATGAAGCTTACCGGGATTGCTCATGAACCTACTTACTACTCCCACCACATGGGCAATGTCGGGATGAGTGGAAACCATAGCATACATTATGGTACCAACTGCTGATTTATAAGGAATGTTGTCCATGAATTCCTTTTCCTCTTGTGGTTTTGGACACAATTCGGAAGACAACTAAAAATGAGAAGCAAAAGGAGTAGAAATTATCTTTGCATCAGTCATGCCTAATCTATCCACAACTTTGTTAATGTAATCCTTTTGAGATAAAGTAATACTCTTGGCTGCCCCTAAGTCCTTCATGGAAAATTTACTTGCCAACTTGGTTTTCAGCTCACCAACAATTTGAGAACTTGTGTCGGCTACCAACATGTCATAAAAAAATAAAAGAAGAATAATGAATTCACCATTTGGAACTTTCTTGTAATAAATACATGGATTAGATTCACATATTTTGAAGTTTTGATCAACCATGAAGTGATCAAATTTCAAATACCACTATCACGAGGCTTTCTTGAGCCCATACAAACTCCTTCTTAACCTGCAATAAAGATGTGCTTTCCCTTTGTCAATAAAACCTTGAGGCTGCTCCATATACAACTCCTCATCCACATCACCATGTAGAAATGCAGTCTTGGCATCAAGATGCTCCAATTCAAGATCCCACATAGTTGTGAGTCCCAAAATAGTCTACATGGTTGTCATTTTAACAATCGATGAGAAAATCCTTGTGAAATCAATCCCTTCTTGTTGAGCATATCCTTATACCACTAATCGAGCTTTATAGCATTTTGTATCTCCGCCTTCATTTTTCAGTTTATAAACCCACTTGTTCTTAAGTGGTTTCCAATTTGGTGGTAGAGAGACCAAACCCCAAGTGAGATTACATTCCAATGAACTGATTTCTTCATTCATAGCAGTCACCATCTATCTTTATCACTTCTTAGACAAGCGACCTTGTAATTGGCCAGTTCAACTTGCTCAGAGATCAACAATTCAAGCTCTGCCTCTTCAGCGAATAAAAGTTCATAGTCTCCAAATTTTAAAGGATGCTTGTGCTGTCTTGTAGACCTTCTTAAGGGAAATAATGTATTTTCCTTATTGTGTAACTCAACCTCTCTGTCTGGACAATTTTCATTCTACGTATTACAATTTGTATTTTGTCTTTACAAAAAATTATCACCCATGTGAGCAGAGCTGTCTACAATTTAAGGCAATTTACTTCCAAAATTTGTATTATAGTGAGCTTGATTTGGAAAAAATGCCATCTTTCATGCTTTCTGATATGATATGCAGTCAATTTCCACAACTGCCGCTGATTTATTCACCCACATGGGTATGTTATCTAACATGTCTTCCTGCTGCTCATGAGTGCAGGACATGGAGTGAATGGAGAGTGGGGCTGAATTTCCATCACCAAGGTTGGGTCTTTGCTGTGTGTGGCTGTGTGGAGTGGCATGTCGCACTTGAAGAGCGTTGGCATCCTACGTGTGGAGAGGACTACCATAGGGAGTGTCATGGGAGCTGGTCTGCCCGTGAGAAGAGTGACCTACACTACCCATGGGTGTTAAGTAACCCATGGCAGTATGTATCATTATGAGGTGTGGCAGTTAGCCACTTTGTAAACCTGTGCAGCCTGGATAAGAGGAAGGAGGCAGCGTAGAAACTGAGTTTTCCTCCACAGAAGCAGCCCGTGAAACAATGATTTCCTTGTCTATGGGTGCCATTTGTAATGGGGAATGGATTTGATGAGGAGAATCATAGGGGGATAAATCAACGACATTATTGTCACTTGAAATATCAGTATATGCAGACTACATATTAGTGTAACACCCCAAAATTGGCACCTAATATCCTAATCAATTTTGGTGCATTCCTTCAATTTTCTCATCTTCGAAGTCCTATTGTACTAGGCAAATTCTTCTCCTAATTGACTTTAATTGACTAAGTTTCAAATACAGGAAACCCAAATTTGCATAAGTCTGGCATTACATTTAATTCCTAAATTCTCAATGATTATTAGCTGAAAACCCCTATGATTAATTGATTTAATCCTAAAGTCTTAAGTGCTTTTAATTAAATCAATTCCACCCCCTCTAGCTAATAGACATAAAAGGAATTGAAAGGTTATTTAATTATTTGGTGAATTATCCTCAAAAAGGAATTCCATAATTCCATGTGAAAAGACACTTATGTGGCAATAATTCACCCTTTTATTTAAATAATCTTTTCTTATTTGTCTCAAATGGAGAATGAAGAGACAACTGT
>MU218885.1:157627-171912 GCA_018584345.1 Thuja plicata | reverse complement strand
ATTCAAACAAAGACTCCCATGTTTCTACCAAGTTGCTTTGTCCTTGGTGGAATTGTTTTTTACTACTGTTTGCATCACTACCTGATTGAAACTTTGTGTTTTTAAATGAATGCTTGTCACCTTGAAACATAAATTGCTGATTTATACCATCTTAAAACTATCCTAAGCCTAGATATCTTGTCAGAGAACATTTCTCACTGTGTCTCGAAACCTGGTCTTTACCTTGAAAACTGAGTTTGTTTATTTGTCTTATCTGCCTCTTGTCTGGGATTTGATTGCTTGTTCCTTCATTGTCTGCAGTTTGAAACTAGTTGTTTCGAGTTGTAAACTGACTGATTCATACTCGAACTTGTCTTGTCTCTTTATCTCTATCCTATTTTCTTATGTTTTGTACCTTGCAACACGATAGTCATATCTCAGCTGTTCTAGCCATACCTCTGACGATTCATGTTGGGTGCATCTCATACCTTGGCTGTTCTAGCCTATTACCTTGTCTTTTTGATACCTTTAGAGACAGAGTTCTGAGTCAAATCTTAAGTTTCCTCTTGTATCAACTTCGTCTATGCCTGTTACGACTAGGAGCGGTAATATCTTTCCTATACGTGGTTCTGAAGTAGTTAAAAGTAAACCTCGCAATCAAGGCAAAGGTTACTCTGAACCTGTTATTCAAGTGGATAATCAAGAGGGATCATCATGTTCCTCTTCCCCATTCAGTGCGGACCCAATTCTGAATCTGAAGCCAGTGCTTCAGTTTTGTTCTAATTCGTTGTTTCAAGATCAGCATAATCCATTTATCTCAAAGAAGCCATCTGTTTGGGTTGATCCTGTTAATGACCCTCGCTGCCTTAGTGATCCTTTTTCACATTTCAATCCTTTTGATTCACCGAAGAGCACATCGGCTACGAGTTCTCACTCTCATTCTGAAGGAGTGCATATGGAACAATCTCACGTTAACAACATGATGGCTCCTTTCGATTACACACAAGGTCATGACCAATCTCAACATGAACAAGGTCAAGAGCAACACCAGGGTCAAGACCAAACTCAAAGTATTTATGAAATTCTTGGCAATGACGATGACCCTATAACTCAGACTGATATAGATGCAGCAAAGTCTAATAAAGCTCTTATTAAAATGATGGAGATACTCCTTGCGGAAGACAAAGAAAAATATTTCCTAGATCTAGCAAATCAAGGAGTCAAATTACCCGTGAACTTCCAATTGGATACACTTATCGCTAAAGAAGAGGAAACTGAAGCCTCCAAGTTGCATAAGATAATTCACAACATGCAAGGACAAATCAGCCAACTTATGAAAGATAAGGACAAATCTACGCAACAGTTCACAATGGAAAGTATATGTCCTTTTCCGTTTGATAAGATTATTGTTATGCAACCTTTTTCCCAAAGGTGTAGAGCTCCCAAAATACGACAAGTACCTAGGTACCTCTGATCCCCAGGATCATTTAAGAGAATTTGGTGCCTTGTCAATGGAGTTTATACATGATCAAATGTATTTGATGTGTCTTTTTCCATGAAGTTTAGGTGGGCCCGCTATGGAATGGTTCTCATGATTGCCCACTGGCATCAAAATTTTTGATGAGATTGCTAATCTTTTTATGCAACACTATTATCATAATATTCAACATCCTGTTAACATAAGAGATCTTTGCAACCTTAAACAGAAGCAAGGGGAACCATTCTTGACATTTCTCCAAAGATGGAGACAACTTTGAACAAAGTACCCTCACAAAATACCTGAGTCTGAGAAACTTGATATATTCTTGGATAATCTCACCCCTGACTTTGGGTATCAAGTCCAACTTCAAGGTCCCCTCAACTTTGATAGTATGATAAAATAGGCTGTGAGAATAGAAGTTTTCATGGTTAAAAATGGTGAATTGACCTTATATAAAGATAACAAGCAAAATTCCTCATCGTCCAAAAGAGACAAAGGTAAATTCCCCAACAAAAATAGAGATGTTGTGAACGATGGGGTGGTTGATAACGTGAATTCAAATTCTTCAAAATTGGCCTTTAATCTTACCTTGGGTATGCAAGCAACCAAAGCTATCGCAAAGGCTGTGACCAACACTCAACAACCTTCTAGATTTGCTGGCAACAAACCTTGGGTACCATGACCCAAGCATGAATTTACCCCTCTAGGAGAACCAATTGACGTGGTTTTCAAAACTTTGGTGCAAAATCAAATTCTTGCTCCTTTGGAGAAATGTTTATATGATCCATAGCCAAGACCTCATTGGTGGAATGAGAATGATTACTGTGATTACCATCAGAAGAAAGGTCACAAGACTACTATTTGTTACCAGTTAAAACATAAAGTTCAAGACTTGATTGATAACTAGGTCATCGTTGTGGAGAATCATAACAAGAATTCAGATCATCAAGCATTCAAAGACCCCTTTCCTCATCATGAGAAAGGTGAATCCTCCAACGCTCAGAATAATAATGCCAAAGTTAATTATGCCAACGCCACTTATGATAAGTGATCAACATGATTGAACCAATGGGAGTGGAATATTGCATTATGTTTACCAGCAAGGGAAGTGGCAATGTTTCTAGACCCAGAACCCCATTTATCGTGAGAGGCCCTGAGTCTCAATCTAAAACATCTTAGGATTGTGTGAACGTTGTTACTCGGTCTAATGCTAGAATCTCTATCAAGGGTCCTAACCCTCCTGCTGCTACGTCCACGTCAAAACAAACTACAGATAAGACTGTTGTTGGTTCTACCAACAAGACCACGAAGGTGGTCCCTATGCCTTCTGCTGCTGGTTATAGCATTCTTGACCAGCTTCAAAGGACCAATGCTCAGATAACTATTTTTGAGCTATTAAAAATCTTTCCTGCTCATAGGTAGATTCTAGACAAATCTCTCACTGAAGCTAATGTCCCCAAAGATATCAACTTGGATCAGTTTCAATCCATGGTGGGTCATTTGACCTCGCCGCATTAATTATCCTTCTCTAAAGAAGATGATCACTCAATTAGTCACCTGCACAATGCTCCTTTGCACATAGAAGTCATGATAGGCAAACAGTTAGTCCGCCGCGTGCTCATTGATAATGGTGCTAGTCTTAATATTTGCTCCACTCATTTTCTTGCTCAACTAGGTTATGGTGAGGATCGCATAGACTCCCGCAAAAGAATTACCATAAAAGCTTATGATGAAGAAGACAGAACATCTAGAGGTCTAGTTGTGTTACCCATTTGGGTTGGCCCAGTTGAAAGAGACTTCATATGTCAGGTGCTAGACCTTCCTCTTGCATATAATATTTTGCTAGGAAGACCATGGATTCACGAGACGCAAGTGGTTCCTTCTACATACCATCAGTGTATCAAGTTATCTTTTCAAGGTGCAGAGGTGACTGTTCTCGCTAGCATGGGATCTTCTTGTAATGCTCTCACTCAATCAGTCGACAGTCTTGTTCTGACTAATAGAGAATACACAGAACTTTGTGATGCTAAGCTCAAAGACATGGAACAAACACTGAAAATCACAGATATAGGCATGGGGGGATATCAAATGGAGCCCATGCTGTCATTAGCGGCTCTTCCCCTGTCTCCTAGATCTTATGGGAGACCTTCTAAACACAACAAATCTTCCATTACCCCTGAGATAGTTTACGAGGGTACATTTTTAAGGTCTAATACACCATTTGAAGATGAAGATGAGGACAGAGCTATCAAAGCTTGGATTTGTAAAGGAAAGAACACAGTTGAACAAACTACCCCAGCTCGCGAATTAAATCCTAACAGCGAGGGTCTTAAGATTATGAAACATTTTGGGTACAAAGGAAGTGGCCCGATAGGTGTGAATGGCAATGGGTTAGTGGAACCTATTCAAGCTATAGGTCAAAAAACAAAAGATACCACTGGGTTAGGTTTCAAAAAGGTCTTGTTTCATCTAGGGATCAATAAATTTGTGGTAAAAGTAGAGCCTACACCAGAACCTGAAATTACAACTGTAGATAACACTATACAAGATAGCTCGGATGAGGATTGCTTTCCTTAACCCATTCCTCTAGACTTGGCAGCATTCTTTGCTGAGCCAGATAAGTTTGTGCCATGTACCTGTACTGCTGAAACAGACTAATTCTGATCAAACTAATCCATTTGAGACACTCACTTATGAGCAATGGAAAGACTCACAAGATCCTAACTTCAAAGGAGAAGAGTACATACCACCAGAATTTCAAGAATGGTGGACACAAGAACAGACTAGTATTACAAGAACTCAAAAACCTTCATGGTGCAAGCACCCAGGTCAAAGTTTGGATATAGACTCTCATGAGTATGAGTTTGATAGTTTGTCAGCAAGATCTTATGAAATACTTCTCGACGTAAGTGATGAGTCTAGTGAAAAGCCTAATGAGTCCATGTCTATAGGTGTTGACATGTCTTCTACTTTGGTCGTTAGAGATCAAAAGGATTCAAACACACCTTTGGACAAGATCGGTTTAGATCTCATCTTGCTAGTTAACGCTTTCGATTATGACTATACTATGGATGCACTTGAACCTGTCACATCTCTCTCCCTCCAACACCCTGAAATAATAGACTGGAATTCCCCTTCTTCATCTAGTGAAGTCCTTACATTCCAGAATGATTACACTTTAGCCTGTTACCTTCATACTATTGAGCCTGTAATGTCCTCCACTAGTGAAGAAAGCGTCAACATGATCGAGGCTGAAATCAAGTACCTTAGTCAAAAAATTAAAAGAAGAAGAAATAAGCACTCTAATGGTGAAAACCACGTTGTGGCAGTATCAGAGCCAAAAAAATTAAAAAGAAAAGACGTACCTGAAGGTGAAAACCTCTCTGAGGCACCTGAGGGTGAGGTACTTGATGCACTTCTGAGTCACTTCCAGGAACGCTCATTAGTGTTAATTGAACCTACTCAGCTGATAAATCTTGGAATAGAAGAACATCCACATATCATCCATGTGGCCAAGTCATTATTTACAGAGGAACTTAAGGAATTTATAGAATTTTTCCAAGAGAAAAAGATAAATTTTGCATGCACATATTCTGACATGCCAGGTGTGGATCCTGATCTCATTATGCATCACTTATCAATAGCACCAGGTGTGAAACCTGTCAAACAAAAACTTAGAAAGATGCATCCCCATGTAGCTTTACTGATGAAGGCAGAATTGGAAAAACTTCTGAAAGCTGGGTTCATCCGAGTAGTTGATTATGAAGAGTGGATTTCTAATATAGTCCCAATAACCAAACATGATAAATCTATTAGGGTCTGCACAGACTTTAGAGATTTAAATTTGGCATGTCCTAAAGATGATTTTCCACTTCCTAATATTGACATGATCATGGATATGACAGTGGGATATGAGATGTATTCCTTAATGGATGGCTTTTCTGGCTATAATCAGATCAAAATTGCGCTAGAAGACCAAGAGAAAACAACTTTTACTTGTGCATGGAGTACAATTTGTTGGAATGTTATGCCCTTTGGTTTAAAGAATGCTGGGGCTACTTATCAAAGAGCTATTACTACAATATTTCATGACATGATGCATAAGACAATGGAGGACTACGTGGATGATACACTTGCCAAGAGTATGGATACAAAAACACATCTCACTGATCTAGGTCCTATACTAGATCGTATGGAGAAATTCAGGTTGCGTCTAAACCCTAAGAAATGTGCATTTGGGGTTACTTCTAGAAAATTACTTGGCTACATTATCTCGGTGAAAGGAATTGAGGTGGATCTAGATTAGGTACAAGCTATAATGGAAATTCCACCACCCTGTAATATCAGACAAATCAGGGGTCTTCAAGTTTGACTTCTATATATCAGGCCGTTTATCTCGCAATTAGCTGATAAGTCACAACCTTTCACCAAGACTCTGCATAAAGGTGTGACTTATGACTGGAACAAAGAGTGTGAACAAGGGTTTCAACAAATTAAATAGTATCTAGCTAATCCACCCATACTGATGCCTCCCATTTAGGGGAATCCTTTGATCCTATATATCTCAGCGATGGAAACATCCTTGGGTGCTCGCTTGGCCCAAGAGGATCCAAATCATAAAGAAAGAGCCATTTACTACATCAGCAGAACATTGGTCTCTTACAAAATGAATTATTCAATGATTGAGAAGGCTTGCCTAGCAGTGGTGTTTGCTTCCCAGAAGCTATGACACTACATGTTGGCTCACACTACAAGGTTAATTGCAAAGATTGATCCCTTGAAATACTTACTCAGTAAAGCTACCCTCACAAGTAGACTAGCTAAATGGGTCATGCTCCTCAGTGAGTTCGATATTGTATATATTGAGAGAAAAGATATTAAAGGTCAGGCGATTGTGGATCAATTGGCTGAAGAACCTCTTACAGATCACCAACCATTAAAGATGGAATTCCCAGATGAGTCCATTATGCTTCTCACGCGTCAAACATGGACAATGTTCTTTGATGGTTCGTTCACCCAATAGGGGTCAGGAGCTGGGATTTTGTTTATCACACCTTAGCGGTACTCTTTATTGAAGGCATATAAAATGATGTTTCCTTGTACCAATAATACCGCTGAGTATGAATCTTTGATCAATGGACTCAAGATAGCTATTGAATGGCGAGTGGATGAACTAAAAGTCTTTGGAGACTCACAACTAGTTATCAATCAAGTCAACGATACTTATCAAACCAAAGATGAAAAGTTGGTACCCTATAAAAGGATGGTTGACAACCTTAAGAATTATTTTGCACATGTCACTTTTCAGCAAATTCCCCAGGCAAATAATAAAGCGGCTGATGCTATGGCTACTCTGGCCTCTATGTTGCAAATGCCAGAGAATGATTTCAGACACGAGTTCCTAGTGGAGACATTATGCTACCCTGCCTACGACTCTCCTGACTCCCAGATGGTCTATTCAGTAATTAGACATGATTCGTCTCGCTACCACCACATATACTCCTATCTCCATAACCAAACTATTCCTGACACATATACTAGAAATGAAAAATCCCATCTAATTCGTAGTGCTTCACGGTACGTCATCGTAGAAAATGACTTGTATAGATGGGATCTAGATGGTACCCTCCTTAGGTGTCTAGAACCTGATGAGTCTAAACGTGCATTAGAAGAGGTACATGAAGGCATTTGTGGTTCTCACTCAAATGGCCTAACACTGGATCGTAAGCTTATTAGAGATAGTTATTATTGGCCCGATATGGAGAAGGAAGCTACGCAGTTTGCCAAATCTTGTACAAGCAATTTCAACTCCATGGAAACTTGATCCATGCTCCAGCTAAGGAACTCATTCCTTTTATCACCTTTTGGCCATTTCAACAGTGGGCTTTTGACTTAGTAGGTCAGATATATCTGTCTTCCTCAAGAGGACACAAGTACATCATCACTGCTACAGATTATTTTACTAAATGGGTTGAGGCAGTGCCTCTCAGTGTAGCTGATGGAAAATCTGTAGCTATGTTTATCTTAAATTACATTATTTGTAGATATGGTGTATCTTCCTCTATTATCACTTACAATGGGGGACAGTTCAAGAATAAAGATCTCACAAATTTATGTGCTAAGTTCAAGATCATTCAACATTGATATTCTATTTATTACCCCTAGGGTAATGGGCAAGCTGAAGCTTGTAAAAAAATAATTCTCAAGATCCTGCACCGTACGGTACACAAGTTTGGACGGGATTGGCACCTCTAGATAAATCTGGCTTTATGGGCCTATCGCACCAGTATCAGAATGCCAATAGGGGCCACACCCTTTGCTTTAGTCTATGGTGCAGATGTTGTACTGCCTATTGAGGTTGAGATTCCTACATTGTGAGTCTCTTTGAAAGGCCTCGTTATAGATGATGACACGAGAATATCTCGGCTTCAAGAGCTTGAGTTACTGGATGAACGTCGGAAGGTGGCATTCGATCATCTCAGAGCATACCAAAAGAGGATATCAAAGAGCTATAATAAGAAAGTTAGACCAAGAGACTTCCAAATAGGTGATCTCGTCCTGAGAGAGAATCCTAAAAATCAACAACAGCGGACTCAGAAATGGAAGTTTGAGCCAAATTGGCTTGGTCCTTATATCATTACTGCAGTATTTGGGTCCAGCTCTTATCAACTCTCCACTACAGAAGCTGAACCACTCAAAGAGCCCATCAACGCTCTTCACCTAAAGAAATTCTACAGTTGAGATATCTTCTGCATGCTCATGTACATACTTTATTTTTGAGAAAATCCTAAAAATTGTAAAATATTTAAAAATTCTAAAATCTCCCGCTTTCCCGCTTTAGTTTTCTTTCCTTCTTGAGTTTGCTCGCTCATGCTTTCGCTTTCTGTCATCTTTGAGATTTTGCTCAACCTCACATGGATTGAAACTAGTCATACTCGGGGGCATGTTCCTTGTCTAGGGGGCATCATCTTATCTTTTGGAGTTCTTCTCCTCTTGCATTGGTCACCACTGGATCTCACTGCGTCTGCCTGCCGATGCCTCGTAGCACTTCATCTCTTCTTGAGACTCTCTTTCACATCAGTCACCAGTGGATCTCACTGCATCTACTTTTTGATTCCTCGTAGCACTTCATCTCTTCTTGAGACTCTCTCTTCGCATCAGTCACTAGTGGTTCTCACTGCGTCTGCCTACTGTCACTACATTACTGATATTTCTCACTCACTATCTGATTGTTCAGCTTTGATCTATTCGTTACTTGGGGGCATGGCTCCCCACTTTGATCACTTTTCAGTTTACACTTAAATCAGTAATCTTGTTGAAGGACAACTCTCTACTGGCACAAACTGGTGTTTCTCAGCACCTTAATCAAACAGTGTTTTTCAACACTCTCTTTGGACACATCTGTATTTTTCAACACACTTCGGATATCTCACAACATAAACATCTCTCGATAGCAATCAAACACATTGCACTCACAAGCATAATGGTGTTTCTCAACACCCTAAACATAGACACATTCGTAAACCTTGAAACATGCTGAGATATGATTGGCTCTTTCTCAGTATGTTGTCTATTCTTATGGATTTCATTGATATTTCCTTTTACTACTGCTTTTTGGTGTGGTTTCGATGATCCGGCAATGTCAAATAAATAGGGTGTATGTGATAAGAGCTTCTATATTAAGGTGGAAAAGCCTCACATCCCTTGATCTTGTTTATTTGTACGCCAAGGGGAGGTTGAAACTATCTCCTTGACTGTTATTGCTGTGTTTGTTTACTTGTGAATTGTTACTATATCAAGCTGGAAACAATGTTCAAGTCACCTTGGCTTTTGTGCCTTCAGTGCTTACATTCGTTTCCTACATTTTATCCGATGAAATTCATATTCATATTCTTATGGTCGCAGCGGCACCAGTAAGGATTGTATTGACTTTGATGATCCAAAAGAACCCGATGATGATAAATACAATGAGTCCAACAACCAAAGTCCTAGGATTACATTTAGCTTAGGCTCGCATTTGCATTGTAGGCTTGCATTCGCATTTTAGGCTTGCATCGTGGTAGTTTGGTGCTCTCTTCATTATCTTCTCATTCTTCAAAGGTCCTCATCTTTCATCATGGTTCTTCTTGACTGCACGAGTGTCCGGTCCTCGTTCTTGATCTTCGTGCACGTCCTTTTGGCTAGTATCTGTTGTATATTATGAATGCCCTGCATGAGATGATTAGTACCATTGCATTCATTACATTCCATTCATTTTCAAGAAGTGCATTTCCATAAATTCATTTGCATACATGTATCCATAAACATGTACATCCATTATAAGCATAAATCAAATCATACATAGCATTTATCCATCTAACATCTATCATACCATTTTCATACATCAATAAAACACGTGCATAAACATTTGCATGTTCATCCATTGCATACATTTCTAATCCATGCATCTAAATCATATAGGAAATCATCTCATAAAACATACAAATTTAAAACAATATATACACATGTATAATGATGCCTAAAATTGAGCTCATATATATATATATATATCGATTGGTTTGAATGTACAAGGGTGCTATTCGAGCATAATAGGTCAAAATGGTGGTACAATATACATCATAACCTAACCACCTGGAGGAGGTGGAGGTGGGGGCATGCCCTGCTGCTGAGGAAGAGGACCCAGAGGTGGTCCCTATGGAACGGCTTGAGTGCCAGCATACTCTGAAAAAGGTAGAATCTGATCTGCTGCCTCAGGAACTGTAAGAGTATACGTAGTATAATAGTAAGCAGCCTAGGCAGCCTCATATCTAGTATCCAACTGTGCCCTGGCCAGTGAAACTCGCAGTCCTTGTATCTCTCGGTCTCTCTCTGATATCTGTGTGTCTCTGATAACCACCTGTGTGTAGAGGTCATCACACTCCCTCTGCATCTGTCGAACTCTCTCTCTCGTTCTACGGAGAGCCTCCTATAGCTAAGTCACTTGGCTTCCTGCTGGAGGATCAGTCGAAACTGCATCGGCCATGACAGTATCATCTCTCTGCTCTGCAGCTCTATCCTGGCTGCCACTAGGCCCAACACCTGTATCTGATCCCATGGGCCTCACAGGGATATCAGTCTGATGTGTATGTGGATGTACCACTCTCTCCTACTGCTGAAGTGGTGGCTGCTATGGCTAATGATCTTGTGGCTGCTGTCCTAGAGGAGGAACCTGCTATGCCTGCTGTTGTGGTGGTGGCTGCACCACCTAAGGAATCTGGCCCACTGGAGATGTGAACCTAGGAAATGGATGTACTAACAAATGATCTCTGTATGCATGTGTCACACTTGCATTCATCACTGCTGTCATATAATCCCATCCGGATGGTGGTACCTAGGTGTCTATCATGCTACGCCCCCTGTCAAGATGCCTCTGCCAACCCTTCTTCATCTCATCGACGAATCGGGCATAAGTGCAATACTCGAGAGAATTATCTTGAGGCCTCCCAAACTGATGCAATACATGCGTAAGTAATAAGTGCTTGATCACTATGATGGTACGCCCTATCAGAGGACGCGAATAGAACATGTATGACAGCTCATGACGAGCATCATCCTAGACCTCAGTAGCTGCCCATGGTTGCCATATCACTGCAGCCATATCATCAATCTGCGTGTGCCATTGCTTAGTCTTACCCAATGCAGATTGGGTCATCAGACTGGCGTATCTATAAATATACGGCTCTAATGGCTGCCGCGTATCATGAAAAATCAGCCTACACATGGGAAGGTGCTCCCAAGCCTAGATCTGCAACACAACTACTCATTCTGCCATAGTGCGGGCCCCTTGATACATGATCTTGTGCATCTCATGATACATCTGGGCGAACATGCACTCTCCCCATCCAAAAGTGACCACAGGAACATCTAGCATCTTCTGGAGCATAATGCCCCGGCCGCACTCCAAGCCGTACTGACCATGATCTGGTACCAGATGACAGCTCAAAAATAATGCGAGAACAACTGCCAAGGGGTAATCTCGGCCATAAGTATGTATCAGCTCCTCCCAGGAGATGGCCCAGCCCACCACCAACTGATCTTGAAAAATGGCTCTCAAAGCCTGTGTACCATCTCTCAGCTGCGTGTAATACTCCACATGAGCTCCATGGAACGACACTCTCAAAATCTGGTATACATCCTCCGGAGTCACCGTCATCTCTCCCGGTGGCAGATGGAAAGTATTCGTCTCTTAATGGAAAAGCTCAACCAGGGCCCCAAGTAATCTATGATTTACCCAAATATCAAGTACATCACGTAGATATGTCAATCCTAGCCCATCAATGTGGGCCCCGTCGGCATCTGATAATCTCTGCAGTAACTCACCCATGATAGGATGATGGGACCTGAAACCGATGTCTGGGAGATCAACCTGCAACACAAAAGGACAAAATTGGATCAGTACCTCAACAATGATGATTTTCAAAGAAAAAGACAACAAATGCAGCTGTGGAACTATTCTACACACAGTTCAACTAGTTGACTCTGCGACACAAGGAAAATAAATTTTTTTTATTTTTGTCAATTTCCCATGCGAGAAAACTCTTTTCTCGCGTGAGGAAACTCTGGTCTCACGTGAGCTTTCTGGCTCGTGCGAGGGGGGATGTGTTATCACATGAGATTCTAGGAATCTCATGCAGCACACGCACGTGAGCGTTGGGGAGGGGCCCACGCGAGGAATCCCCAACCCATGTGAGGATTCAGATTTCTCGCGCGAAAGGTGATCAGACGCGGCGCGAGGAAACTATTTTCTCGCACGAGATTTGGCGAGACATGGTTTAAAATGCTTAAAAAACTCACTAACGCTAAAAAATGATAATTTTTTTGTAGAAATACAAGATCCAGTTATGAAAACTCACAGGTGTGTCATACTCCGCTGGTCGGTTGTGCTGTCAGGTGCGCTCAAATCGATGCATGTGCATGGGAATGCTCTCAATGTCAGTTGGAGCTCTCGCCATTGCTAAAGTCAAAGGTGAATAATGATTTGAAAATGACCCCTCGGGGCCTTATATAGCCTTTGACCTAATTTTTCAAAGTGCTTCATTTTCCATGAAAATTGCACCCTTGGCTAATTGGACCATTCTGAATCCATTTTAGTGATTGAAATCGAAATCTGACACTCCTAAGTAGCTCAAAATTGCATTTTAAACATTTTGGGACCGACGTGATCGGAAGCTTGTGCAGTCAGTTTTCTGATGTTGGTTTCTTGTCAGGCTTATCTCTTGTCATCATTTTCTCAGATTCTGTAATCTTTTCATCAAAGTCAACTCTCGTCAAATCTAGTCAACTATGGTCAAACCTAATCAACAGGACCTCTCAATCACTCTAAATCGATTCTGCTCTCTCTTGATCTATCTTTTTCTGTGATTTCTCGCTCTCATCATTATGATGTATCTTATTTCAATTTTTCTCCCGAGGGGGCAAGATGATTGCATCATTGAATCTTTTCGCATTATTCTCGAATCAGTCTGATCTGAATCAAAAGTCCCCATTGCTAGGGGCATCTCATCACTTGGGGCATATTCAATTTTTCGTACCTTATGGTCAAAATTGGGTATTCCATGATCTTGAATATTTTCATCACATCATCTATCTTGCTAGGTATCTGAGCAATCTAACTCGGATCCTCAAGGATCACGCTTCATTTTGGAGCCAGTCCTAAATTGATTGTCTTTTGAGACAGGTATTGGGGCAATCTAACCTTGACTCTTGAAGGTTAAGCCTCATTCTGGGGACAGTCTTGTGAAAGATATCAATCTGACCAGTGTCTGGGAAATCTAACCTAGACATTGGGGGACTAGGCTTTGTTCTGAAGATGATTCTTGAAATCTCATTGGGTATTGGGGCAATCTAACCCTAATTCCTGAAAGTTACGCTTCATTCTGAAGATGACTCTTTAAAACTCTTTAGACTGTTATCTAGGCAATCTAACCTAGATCTCAGAGGACTTATCTTCGTATTGGGGCAATCTAACCCTGTTTCTGGAGATAGTCCTAGATCTTCATCAGCTATCAGTGGACATTGGGGCAATCTAATCCTGATTTTGATCTTCACTTCAGACTATTCTTTGAATCAATGCATTGCTTGCACATCAATTCAAAGAGTAGCAAAATGTAACACCCCAAAATTGGCACCTAATATCCTAATCAATTTTGGTGCATTCCTTCAATTTTCTCATCTTCAAAGTCCTATTGTACTAGGCAAATTCTTCTCCTAATTGACTTTAATTGACTGAGTTTCAAATGCAAAAAACCCAAATTTGCATAAATCTGACATTAAATTTAATTCCTAAATTCTCAATGATTATTAGCTAAAAACCCCTACGATTAATTGATTTAATCCTAAAGTCTTAAGTGCTTTTAATTAAATCAATTCCACCCCCTTTAGCTAATATACATAAAAGGAATTGAAAGGTTATTTAATTATTGGGTGAATTATCCTCAAAAAAGAATTCCATAATTCCATGTGAAAAGACACTTATGTTGCAATAATTCACCCTTTTATTTAAATAATCTTTGCTTATTTGTCTCAAATGGAGAATGAAGAGACAACTGTTTCTTTTCAAGAAACTCTTCACTCTCTTTCCTTGGTTTTCTATAAATTGGATGTCTTTTCTTCATTAAAGGGGATGATTTTTGGAGAGCATCAATATTATAGTCAATTTGGATTTCAATTCTTTCATGTTTCAAGCTTTATTTGCATAATTAGGCTAGTTTTAATTGGAATTGAAGATGTTTTAGCTTTCATTTATGATTTATCTAACATCTCAATTTGGTGCTTTCAAGCTTCTTAA
>MU218885.1:137257-157577 GCA_018584345.1 Thuja plicata | reverse complement strand
TTCATTTATGATTTATCTAACATCTCAATTTGGTGCTTTCAAGCTTCTTAAATCCATTTCAAGTTCAATTCTAGCTTAGAAGTAATTCCTTTCATAGATTACAAGAATTTCATTTCTAGATTAAAAGCACTTTCTTTCTTAGATTAATTGCATTTTACTTCCATAGAGTAATTGCAATTCATTCCCAGATTAGTCTAATTTGCATTCATAGTTTAAATTGCTTCTCAATTCATAGATTAAGAGCATTTTCTCATAGACTAGTTGCAAATGTCATAAGATTAATGGCAATTCTTCTCATCTTGCATTCTTAAAATCCTCCATGTTAGCAATGGTCAGGTTGTTGGCTCTCGTTCTGAGGGTAAAACTCAACATCCACAACTAATTAGGAGGCAACAGGTCGCCTCAATCGAATTTACAGAATAAACAATTCATGTTTGTCTTTGTGAATTGAGCGATTGTGCAAAGACTATGTTGTGTTTGTGTTGAATTTAGAGGTCTACATTCAGCATATAACAATTAGAAGAGGGAAAAATAGAGTCATGATCAAAATTAGAGGATTGTGATAGCAAAGGAATTGGGGCTAAAACAGAGGTGGGTGTCGTATGTGGAGGATGTGCTATATTAAAGCCTTGGGAGGGGATGTGTGGTAAAAAAATTCCATTGTAGGCAATATCAAAAAATGGAATGTGATCATTTCCATGTGTTTCTTCTGATAGAGTTGGAAACACTATTTCATTAAAAACCACATCTCGACTCCTTACAATTTTCTTCTCAATTGGATCCCACATACGAAAACCAGATTGATCTTCTCCATAGTCTACAAATATACATCACTACGATTTTGAATCTAGTTTACTCCTGTTCTCCTTAGGAACATGAACGAATGCTTGACAACGAAACAATCGAATGTGAGAATAAGAAATTGTCTTCACCAACCATTCTTCTTTCAGAATTCTGAAATCCAATTCAGATGAGGGACTGTGATTGACTAAATAAACAACGGTATTACATGCTTCCAACCATAATTCTTTGGCAAAACCAGCATTAGAAAACGTACATCTAGCTTTCTCACGAATGGTTTAATTTAGTCTTTCCGCTGCCCCATTTTCTTGTGGAGTATATGTGACAACCTTGATTCTATGAATACCATAATCTGCACAAAAAATGTCAAACTCCAAAGAACAGAATTCAACCCCATTATCTGTCTTTAAACATTTTATTTTATGACCACTTTGATTTTCAACAAGTGCTTTGAAACTTTTAAATTTTGAAAACACTTCAGATTTATGAGACATCAGGTAAATCCACATTTTCCAAGTATAGTCATCAAGAAAAGTAACAAAATATTTTGCACCTCCATAAGAAGTTACCTCCGTAGGTCCGAAGACATCCAAGTGTACTAGCTCCTATGGTGTTGTCTTCTTGTCATGTCCATTCTTCAAGAAGATGACCCATTTTTGTTTTCCACAAAGACAATGTTCACAGAATTCCAAATTTGCAGATTTTAGGCCCGGTAATTGATCACGGTTGAGCATCACTTCAAGGCCTTTCTTGCTCATATGGCCTAACCTTTGATGCCAAAGAGCTATATCGCTGCCTATGACTGTCACAGCAGCTCCCACCTCACTAGGACACTCTAAAAGATACAAACTACTTACTCTATTACCTTTGGCAATAACCATGGAACCTTTGGTTACATTCCATGAATCTGCAAAGAAAAATGTATGGCATCCTTGTGTATGCAACTGACTGACATAAATCAGATTTCTTTTTAGCTTTGGAATATGACGAACATCTTTAAGATGCCATTGGCCTCCTCCTTCCAATGGAAAAACAACATCACCTTTGCCAACAATTTCACATGAATTATTATCACCCAAATAAACTTTTCCAAATTTACCTTCTTGATAAATTGTGAGCGAGTCCGTGCAAGAAGTGGCATGAAAAGAAGTACCGAAATCCATGACCCAGGAATTTTCTTTTGTGCCACTTGTAGAAAGTACTAAAATACCATCATCCTTGTCATGTGCAATATTTTCTTCACTGTCCAAAACCCTTTCTTGTGCCTTTTTGTATTTGCGACAATCTTTCTTAACATGACCAGCTTTACCACAAAACCAAAAACCCTTTTGTCTACCTCTTGACTACAACCTTCTTGCAGATTGAGACCTCTAATTGTTGTTGTTTCTTCCTCTATTATGGCTTTTTCCCCTATTTTTGTTACTCGCCACTATTAGAGCTTCATTGTCTGAAGACTTCATATTATTCCTTCTCAGGTCTTCGCTGAGAAGAGTTGCTGAAACTTCATCAAATGATAACTTTTTCATGTTTGATGTTGTAGTGCTACCAATGGTTACAAATCCATCCCAACTGTTCAGAAGAGAGCACAACAATAAGACAACCCTGTTCTCATCGTCTTGTTTCATGCCAACTGAGTTCGCTTGGTTGATCAAGGTATTGAAATTGTTGAGATGGTTCATCATGGCCTCATCTTCCCTCATCTTCAATTTGTATAACTTCTTCATAATGAAGATTTTATTTCCTATGGATGCCATTGCATATGTCGCTGTGAGTTTTTCCCATACATCCTTCGCCATTGCTTCATTCGCAACATTGTACAACACGTTATCATTTAAAGAGAGTATAATTGTTGCTTTGGTTTTTTCATCCAGCGATTCCCAATCTTTGTTACTCATTGTGCTTGGCTTCTTTGTCTTCCCTTCGATGGTGAGTGAGAGGATTTTCTTGATCAGCAAAGATTTCATCTGGATCTTCCATATTGTAAAGTTCTTTCCATAAAATTTCTGCACTCTTAAATCTTCCATAACTTTGTGAAGAAATCCTTTTTGTTTCTCAACCAGCGGTTCTAACCCACTCTGATACCAATTGTAAAACTATAATAAAATAGAGAGAATGAGAAATGTAGAGATAAAAGAGATAAACCAAGAATTAGATAAACACAACAATGGTTTTATCGTGGTTTACCAATTGGCTACATCCACACTGAGCAAAGGTTTCTTATTGAAGTAAAACAAAATGATTACAATGGTTACAACAGTAGCTTTATAATAAGCTCTCAATACAAAGAGTAAGAAGACAAAGAGTCTTCTTTTGGAGGGAAGAAAAGAGGTCTATTGGACTTCAACTCAACAACCACAAGATAGAACAAGAAAATTTTCCCCAATAATAACACAACCACCAAGGAGGGAGGAAGATGACCGAGCATCAATTAGAACCACTCATATCCATAAATAGAATTGTTGGAGGCAAGCATAACTACCAAACCATATAACTAGAAGTGGATGACACACCAAAGAACAAGCCATACTAGATCCATTGATAGTCAAGTAAAGAACACAAAAATATAATGACAAGATAGGATAGCACAAATGCCTCTCCAACGAGTAAAACCTTCACCAGAAACAGAAGATAGAGGTGGTGATAAAAGGCTAGAAAAAATAGAATGCAAAGTTGCCCACATTGGAGAGGCCCCAATCACCATTCTTCAGACACCGTTTCCAAACACTTCTCCAAACACACCTGCAAATAAGACTGAGGCTCAAAAATGACAACCATTCTCTCTCAAGCGCAAATACCACAAGAGCACCAAGAAAAAACCCACTCTAGATCTAACATAACCAAGCACAAGGCTCCACGGAAACTATGGAATAACCCAGTGACGTAGCAAAATGCAACTCCAACCAACAAAGAAAGGAAAAACATATGCTTGATCCATAATCTTCATCATCAAATTCTTTATCAAAGGATTCTGAAGCCTTTCCTCTCCCTTTCCCGCTCTCACCCATTTGAAAAATCCATTAATCTCTCCATGCCCCATTTTTAATAATATATTATTATAGCATTAATTTATTATGTTATATGTAATAAAAATAATAATGAAATGACTTTTTTCATGCATTTAAGTGGTAAAACCACGTCAAATTAAATGCTTTTAATTTTTATTGAAGGATTATTTCGCATCCATGTAGAGTATAAGATGCCTTCAGTGTAATAAATATATAAAAAGCGTAAAAACTTAATCTAAAAAGATATATGATTTAGAAAATTGAATTAATTTTTTTTAAAAGGCTATGAAAATAAAAGAAAAAAATTATATATAAGTAAGAGAAAAAAACTCAAAATGTAAAATTTTTATTATTTGATCAAAATAATTTGAATGATAAATTATAATTATAGTATTGAAAGTGAGAAGGTGGAATAAGATTAATGGATTTTTAAAATTTGTAATAAATCAATGTTATGTGTGCCATTTCTAGCCTTTCACACAAATGTAGCCTCTAACTTACGAGAGTGAAACTACTAATACTGTAAAAATCCAACCTAATTTGGTCATAATCTTTGCTCTTCATTCAATTCTAAAGAGTGATCGTATATAAAGTTATATATTTTTTGGTCAATAGTACTAACATTATGTTAATTTACAAGTATTGGTTGTGAAAAATAAAAGTTTCATAATGATTAGGTAGGCAATTTTTTTATATTTTTGTGAAGGAGGAATTGGTTACATATTTCGTGTGACGTCCACATTAATATTTGATTTTCTTTTTCTTGGGGTAGGGGGGAGGGGGAGAAATCTCGCTGGGAATGAAATTGTGTTACCAGGTAGGAATTGCTTTTTTGGAGTTGAAATTTTGCGGGAAACTGATTTATAGAGTTTGAGCCTGCAAATTGTCGTCGGTTTTGAGGAACTTTGGATTTGAAAAGAAATACTTTGATATGTCATTTAATTTGAGATTGACAAGTTGGGTTCAATGGCTTCTATCTGTCAATCATTTAAAGTTTATTGCAGTTATTGCTTCTAGTTTCTATGCAATTGTTGCCTTTGTATATCATGCACAAAGATTGGGCATACACATTAATCTCTATATATTAGTATTTTTCTAATTGGAATATGAAGTTTGCATATGTTATGGGTCTGACGCTTACAATCTCTTTTCATTTTTTCTTCAATAAGTATATATTTATCGCCAATATTAATACGTCTATTCAAACAATGATCTTGTGCATCCTTTCAGCACCTCCACACATTTTTTGTTAATGCATGATCTGATTTATGAATTCTCAACAAAGTATTTCATATGTGCATAGCAGTGACAATTATAGAGGGTCAATGTGTATAGCAGCGATGTTTTAAGGTTTTCTTTTATAAGCGTCTCCTTCTCTTCTTAGAAATGTTTTTCATGCATGTTAATGCGAGGCTGTCCAAGGGAACATTTCAGAGGATACACTGGTCATTTTATTAATGTTTGATGCCATGTGGTTCATGTCATCCTAGTTAGTTATGTGCATAACCTCATAACCAAAATTTTGATGCCATGGCTTGTATATTTTTTCTTATAAAGATGCAGATGAGTAGTAGTAGTAATAGTTTGATTGTAGGAGATGTTTTCAGATGCTTATGTAGAAGTTGATTAAGTAGAGTCAGTAAGAAATGTTTAGGTAGAATTTCTATGTATGTATATATATGATTGTTATGATAGAATTAAGTAGATTTAATATATTCGTTTACCTTGCTAGTTAAACTCATGTTTAAGACGGTAGTTTGAAAAGTGATTTTCCAATGTGATTATAAAGTTGTTAAGTTTTAGTTTGTAGTTAAATATGATATTATAAAGTTGTTTATGATGTGTTATTTTGGTCTAGGAATTTATGTTTAATTTAGTTAAGTTTGTTTAAGAAAATTAAGATATTAGTAATAATTATTATGTTGCATTGGAAAAATTAGTTATTTAATAAGATAAATTAAAATTGGTAATATTGTTTAGTTAAATGAATCAATATATATTTATTTAAATTAAGTGAATCAATATGTACTGTTTCTTCCTTTTTAATACATTATATTATTTTCTAATTAGTTAGGAGATTATATGTAACTCGGTTAGAAAGTGTCTATACATTTATTATAACGTTTAATAAATGCAATTCAGTGTGTGCTCTAAAATGTAATTAAAATGGGACGTAAGATGTGGGTTCTATATGTTCATTAAGTTGATATTAATGTTAACAAAGTATGAATTAGTGACTACGTATTAAGTTAGAAGGATTATTCGTGTTTATATTCATCTTGTTTATATTATAGATGTATTTGAATATTCAAAGTTATGGTGGATGTGTTTAAAGTTTGGGTTACCCTTATGGAAATCTAGAGGCACAGGGGTTGTGTTTTCTTGGTCATGCAATGTTTTATTTTGGATGGTTAAGTGGATCTAGAATACTATTTTGGGGGCTTTTCTATTGTATGTGTTTTAAATGTTATATGAGTATGTTGACTCTATTTTGGTTACAATCGATGAATGGGATCTCTTTGGATATAAGAATTTGGCATTAGACTACAAAATTAGTGAGTTCCTATGGGGTCTCTTACATGATGCAAGTATCAATGTCCCAGATGAGGCATTTATATGCCCTATTTTTAGAGACCCTAGGATGAGTTTTTATTAATCCCTTCTTATGCTTTCCTCTTATATTTGTTGAAACTCTAGACTCTTTATGTTGTTATGTGGCCTACAACCATTAAGACATTTGCTATGGTTTAAAGCTCTTAAATATACAAAGACGTGGAATTAGTACTATATTACTTATGCAGGATTTATGGTTATGTTCTTATAAGTGATAATTGTTTTAAACATGAATGAATATATGCATGTTTGATGAATATTTCCTTGAATATCTTGAATCTAACATTTAAGATGCAGAGTATAAATAGCAAGAGAAGGGTTGATTAGGTGAATGTGCCATGCACTGGATGCCCTAACCTGTTCCTGTAGCTGACTCGACCATTGGAAAAGTAAATGCAACTTGAAGTGGCGGTTCCAACATTCCCAAGGTGGCAACAGCTGAGAAGAGACCGAGTCATAGAGTTGTGAGTTCTTTTCAGGAAATCCAGGAAGAAGTGGGAAGCTACATTTGTTCTTCCTCTGTCGTAACATATCTTTCCTTCTTCATCAATGTCTTCTATTTTCTTTCTTTCCAGTTTTCAAACTTTCCAAATAAATGACTCAGCCTTTGGTATAGCGTGAGTAGTTTGTATAGTTAGATGTTTTTCTTTAAATAAGACCCACTCTTGCATGAGAAGGAGGGCGTTGTTAGTTATCATAATATAGTTCCATTCTATTATTTTACAGTTTTTACATGAATCTTATACTTTCCTTTTCAATCAATAGAAAATGAAGTGTTGATATTTAGTTCAGTATAATTGAGTTTGGATACTCACTCGAGGGGGCCCAATTGGCAAGGAATCCATGTTATTTAAAATCATTTTCATGTAGTTTCATTTTCTTGCATCTTGTTACCATAATTTTGGTGTTAACATAGTTCGTGCAGCCGAAGCCGCAATATAGTCTGTTACTTCCTGCAGCCAAAAAGGAAGAACTATTGAGGCATTATAGTTTTGTTTAAAAGTCTTTATATTCTTTCAAAATCTTTACTTCCACATTTTCTTTCCAGTATTTGTTTCCTGTAACTATAGACTAGTTTCCTTTCAAAGTAATTAATATCCTGTAGCTATAGACTAGTTTCCCTTTCAAGCAATTTGTTTCCTGTAGCCATAGCGTGGTTTGAGTAAAATCCTTGGTGCATATATCTTGCTAACCCATTTCAAGTACTATGTCCCTGGGTGATAAATTAAATGAGTATTTATGAGGAGGATAGCTGCTCGGTAGGATGTCCAATCCCTGAGTCATGGTAAGACCCTAGTTTTTTATTCCTTTAATAGAACCGATCATTTTTGGCATCGTTGCCTGGGATGGTGTCAAGCCAAGTGTCAACTTAACCATTTGTAGAATTCAATTCACGAATTTACATTCCTTTCAAATAGATTTTACCACCAAAGTGTTTCACTCCACCACCACAATTTTCATTTAGCTACATGCATAGAAGAAGAAGAGATGCTCTAGGAAGGTACTTACCAAACTACCCCAATAACCAATTTGGAGATATATTTGGACCAGAAGAAGATAAAGAGTAGGGTCAGTTTGCGGATGCAAATGTAAACCTTCCCGTTTTAAGATTGTCATCATTATCTTCAAAAGGTGATCCACTAAACATTCACCTTCCTAAAGAGCAACCTATGTTTAATCCTTTTGGCAAATCTTTGGCCAATCTCAGAATCCAATACCCAGAGAATCAAGAGGAGAATCTATTACCTCTAGTCCTATACCAACCACAAGGTCCACCTCAAGTCCCACCCAGGATGGAAAACCCTCCTACTTTTCCATTTCCCATTACTAACCAGCATGATAATAAAAACCTCAAGAATATCCCCTCTTCATCCCTTCCAAAATTCTATGGCCTGGTAACTGAGGACCCAAATACTTTTCTCTTTGATTTTGATATCCTCTATCATAGTTATGACTACACCATGGATGTCCATAGGCTCAAATTGTTTCCTGCAACTCTAAAGGAGTCTGCATTGAGATGGCTTATGAGCTTAGGCCAAGATGTTGTTCATGATTGAAACAAAATGAAAAGTAAATTCTTGAAAAAATATAAGGAGTACTACAAGGGAAATGACATGCGAGGAGAAGACATCTTCAAGATGACACAAAAGGAAGATGAAAGTCTAGAGGATTATGTGTCAACATTCTTGTTTAGCTTGCAGAAGAATACTCAGCACAAGATCAACCAAGAGTCATGGAAAATTATCTTTCTGAGGGGTATAAATGAAGGGTGCACAGAAGCCTTGGATCTCATGGTAGGAGGTGATATTACCCAATCTACATGGGAGGATATCAAGAAAATCTTCCTTAATTACTCTAGAGTTGCTGCTAAGAAGGGAAGAAGATATAGGTTTTTTGTGGGCAAAACTAATGGAACTAGAGCCTCTTAGATAGAAATCACACAGATGTTGTCCAACTTCAAGCAGGACATTAAAAATAACATGGCCATACAACTAGACATAGATTAGGCAAAAAAAAGAATGAAGAGGCTGAATCTATTCTGGTAAAATTCTATCCACATTGTCGACAAAAGAAGAGATATTGTCGATGCAACTTGGTTACTAATATGGAGAGTGCACATCTACCCATGAATTATAAAATAATTGAAGGAGATGATGAGAAAGTATTATTTGCTTCACAATGAAGACCATGGGCTCAAAGACAAGGCATGACTCATGACCCTCTTACATTTAATGATCCATTTTATAGTAGTCAATGGAAACCCCCCTGTGAATAATCAATACTCTCCCTGGAATAATTCATAACCTGAGTGGAAGACTTACCCGAGTCATCAATGGAAAAATCCCCAAGGGATTTGGCAACAACCCCAGGGAATTGGCACCTTCCACGAGGCAATTGGTAGCAAAGTCAGTAATGGTGGGGAGGTCAGTAATGCCCTAACCAACAATAATCATTCTTGCAACCACCACTTGAGCCTCAACAACAAGAACTTCTGCTACCTCCTATAGCCACTATGGCATCCTCCAAGCCTACACAACTCCCTGCCTAGCCTCAGCCAAATCCTAATAACAGGCCTCAGCACCTCACAAAATATTTATGTAGCTGATCCAAACCAATACCTTCCCTATGCAATCAATGATATTCAATTATGGTTAGGAAATACTCTTCCAACACCTCTTATTATCACTAAAGTACCCAAAGAAGAGTTCTTTCCTCAAACTACTCCAGATGACACTCCAATAAGCCCAACAATATTTTGAGATAAAGTTCAACAAGATCCACCTCCCTTTCCACAAAGGTTGCAAAATAAAAATTCTAAGCATACTGATGACCTAACCTTTGACATCCTTGACCAACTCAAGAACATTAGTGTTTAAATTATGCTTTTTCAAGCACTAAAGGATGTCCCAACTTATGGAAAGGCTATCAAGGAGACCTACTTAAAAAAGCGAGGTCATAAGTGAAAGGATCCCCAAACGGTCCATATCTTGGGGAAACTTGGCGATATCATGCTCAGTAAAATAGTTGTCCAAAGTATTCCAACCCAGGCATCTTAGTTGTCGAGGTTACCATCAATGGGACAACCATTAAAGACACTTTGATAGACTTAGGAGCTGCTATAAATGTAATGACTAAGGACATCATGCAACAAATCATCATCACTAACCTCAGGGAAACACCCATTGTCCTGCAACTTGCAGACAGTTCCATAGTCAAACTGGACAAGGTAACTTGGAGGATATAGTTGTTGATCTCAAAACATGGTCTTATCTTACTGACTTTATGATACTTTCACCAAAGGCCACCTTTGGAGGCTATCCAATCATTCTTGGTCGGTCTTCATTGGCCACTACTGATGCCTATATAGGATGTTTCTTAGGTGATATGACCATTTCTAATGGTCAATATACTAATACATTAGCATTATACCTGCCTGCTCAACCACAAATGGAGTTACGTTCACCAGTTTGGCCTGATATTGGAGAAGAGGCCAAGGTAGTCAACTCAGTCACCCAAATAACGATGTTAAGAAGGGATCCATTCTTGCAACTACAAGAGGAGGACACAATAATCAAAAACATTCTGCACAACCAGTATGGCCCATATTCAAATCCCATAAACTATCTCAATTCCCATAACTGTTCCTTGCAAGCCTTGTACCTTGATTGCAAATTACCTCCATATCCTACAATCGAGCACCTCTACCACTAATTGCTACGACATGAGGTCCAAGTACCTCCATTCATGAATTCTTCTATGATAGAACTCACAAAAAATTTGAAAGTCTCACCTGGCTATTGCTTGAATATTAATAGTGAACTTACCAACTAACAACAAACATCTTTGGCTAGCCTACTGAAAGACTATACCACAACTTTTGCATGAGACTATGCAGATATGAAAGGCTTGGACCCTAAATTGTGTACTCATAGGATTTACCTAAAGGAAGACAAACCACCTGTCCGGCAATTTCAGAGGTGTGTAAATCGTGCATTAAGGGAAATAGTGAAAACAAAGTTACAAAAACTACTTAATGTCTGCTTCATCTATCTAATCTCTTACAATTAATGGGTCTCACCGTTGGTAATAGTTCCCAAAAAGGAGTAAATTGGCGAGTTTGTGTCAACTATAGGGAGCTCAAAAATGAAACTAAGAAGGACCATTTTCCACTCCCATTTATTGACCAGGTCCTAGACTCCTTAGCAAGAAAATGATATTTTTCTTTCCTGGATAGATACATTGGATACAACTACATCAGGAATCTTCTTGAAGATCACAAGAAGACCACAGTCACCTGTCCCTGGGGAACATTTACTTACTCAATACTACCTTTCGGTCTCTGTAATGCTTGATCTATATTTTAGCAAGCAGTTATCACTATTTTCGCTGATATCTCACATGACTGTATGGAAATATATATGGATGACTTCACCACTTATGGGGAGACCTATGACGAGGCATTGGCCAAAGTGGGAAAAGTTATTACAAGGTGTGAGGAACATAATCTGTCTCTCAATAGCGAGAAATGCTTCATGATGATGCAGGAAGGGGTTTTGGTAGGTCATTACATCTCTGCTAAAGGAATCCAGGTGGATCCTGCTAAAATTCAAGCCATAATGAATCTACCCACACCAGCAAAATAGAAGGATGTCCAAAGTTTACTAGGACATGTTGGTTACTACAGGTGGTTTATTAAGGACTTCAGTAAAATGGTCGGACCCATGTATTCTCTGCTCACCAAGGATAGTGACTTTTATGGACAATAGCTTTTGAAGTGTCTTTCCTGCAACTAAAGTCTATTCTTACTCTGGCACCCATTTTTTGAGGTCCAAATTGGACATTGTTATTCCACATTGATACTGATGCATTTGATCATCTTGTAGGAGATGTCCTCAGAATAAAAGAAGGAACTATAGATCATGCCATCTACTTCATAAGAAAACATTTGCAAGGCCCAGAGCTGAACTACACAATCACTAAGAAGGAACTTCTAGCTATCATATATATGCTGAACAAGTTTCACCACTACATCATTGGTTATGAGATATTTGTGCATACTGATCATAGAACCATTAAATATCCATCCAAAAATCTTGATATCACAAGGAGGATCACCAGATGGCTCCTATTTCTATAAGAGTTTGACATCACAATAATGGATAAACCACACAACACCAATATAGTTGTTGACTTTCTTCCAAGGTTGCAGAATGGAGATGAGCCACATGTCACCGGTGATAACTTTCCTGATGATCACATGTTCTCTATTTCAGCACATACCCCCTAGTATGCTGGAATCGACAACTACTTGGTCTCTCAAAAGGTACCGGCACACTTCTCACCAAAAGAAAAGAGGTTGATAATTGAAAAAACTTTCAACTTTTCTTGGCTGGCTGATTGTCTCTTCTATACTGGACCTGATCAAATTTTGAGAAGGTGTGTCTCAGAAGATCATACTTATGATATCCTGCATGCCTTCTATGATGAACCCTATGGTGGCCATTTTTCAGCAAATAAACAACCATGAAGGTGCTCACTACTAGCTATTACTGGCCAACTTTGCAAAAGGGTGCAGCCAATTACACTTGCAAGTGTGATAGATGTCAATGGATGGAAAGACCAACCAAGTCTGACAAAATGCCTCTATTCCATCAGGTAGGAGTTACTCCATTTGATAAATGGGGATTGGATCTAGTGGGACCTAGTTGATAATCCTAAAGGATAATATTTTTCATTAGTATACAAGGAAATAGTTTTCAGACTGTCGGTAACACGATCACTGAGTGACAACATTCAGTCAAGCGCAATGGACACCAAAATCAGACAAGTGCAATGGTCATCGAAAATGTTAGTGCAAGTGAACAAGAATATGCCCTTTCACTGACACATAGTTTACAGTGTAAACTGAGAGCACTATTTATAGAGTAAAGTGACAGATAGTTCAAAGACATCACCAAGCAAAGACTACAGAGCATATTGAGCACCAGTCTACCAAGAGACAGTTTTATTTCTAAGAAATATGGATCTGAGTTACACGTCAGATAAATCACTTGAGTTTTTTAATTAGCTTTATGTTTAGCTATAAAACAATTTCTTGAGGAACAAGTAAAGCATATGTAGTTGTTTTAATTAGTTTAACTAATTGGAAACATGAAAACAAGGAGATCAAGGTCAAGTTGTAAAGCTTTGATCATAGATTTTTTATTGTAAAGCGTGAAACCTAATTAGGTCAATATATTGTATAAATAGATGTATTAATCAATTCGAACATGATGATTGTAGTTGCAACAAAAATCTATAGATTAGACAGAGAGTTACATGTAGAAGGACACAAAAGGAATAATTCAGTTATGAAGAACAAGATTCAAGGCTACGAAGCAGAATAGATGTATTAATCAATCACTATAGGTGATACATATACATTGTGAACTTAAGGGATTTGTATTCAACAATTCAAGATTGCATACCATCAGGTCAACAAGTATTTTTAACTAATCTCTAACAATTGTAGCAAATAGAAGAAATCCTTTAAGGTGGATTAACAGTCTTATTGTAAATCTCTTAACCGAGTGCACACTTAATAGTGTTTCTAAATCTCTTAACCGAGGAGACCTAACCAGTCTCAAATGTTACTCCTAACAAGGTAAGGTCATCAGAAGTTATCACACTTGTAGCCTTAACCACACCTTCCATTCTGCAGATAGTGAAGTTTTGTGGGTTTCATCCCCACCACATTTTTTACCTTCTAACAGGGGTTTGCTGCGTTACCAATTCTTGTGTCATGTGTAACTACTTTTCATAAATGTTTCTATGAATGTTTACATGCAATTAAGTTTATGATTTGTTATTACATGCATAAGATATAAAAGAAATATGGTCGGTAATGCAAGGAAAGATCACTAAGGGTTAATTGATAAAATATTTTAAAAGTATTGATTCACCCCTCTCCTCTCAGTACAAACCATTCCATTATTCCAACAATTGGTATCAGAGATAGGTCTCTTATTTTGAAAATTTTAAATCACTTGACAGAAAATATCATACAATGGAACAATATAAACTTGATAAGAATATTGAGAATCAGAAGTTGCAGATACAGATCTTTTATGATCAATACAAAGAACCAAGAATCAAGATGAGAGAGATACTAGATGAAATAAAAGTTATGACATCTCACAACAATGAAATACACTATCATGAAGAAAAGATACCTAATTTGTTTGAGTCATCAGGATCTACATCTAGCAATAGATCAGACACATCCAAAGGAAGCATTACAAGTCTGAAAGAAATCAATCAACATCTGACAGAACAAGTAAAGGTACTGTAAATTGGTCAAGAGACACAGATGGTAAGGATGATTGATATTATGAATAATGCTAGACAAGCTGAACAAGAAAGAACATTTTCTATTGATGACAGGAGGAATATCACTGAGAAGTTACAAGAAAGAGAAACTAAAATACAAATACTTAGTGAACATCATCATGACATCACCAATCAAATAGTTCTTATGAGTCATAAGGCCAACCAAGTGAACATAGGACTCAATGGGAAATTGGAAGCTATTGGAGAGCTAAGAGAATAAAATGAGAAACTAAAGAATGAAGGAAGGATTCAACAAAAACATAATGATATGATCAAGAAAGTTGAAGAGAGCACAAAAAGAATGGATAATTTTATGAATGGACAAAGAAGAATCAACAACAATACCGGTCTAGGGTATACCAAGCATGAAGAATCATCAAACTGAGATGATCAAAAAGATGTCTACACACATCCAAGACCAAGGAAGCAGTCATGCAATCACTGTGAAAAAACAGACTATACATCAAATATTTGCAAGAGAAAAGCTAAAGGTATTCCTAAATCCACTTCTACATTCATAGGTAATTGTTATAATTGTAACAAGCATGGACACAAAGCACATGAATGCAGATCTAAGGTGAAACAAGCAAAGAAGGAATCCTACATGGAAAAATATTTTTATACTTGCAAAATGCATGGCCATGCCTCTATTGAATGCAGGAAAAAGAAAATGCAAGCATGGAAACCAAAAGAACAAGAAAATGCTTATCAACTGAGAAGAGTCGGTAAGTCATATGTTTGGGATTATAACACATGCCTAAATTACACAGCATGTGGTAGATATGGATACATAGTTGCAAATTGCATGAGGAAATGGATAAGAAGGTCTAGGAATTTGACTAACTTTGGAATGACATGCTTACACTATCATAAGGTTAGTCATCTAAGAAAGGACTACAGAGACCAAGTGAAAGAGTCAAGCACTTTTGCTAATGGGAACACTATTGAAGATATCAGGAGAATGAGAAATCAAATGTGGAGGAAAGCTTTAAGAAAAGATGATGCTGGACCAAGCACTGCATTTGGAGACACCTCATCCAATGGATCTAGTGTTATCACCACCCCCATCTAAGAAAAACAAGTAAGTATGGAACTACACTATACAAAGCTATATTTTACATCAGTTCCAATATTCATTGATAATATGCTGAATCAACATGAATGGAGATGCACTATGATATTACTTGATATGAATTTTTGAATCCAATGTCAACAGTCAGTACACACCGAGCATCGTCGGTGTACATATAAAATCCAAGTTGTCAGTGTAAACCAAGCATCATCGGTAATCATGTAAAAGACAATAAAGTCTTCACCACATACCGAGCACCGTCGGTGAACATGTAAAAAGTGAAACAAAGTTGACACTTATGCTGAGCATTGTATTATCACCAAAGATGAAGTTGGTATGATATCTGTGTGTCATTGTTACCAAGTGGTAGCTAAAGCATTAATTGCACCACTTAGTGATGACATTAATTTTTCCATTATTAAACTTAGTGAAAAACATTGACAGAGATCACTGATAGACTACAGAGATCACAGGCGGACTACAAGCATTACCGGCGGACTACAAGTATTACCGGCGAAAAACGAGCATACCCGACAGAACACAAAGATCATGAAAAATGTTGTCTAGAATTGACAAGCATCACCGACAACTACAAGCATCACCAATGACAGTTTTGAGAAAAAAATTGATGGAACAGAAAAGGCATACCCAATGACCAGTTCAAGAAAGGAACATTGACGACCAAGAAAACCGACCGTCAGAACCGACAGTCAGTTAGAGAACCCGCAAATAGTGGATCTGAGTTTTACACGTCAGATAAAGCAATGTAATTCTCTTTATAGAGTTTTAATTTATTTTAAATTATAGCTTGAGGGTCAAGCAAGCTTTATGTAAATGTTTTAAAGCATCCTAACGGATCTAAAACATATCTAACTAAAGATCAAGGTCAAGTTGTAAACCTTGGATCTAGAGTTAACTTGCGAAGCATGAATCAATAATTAAGCCAAACACTAGTATAAATAGATGTTCAAATAAATTGTGAGTTAAATGAATTCATTGTTGTTGATAGCCATGAAGATCATCTAAGGAGAAGAAGGCAGAATTCATGCAAAGTTCAGAAACAGATCATATCAGTTGTCAAGAACACACAGAGGCTACCGACGAGCAGATAAAGGTATTATTCAATCATGGAAGGATAATTACTTATATGTATGAAGCTTAATAGGATCTATCATCAAAAATTAAAGATTGCATAAATCATTAGATCAAAGACTTATGTAGTTGCATTCTAACAAGTGCATCACATCTAAAATCCTTTTTTAGAAGGTGGACTTAACCGTTCTTTACAAATCTCTTAACAGAGTGCACACTTAACAGTGTTACTAAAGCTTCAAATGAAGTAGATCTTAACAGGTCTCCACTGTGATACTCCTAACAGGGTAGGTCATCAGAAGTGACCAATTGTAAGCCTTAACCTGCCCTTTCTTATCTGCAGATAGTGAAGTCTTGTGGGTAACAACCCCCACCACAGTTTTTACTTCCTAACAGGAGTTTTCTGTGATATCATATCTTGTGTTATGTGTTATCTATTTTCATGAATGTTTTTGTTATGGTTACATACTAAAGGACTTATGATATGATTTCATATACATAAATAAAGATGAACAGTTAGATAAGATAATTTACAAACTGATGATTAAGGTTTAATGGGCTAACCAAGAAAAGTTATAGAGGTACCGATTCACACCTCCCCTCTTAGTACATCATTCCAATATAATTCCAACAATTGGTATCAGAGCTAAGTCTCTCTCTTGAAAAGATTAAAGACTTGAGAGAAAATATTAGAGAAATGGACAAGTTCAGACTAGACATGACTATTGAGAATGAGCAGTTACAGATGCAAATAAACTATGAGTAGTACAAGGAGGCTAGAATAAAACTAAGAAAATTTCTTGATGAAAGAAAGATTATGGAAACCAGACTGAATGAGAAAGACTACAAAGAATTGGAAATAATAGATTACTTTGAAATAGCGGAATCATCAATGAGCAAAGCTTCAGACGCATCAGTTGAAGAAATTACAAGTATAGTAGAGATCAATCTACATCTAACAGATCAAATCAAGATGCTACAAATTGGTCAAGAGACTCAAATGGTGAAAATGATTAATGTCATCAATGATGTAAGAAAAGATGAAAATGAAAGAACACTAGGCATTGCTGATAGGAGGAAAATTACAGAGAAACTACAAGAGAAAGAATCAGAGATTCTAAGACTCACTTAGCATCACCATGAGGTCACCAACCAGATTATTCTTATGAGTCAAGAAGCAAACAGATTAAATACAAAACTCATTAAAAGAATATAGATCATAGGTGAGCTAAGAGAAGAGAACAAAAAATTGAAGCATGAAATCAAAGTCCAGAATCAACACAATGAATTGATCAAAAGGGCTGAAGATAGCAACAAAAGGATGGATGATTTTCTTAATGGACAAAGAAGAGTTAACAACTACCCAGGATTAGGGTACAATGAGAATGGTGAATCTTCTAATCAACCAGATCAGAGGAATGCTTTTACAAACCCAATATCCAAGAAGTTGTCATGCAATCACTGTGGAAAACCAAGCCACACCTCAAACATCTGCAGAAGCAAAATGAAAGGTATTTCTCAAGCACAATCTACTTTTATTGATAATTGTTATAAATGTCAAAAGAAAGGACACAAGGCACATGAGTGAAAATCCAAAGTGATGAATCCAAAGAGAAAATCCTATATGGACAAGTACTGTCCTACATGCAAGATGAATGGGCATACACATAAGGAATGTTGGAAAAAGAACAACAAGGCATGGATACCAAAGGAAACTGATAAAAGCTACAAACCAACAAGAGTAGGTAACTAATATGTTTGGGACTATAACACATGGGTAAACTGTATAGCATGTGGAAGGTATGGTCATATTTCTGCCAAGTGTATGAGAAAATGGACCAGAAGGTCAAGAGGTCGGACAATCTAGGTATGGCATGTTTACATTGTCATAAAGTTGGACATGTAATAAAAGATTGCAAAGACCGACTGACAGACACAAGTACACATCCCAATGGAAATACCATTGATGACATTAAGAGAATGAGAAACAAGATGTGGGTAAAAGCCACTAACACTGAAGGTGCTGGAACAAGCAATGCAAATGATGACACCTCATCCAATGGATCTGGTGACATCACTACATCCAACTAAATTGGACAAGTAAGTATGGAACTACATTATAAAGTTTTACTATGCATCAGTTCCATTACACATAATTCATATTCTAATATTAGCATGAATAAAGATGCAATATATTGTTGTTTGCTAAAACTATTGAAAATAAACCATCGGTTATTAGGCACAATTTGCATCGGTGAACACACATAGAGAAAAGTTAGCAGTACTTACTGGAATGTATCGGTCATTACACAAGCTAAGTGTAAACCGATGAATATCGGTGAATGTTGAATCAACAAAAGCTATCTTTGCAACCTCACCAACAATCATCGGTGAAGTCTCCAAAACGGCTAGCAACCTCAACGCTTTGCACAGACACCAAAGATGTTATGAATGTCTATATCGATGAAATCAGTCTTCATAAAATGATGAGTTGGTAAGAATTAATGACAACTTAGGGTACAAAGAGGTTATAAAATCCCGACTGGTAAACTCATCTTTGCACCCGTGACTTTCGAGCAGAGCAGAATAGACCAGAGTGATTTGAGAACAACTTGGAGAGTGACCCAGCAAGAATCAATCTGACTCGAAAGCATTCACTTTCATAGGCGAGCACAAAGAATTCACAAGTAATCATACTCACTGATCGCACTATTTTTATTTAGGAAAAACCCTAAATTTCTGTAACGCGATGGCATCAACTTCTAGAGTTGAGAAAATTAAGGAAGATAAGAAGAAACCCTTCAAGCTTGTTAGCAAAGGCGCATGTACTGAACCTAAATTCAAGCTACACCCTAAAATAGCTTCACAACCTGACGATTCCAGAGCATTCTCTCAAATCCCACCTAGGGTTTTACTGGTAGAGGACATAAGGTACTATATTCACTGTAAGATCTCAGAAATAGGAGATCTAGACCTAGATAATGCTTATAGGGAATTATGTGATGATGCTGGAAAGCTCAAAGAAGAGCACAAACACTTGGAAGTAAAGGGACTTACAAATGCACTACATTTTCCCAAGGTCTTTAAAATAGAATGGATAAAGATTGTTCTTAGCAGAGTTCACAACAAGACTCTATGGCTAAACAAGCCAAAGGAAATAACAAAGGATGTTATTCATGCAGTTATTGGTTATCCTACAACTGATAAACCACAGGCTCACAAGCACCCATCTTTGGCAGAAGTGGAAAAATTAACTGGTGCAAAATCAGATAAAAGAACACTAAAAGTGAACACCATTACCGATGAAGAGCTAAAGTTTGGAGGATGTGTTGTTGGATACAAGATATTCGAAGCAAGCTGAATGAACAACATATCTAGTACTGGTATGAGCACAGCATACAAGAATATCAAACAGGGGAAGAAGATGGATCTTGCAGAGATCCTGTTACATCAATTTGAGGAGAACATGTGCACAATAAGGTCTTCAAGGAAAAAGACATGTAAGTTTGGTTCCCTCATAATGTGCATATTCTTTTACTTTGAAGAATACTTTCCTTTCATTGGAAAAGTTACATGGGACACAAGAAGACCCATAACCATTCAGATAGGCGAATTCATAAAATCACTAGGAACAGATTTTGATAATTTTATGCATGAGTATTTCAAAACCATAAAGGAAATGCTGCAAGCAAGAACCAGAATTCCTGAGAATCTGATAGAGGAACAACATGAAGAAATGTGTTTCATGGTAGATACTGATTTCACATACATACAAGTAGTAGTTCCAAGGAAATCATGGCTTTCAAAATTGGATTATGAAATCAAAATAGGATTAGCCAATGAGTGCATTAAGGCACTATTAAATGAA
>MU218885.1:104429-125298 GCA_018584345.1 Thuja plicata | reverse complement strand
AATTGCAGAGATAAAGAATGGAATGCAGGACCTATGGGATCTCCATAGGAGGTCTACCAAATTCGCACTGAAGGTGATGCATGCTTCCACCCTAACCCTCTGTAATGTGCAGGAGAAGCTGTCGGATAGCAAGCTGGAGGCCAATGCGGATAACAGAGACCTCTTCCTGTTCCTGCAGGAAGAATGGGCGAGATCACTGCTATCCAAGAAGTTGGGAGGAAAAATTTAACTTGTTGATGTGCTATCTTTTTGTTAGACAGATTCCCCTGTTCCCCTGTTTTGTTTGGAGGGGCTTCGTTAAGTTTAATTACTGCTTTTGGACTAGCCCTGCGTGGCTCTGGAATAGTATTTTGATGGTGGTTATGACTTTTAGATACTGTAGTTTTTTACTTTTATGCAGAACTGTGATCTTTGTTTTTGATAGAGGTAAAAGCTTAGAAGCTGGTGTTAACAGTAAAATCTTTCTACTCACTTTGACTGTGCCATTAACCTGCTATTAATGTGCCTCCAGTCCCCTGTTATATGGGCCAGCACCCTCTTGCTGCTTTAATCTATCAAAAACAATGAGCCTAAGAGATAACCTATAATGGTTATGATGTCTTGAAGAGTTACAATGGCATAAAAAAAATAGCCATAATGATAAACTATAAGTGCAAGGAAATAACTACTCACTTCAGGGTGTACTTCAGTAAACTGGCTAAGGATTTCAAAAAATATACTTGTTGCATAAAAAGTCTTTGTACGGGTTCTGAAATACCCATAATGTTTTCAAATACCAAGGTGAGGTTTTTTGAAATTCCGCATTATCACATTTTACATATCATGGTAATATTAATCATCTAAAGAAATTTTATGTTTCACATTTGATACAAATAGAAGTACTTTATATTGTGATGAATCATTAAATTGAACATTCTGAAAAGTATCATCAAAAACATTTTAACTGATAAGATTGCAATATGCATTCACAAATTTGATTCAAAAATTTTAAATGGTCATATAAGTCTTCCCTTCCATCTTTGTCTTGTTTGTTAGATTTTGCAAAAATGTTTGAAGCAAATTTCTCTGCATAAATATTGTCTTCAGGACGTAATGTTAAATAAACAAGTCAAAACTAGAAACAAAGTCTAAGAGTACACCCACATAAATTACTATATTTATTTTGAAAAGATGATTATAAAACTGGGATTGGTCCTGGGTAGACAATACAAGATATCAATGCACATTTAATTTCTACAAGGAGCTTCTATTAAATTATCTAAATTAAATTTTAAAGTCACAAGGGTTGTCATTAGACTCATAATAAAGGATATCAATAATCACGGAAAGGCAAATACCTTTATGATCTACCCTTCAACAAAGCTTAGAAAAAATAGTATAACTTTCAAAAAGTATCCAACTCCTTTAAACAACGGCTGTTATTTCACAACAACATAGAAAAGGACCTGATATTCATTTTTTCCAATAGGAATAATATTCTTAATGATTTCAATCACTTATTTTCCACCACTAAATAGGACATATTAGTGATGCATGTAAGCATACAACACACCAACATTCTTATGTGCCTAAAGCTGATTTCACTAGAGAAAATTGGATAAGTTTGAGCTAAAGTTTTAACATATTTTTCACAGATTTAATTAGCTACTTGCTACTTTAGAAATTGGAAGAGTTCATTTTTCATTTTCGGGATCTTTAAACTATACAATAAAATCCTTGATAATATGTCTTCAGATTATGATGCAAGGTACTGTTTGTATTTTGTCCCATGAGAAGTTGACTATTCCTCTAGCATTGTTTTCCTTACAAATAAAGTGTTCACCTAAATGTAAGTACTTCCTGCACTTTATGTTTCTAATGAGGCTCCACTGTAACATCAGTAGCATTTGCCCAAGGTTATAAAAGCCAAATCATACAATGCATGCTACAATACAAAATTTTTCACTTCTTGAAATTTTCTAGAAAGCTTCATATCTTTGACTAGTATTAGAAAGGGGATATTTCAGGGTTATAGCATTCTAACTCCTAAATCCCAGCTAGTGACTTAATTTCTTTCTTTTCTATTTGAGAAAATTCAAATTAGAGGAATTAAGGTATATACCTGCTGCAACCCCAAAATTTGAAATTTTTTAGAAATTTTTTCCATCCCCAGAACTTGTTCCAGCGTCCCCACATCCCCCATCCAAAAATCCTGCACCATATTATTATATCAATCTAAACAAGAAATTAGACATTACAACTTGAGAAGGATTTAATGTAGAAATAGAAAGACAAATTTTTTAATAGAAGTAAAACCAACAGAATCCATACTAGATATGTCCCTTTACTGCATTATAAGACTCAATTTTTTTATGTTTCCAAATGTTTGAATTAACCATGGTAAGTCAAAAAAAAGATCCTTCTTCTTGAAGGAGTTGTACATGTCCAACATAACACAATATCAAAAACTGAAAAATAAGCCCTTGCATTTATGTGCATGATCCAAAGCATGATATAAATAGTATTTTAATCTTCTTGGAATAGCCTAAAAATCTACAGTATATTTAAGATGAATGAAATCCCATTTCACTTACCTAATGCATATAAAGGATTCTTTGTGTCCTAGAAACCACAGAATACACCTTGCACTACAATTGATACTACTACAACTGGTGCACCAAGGGCTCTCAAAGAAAGATATTATTTTCATGGAAGGTGCATTGGTGAATACTATGGAAATACACAAAATATAACAACAGTATAATCAAAAGACAAGAATAGGTGTCCATTATCCAGTGAAAAATATTTTTCTTTAAATTTAAAATCATTATAAAAAAGGTAAATTTCAATGACACTTAAGTATCATAGCTGTATACATTTCATTAATTGGTATCCTGAAGAGAAAATTAAGAGTAATTAAGATCAAATCTTAATAAGTATCAGTGAAAAAACTGAAATCCTCAAAAATTTTGAAAATCAAGTAATGCACATAGAAAAGGAACTTAACAACAAAAATGTTCACTATCCATCTGTAAACTAGTTGGCCTTCATAATATATAGCTTTGGAAGGAATCACAAAACAATAACTGATTATTTATATAGAAAAGAATCATATATTCAAGCCTAAAAAAATTGAAACTTACATTAGGTATATCCATGGCATTCAAAAATCACCCTGCTCCAAAAGCTAAGGCAACAACTTCAACAATACCACGTTAAGTTGCTAGAACCAAAGTGGTTGAAATTATAGGTAATTGCTTCCTATCTATTCTATCGCCAACTAGCCTTCAGAGGCCACCATTCTCTTCATGACTACTCTCTCCTGTAAAATATATCATGTTGCATATTAAGATGACAGAGCAATCAAATGTACTCACTATATAGTAACTTTTTCTTACAAAAGAATACAAAACTCCTAAACTTCCATATTGTTGTTCAAGATAAATATTTCCATCAAAATGAGACATAATTTGGATACTTCTTGAAGCATCTTCAACTACAAAGGATGTTATGATATTCTCAAATGTTACATTAAATAATTTTTAGATGAGATAGAAGATTGAAATTGAAACTCCAATAGCAACTAGCTGCACCAGACCTGCACAATAGAAGTTTAGAGTTCATGAAATAAGATGCATTTTTAGTGGATTTGCTAACTCAAAACATACATTAGCAAATAGTAAATTTTTGAGTAAACCAAATTTTGATTTGTTTATCATTTAGTTTTACTTGGTTATGTGGATCAACCATTGTGTGAGTCAATTTTACTATAGAGTCAGATTACAATGGAGGAAAATTGGGTCAGAGTCACACCAAATGAAAATACATGTATGGCCAGCACTACTGACAAAATCATAGGTAATGAGACTAGGTTAAGAAAACATATATAGCTGCTGGAAAAATAAAATCATGTATAACAATATAGAGAAGCCAAGCTGAATTGATTATTTTTTCAACTCTTTATAATTGTCCTAGTCACCACTTCTGCTCATCCCTTAGCATAAATTCACCCATTTGGGTATGTGCTACTTGGTGAATGTAAGAAGATAAAGAGATACAAGTCCATTCAAGAGCCATATTCTAGATATTTGGCAATTAAAGGTTTCAATCAGTTGCCATGATTCTACACTGAGTTTGACTATTCTTAATCATTGGAGTTCACTACGTGTGTTGTTGCAAGTGAGAGGATGTGTTGCACTATTGTTAGTGTCCTTAGTAGCCCTCATGAAGGAAGCAAGCTTGTAAAATTGATTTCTTATGGATTCTTGCTGGCGCTCTTTCCCTCATTGGGTTTCTCCAAGGTAAAATAGATATTATCTTTTTCATGTGACATTTATTTTATTTACTTTCTTATGTTTGACTATTGCAAGTTGTAAACATCTATAACACACGTAGATAATGGATAATGTGAGCTTGCTCAACAGTCCAAAATTGAATATATGGTGTTAGAAACCAACCGTAACACCACTGGATCATTGTAATTTGCAGCCTTAAATGATGCTCAAATAAGCATAGAACTTGTAAGCAACAAAGTGTTGAATGCAACATTTGTGTCGTTGAATTTTTCTATTGAATATTCACATCATTTATAGATCGTCAACAGGTAGGAAATAAATGTAATTGGAATTCAACTAGCTACTACCTCAAAATGTTATAAAAATGAAATTTGATAGAGCATCTAAAGGCAACCCAGGAGAAGGTGCCATTTTCTAAAACTAAGACAACATTATGATCATGGTAGGTTCTAAGCATTTGTGGAAGAAAACCAATCACAAAGTTGAACTAGAAACTGCCTTAGCAGGTTTAAAAGTGGCATATGGTACAATATGTGAGAATAATTAAGATGGATGGAGACTCAAAAAAGATCATCCAAATCTACCTTTGCTTTTAATATGGAACTACTTTCTATAAACCATATGATAGATGGTAAAAGTTTTATCTATAACTAAAGATGAAGAAATTGTTATTGGTTATAAGAAGAGAATGGATTTATTTGCACAAAAAAGGTGCATGTTTTTGTATTGAGTTAGCATTGAATGAACTATGCCCTATATAAAATTATATATATGTTATTTTGTCTTTCTAATAATGTGTGAGGTAACAATATATTAAATTTTAATCCATGTGTGATTTTTGTTTTTTTGGTAACTACAACATCCAAAGTCCATTTTTTATTTGTTAGACTCTTCACTATACATAACTTAATTATTTTCTTCATATAAGTATATGCCCTTATGATATATTAATCCAAGTGATTTAGTGTTGTGGGCACCTTTAGCATTTTAATAACATCATTTTATTTTAGCAATACCATACTAGTAGGGTAACTAGCATCATTTTCCTATTCTGAATGTTCAAAATTCCTTGTAATTTGGAATATATTTCAAAGTCATTTGAATTGTCTAGTCATTGAAAACAGTTTAAGAGACAATGTATTATAGCTTTGATAAATTTATTTCTAATTCTGAATTCAATTAAGACATCTCATTGGACATTAAGGGAATTGAAAAGTGCATTGCTTGTAGTATGTGTCTTCCCTGTAAACTGTAAACCGTGTCCTCTTTAATTCGTAAGTAGAAACTAAACAGAATAAAAAATATCAAAATTTCTAAAATTTGAGCATTTTGTCTTCTATATATTTTTTTCCAACCATTAGTGCCAAAGGTACCTAAGAGTTGGACCTTTATCATAGCACAAGGTATTCCCTTAAATCAAGTTATGTTAAAATACAAAAATGGTAGAAATAATGAAATGACAAATTAATAGTTTTTCTTCAAGTTTCAAGGATGACAAAAAACATTCTGGATTCTAGAGATGGTAGGGGGTATCTATTAAATTAATACATAAAATTAATATTTGACTTTTTCTTTTAAATAATTAGACCATAAACAAACCAAAACAAGCTAAAATTCCAAATAGAAAGTAGAAGCAGTTCTGTTATTCTCTAACCCATTACATAAACCCGTAATCATAAACATAATATGAAACATGATTGATATTGAGAGGTGCTAAAAAATGAAATATTTTATGATGCATAGTACAAGGTAAATTGAACGAAAAGCCCAAATATTGAAGTCATCTTTAGATCGATACCTCATAAAGTGCTCCTCTTCCTCTCATTTCATCTTCTTTTTTGTTCTATTCTCCTCTTTCCCCCCTCTTTTTGAGGATGTAGAACAGCGAAAGATGTGGGTTTTAGAATTTTTGTTTGGGTTGGAGAGATCATGGTGGGTCGCCCTGTAGGGTTTTATTTATTATAAAATGTTTTGTTTTTTTTTTAAATTTTTTTTATCATTTGATGTAGGGGATGTCCTAAAGTTTCAAGGACAACCAAGGGATGTCAAGGAATTCAAGGGACAAGCATGGAATACTAGAAGTGCATTCCAGATTAAAATGGTTGCACAGATGGAGACAAGAATATGAGTAAAAAATTTAAAGAACTAATTAAATAGAACATTAAAATAATCTAAAAAAGTAAAAAAATTGACTGTAAAGTAATTTGAAACCATGTGTAATAACTGAAAAATCTATATGAAAAATGGTAAAGATATGCCAAAAAGAATATTAAAAATAGGAAAATTTTAGCACCATAAATAATGGGAAAAAAGTACCAAAAAATTTCTTGCACATATGGAAATTCAAGATGCACAGTAGAAAATTTTATCCTTCAAAAGATATCATCACATTTATAACACACACAAAATTCTTAACATGAAAAATACACAAACTTGAATGTGAAAACATATGAAATTAATTTAGAGAATACACTATTATTTTTATGTCCAGTGTGTGTGTGTGTGCGCGCGCGCGCATGTAAATAGCTGATATATACATCTACATCAGTATATTCTTCACAAGACCTAATGAAAAATGCCCTTGAAAATATTTGAAATCTCTTTGGAAGCTTGATTGTAATTATAAAAAAGATGGACATATGTGAATAAGTACTTGGCACCGAGATGTAATATCTATGCCTAACTATAGAATTACAAAAAGAGGCACTCTTATCAATTAAGATATCACTAACATAAAATATACATAAAAATGTTTGAAAGAAAAGAATGACACTTAGACCATTTGATCAATCAAACCAGGATAGTCTAACTTTTGAATGAGAATAAATGACAGTGTTTTGACTGAGAATAAATGAGATCAGTCCATTTTATAAAATTTTGACTTTGTAGAATAGAAACAGAAAAGGGATCATTAGTATACTTAGGCTTTCGATGATTGGTTCAGCCATTCAACTGTCCTTGAAAACTATCGTTGCCACATTTCACCAGCAGAAAACTTTGAAGGATTGTACATGACAAATTAATTGATGAAGCAACTAAATAGGAATTCACAAGCCACTGAAAGGAAAGCATCTAAAAGGTAAACATGAAGAAGAATAAATAGATACCAATTACCACTACCTCAGCCTCCTATTTCTAAACATAGTAAGGGTTATTGTGAGGTGTATGTAGGGGACATTAAAATCTCCTTTCTTGGTGTACCACCTTTACTCTTCACCAAAGGAACTAATAATGAAGCAGAAGCTATGCCTCTAATGGAAGAACTAAAACTAGTGACTTTGTTAGACAGTTAAGGAATAAACCAACAACCCACAAGCCATTATTATAGTAGATGTATCAAAGATTAGAGGACCCTAAACAAGGATATAATATAGAGCATTTAAAAGAAAAAACTAATGATTTTTGGGATCCAATGTTCTTCAAAGGATAGGTTAGAAGGACCTTGAATGAGAAAGAAGGTATTGATATAAAAGTATAGAGTACCATTAGAGGAAAGAGTGCTCATGTCTGAGTTCTTTTTCAACATAGTGATGTCTCACATCTATACATAATCATTACGCGAGGTATACCACTTAAGTATGGAGACATATTTATTCATCTTGAGAAGAAAAACAGGAACATGACATGAGAAGAAGGACGATATATCTTTCAACAGTAAACATAATTATATAGTTTGATTAGTGTGAATTAAGGTCCCTATATCTCTGTGTTACTCATAAATGAAATGGGCAGTTAAAGAATGCGGGTAAGTCCTCATTGCTTCTATTTGACAGTTTATAGTTATTAGACTTATACAAAGATATACATGCAAATAAACAAGAGAGTGAGGATATGAGTAAGCATTGACATGTGTGATAATACTTGGGTTTTTATTGTAATCTCACTCCTCTCTCAATCTATATATATGCAGAGTTGTATATTTTTAAAACTATTTATAAACTAAGGATCCTTTTCTCTCACTAGAATAAATATACAAATGTAAAATATGTGTAACTCAATCATAGGTGTATTTGAATATGTTTCTCATAAGAGAAATAAGCTAGTACATACATTTATATTCAAGTAGAATACATTTAAACGGAGGAAATAAGAAGAAAAAACTGTATAAATAGGGAGCCTGATACATTTTAAAGTCGCTATTTAGGTTAGAGGGAGATAAGAATGGAAGGATTGTTACACACTACTGGAAATTGGTTCAAAACAAACAATAGGAGGCAGAGTAATAATTATATTATCACACATTTAATTAATTTATGAATATCATAGTGAAATAGTCGACCCAACAATTTAACAGTTAGGAGATAGAATGCCCCAAAATCATAAATTAATTTAAAATGTAAGAATATATCAGACAGATCAAACCAAATGGTGTTGTCATCGAAGATGAGTGTTTGTGTTTGTGTCTGTATAGGAATTGATACTGTTTGACCACCGTAGAAAATCTAAAATATTTCCTCTATTATGCGCTAAGGAAGCTCAAGAAGAGCCATAAAAAACCCCGCATCCATCATTCCTCCTACCACGAAACCTACTTTAAAACCTCAAACACGGGCTTAGCTTCTTTACAACTCAGCAAATGGGTGGATCATGGGGAAATGGTTAGATTTTTCTGATGGTTTGCTCTGAGCCTAATCACCTTCATTCTGGAAGTAGGTGGAAAGGTGGATGACATCTACAGGCAGTCGTAGATTCTACAGTGACTATCGTCACTCTTCTTTCTTTCTTTCTTTCTCTCAGATGCACAACATGTAGGCAAATAAAAGGCAGTTGTCACAAAAAGAGAAAACGTAACAAAGGAGATAGATTTTCTGAATAAATTTTGCGGAACAAAGAAATTAGAGAAATTTGAAATTTGTAAATACTCCACCACCCATCTTCTGCATCTCTAATAGCCTTCAACCCCAATGTCAGCGTCTCTAATAGCGTTTTATATTTCTTGGCTTGCTCCAGGAAGCTGCGCGAGCCCTAATACAGATCTTGGCCAAACTTTTGTTGATGTGATCCCCTCTTCTAAAACCCTATCCAAAAACCTTCCCACCACATTTAACAAATGATTTAATTAATTTTTCTTCCCTCTTTTTTTTCATTGCATTTTTATTTTGTCGTGCTAGAGACAAAATTAAATATATTAATTGAAAAAATAAAAAAATTAGAAAAACTTAAAGACAAGAAAATTTTTGTTTCAAACATATGTCTTAAAACATGCTACTATGTAGTAGTGATAGAAATGGTTCTGTGAAAAACATAGAATATGAGAGGCTCCTCACTGGAATCGAATAGCGTTTCGTCCAAATCTATGCCAAATTTCACTAAATCTATGTAGAGTTCTACAAGAATGTAGGATAAATAACTCAATTCGGAGGATGTTTATGGCGTATTTTGAATGACATACAAAGGTGACATATAAAAGAATAAATTTTACCACCCTTAAAAATACGAAATCAAGGTCAAGTTTCACGATTTCACATTATTTTTGCGGAGAAGTTTCAGAGTTGTTTCATTGATGACGTGAAATCCTTCACTCCGAGTGTTCAAATTGTCTTTAAATCACAGACCACTCATCGTTAAAGAATAAAATAGTTGAAAATTGAACATCGCCACTCTAAATCCGCTTTTTGATATTTTGCACTCTTATTTTTGGCAAAATACATACAACATATGACAATTCTCATTTTCCACGTTGCAATTTATTCATATTGGATAGTTGACAACATTTATTAATGTTGTTGATGGTGTGTACCGAGTTCTCTTGGTCTAACTGCAAATTAGCGCTTGTACTAAAGTAGTGCAAGGGTTAGCTGATAGGAAATATATATAAGTTAACATACTAGAAATAATAATATGATATTTGCGTATAAGATACATTAGTTTAAAATGAACAATATTTCATATTAAAAATAATATTTTGATATTTGCTTATAAGATACATTAGTTTAAAATGTACAATGATATTATGAAAACATTTTCCTAAAAAAATAACACATTGTGAAAACATTTTACTTCAGAGCCAAAATGATTATTCCACTCTAATGACTTTGTTCCTGCTTCTAAAATAATCAAATATTTTTTACACTAAAACCCTTAGAAAGTATTAATTAGCTACCATTGTTGCATTTAATCTCTTCGAACAAAATCATTTCACCTTGGTAAAAATATTTACCCATTGCACGTTGTCCTGATTTTCATTTATTTGTTCTTTTATTTTATATTGTTTCCTCAAATGACTAGAGCTACAAAGCAACTAAGTTCGTGCAAAAGAGTGGCATAATAGTTCTATTTTTTATTTTATTTTATAGATTTGTCTGGTTGAAACTTTTGATTGAGATTTTTGCTAGATGTGTTGGCTTATTGAATTTTTTATTATATGTGTTGGTATGTAATTTTTTAATTTTTATAGAGATGCTTTATAAGTTTTTTAAATTTTACAAAATTTTGGACTAGTTCTTTTAAAAAAATCACAGCCATGTCAATTGATGTTTCCACCCTTTGGATATGCCATTTATTCCAAACTCTATTCCAAGCTACATCACCCTGATAATCAAATCAATTTTAAAGTGGAAAAGATTCCATCAACTAAGATTTTGATACACATGCTTGCAAATCTTGAATTATTAAATTGGTCTTCTTTAGTTTCATAAATCCATTAGTGCTTTATGTAAAGAGAAACTAAATTCTTAACATACCCAATCGACAATATTATTAAATTTCTAAAACTAATCACACTGCTAAAAAAACTGATCAAAATAAAATAACAAAATAAATAAACCATCCAAATATTTGCTTAAGACACAAAAATTTTCTCTGTTCTGAATGAAAAAGACCTTTGTTTTATTACATTTTGAAGTTGTCAGTTCTGCAATGAATGATCATTTTTTTTGGATTTGAATTTGTTATGGGAAAAATGTTTTCCAGTAAAACAAATTATTAACTACTCCTTATGTATGACAGAAAAGTCTCGAACTACAACTGGAGAAATAAGGCCCAAGTGAGAGGCATCTCTAGCACCTACAACGTATAAGCCATACAATTTTATCTTGATTCAACTTGACCAAGTGATTCAACTATAATAAATAATGACCTTTAGTGACAAGCAAATACGAGATATGAAGTTGCAATTTCTAAAGAAGAAATGGATTACTAAGTTCCTTTTAGACAATAGAGCAATCTGCAAAACTTAGTGTTATAGGAGTCCCTACCTTTCAAAGAGGCTTCTCTTTGTTTTTAAAGTTTCTATTGAGAATATCTATGTGAGTGTGGGTGATGTGGAAGAAAAAATTATTGATCCATTACACAATTTAGGGTTGAGCCATCACGAAGAATTCATGTACAAAAATGTTTCAGATAGAGAATTGGAATGTAGATCCAATACTTACATTGAAGTCATGCTACACATTGTGTTGTGATCCATGGGTTGTGGATGTAAATAAACTCTTTAGAACTCAATATTATCATCTATAACAACCGAATAATTTGAAGTACTCTCTATTTCATCAAGGCTGAGAAAATGGACAAAAAGATTTTGAGGGACTTAACTGCAATTTCAAGTGTTAGTCTACATTGCATACCTGAAGCATTTTTGTGAGTGAAATCTCTTACACCATTCTACTATGAAAACTTCCAAATAAATCAATGCCTTCAAAATTTTCTTTTCATTGGCCAAATTAGTACACCCATCATCAAATGGGTTTAATAAGAAGAAAAACCTAAATATATGAATTATGAGTAGTAAATCTCTCACATTTTCTTAGTGCAGAGTATCCAGCAAAACTAGAAAATCCTCAAGCATACTTTCTTTCAGACCTAACTGATGTAGAAACTGACATCATGATCAATTTATATTTATATGGCAGAGGTTCATGAGGGAGAAAACTTATTGCAGATTGTTTATTTTTTTGTCTGGCCTTATCCCCCAATCTCTGGATGATGCAAGATAATACACACAACTACCAAATGAAGCCTAAGCTATAAACCAAGAAAGGAAACAAAATATTTTTCTAGAGTACTTAGATAAGATTTCAGGGAGAGTGAAAGCCTGAGGTTCATTGTAAATAAAAAAATGAAATCTAGGGTTTTAGACAACCTCACACCAGAGCCAAATTTTAAGCTGGTTGGAGATGCTTTTAGGTACTAAATACTGGTAAGCTTGCCAAGATCACCAACCAAAGTTCTAGACAACCTGGTCCCTGCATTTTCAATAATTTCACAATAAATCCTAAACTTAATCACCACAAACCTTCCATCTAAAACTTATGGGAAAAATGAAAGAAAGTTACAAAATATTCCATGAAGCTTACAGTTGTGTCACACAGTTCTATCGATCGTAGGTAACATGAAACCACATACATGGATTTACCATAGTTGTGTAAGACATTTAGAGGATCGTGCAAATTTATTACAAAGCCTCACCAGCAAAGTCACAAAGAATAAATTTTATTTAAGCTGAAAGAGTTGTAATTTCAATAAACCAAAAGCAAAAACAAAAAAATTGTTAACCTACCAAACAGATTCAAGTTGAAAGAGTTGTAAATTGAAAAAAATGACAGAAAAAACCAAAAAAAACTATTATGCTACATGTGTTGAGCTTTCCCATTATCATTCTCCTCATAGAAGCATGCAAGCAATAGTTAAATCTCAATCGCCACCTATAACCTACAGACTACATATGTTTTCATAACTCACAACCCAAGAACTTGGTTTGGGTGCTCCAAACCTTATTTGTCATGTGTTCTCTAGGGTTGATTTCTGTGAACGCTTTTCCACACCATTTCTCAAACCAATCAAATGGACCCAAAAAGATTTTGCAAATCCATCTTTCTTCCATTCGATCTCACGGTGTCTCTGATTAGCGTAGGGAAGTAGGTGGTGATGCAATTTATACAAATTCTAAATAAGTATATACCATTCAATTATTGTGATTGATTATATTTTCCTTAGCTTTTTAGTGACCATCATTCTCTATTAAAAATGGCTACTTTAGAAAATGTTGTGACACATGATGCATTTTGTAGGCACGCAGTGTGAAGTCCATAAACTTTAATAAAATAAAAATAAAAATCATTCCCACCATCATTTATAAAATAATATTGGTATGACCTTATGTATTCCTCGACTTTCCAACATAGACATTTTGGCCTAAAAATTTATACTCTAATATTAAATAAGAAAATAGTATTATAAATTCTTCTTATGTATTTTAAAAGTAAAATTCAATGGCATTGTTGGTAAGAATGCATCATGAATTGATGTTAAGAAAGAGAGATCAATAACAGAAGAAGAAGCATAAAGCACTTTTTTTGGAGCAGTCAATTATATAAAATCTTGATCATTTGTTTATGTTTTTCTTCATTCTATTTAATGGAGAATAGGATTACAAGATTACGAAAGCTTACAATAATTAAGGTGAAACACAGACTCTACATTTTTGTTCAGTAAATTCAATTCACAAATTAGGTGAGCAACGTGAAGTTACTCAGTTAACTGTAATTATATTCTACAAATTAATTATCCTAAAAAATAGTATTCAAATTGTGATTATTATTATTATTATTTATATATATAATACATCATTTAATATTCTTTTCTTTGTCAAATTCTAAACTTTCTTAAAAACATTTACCCATTTTATTATTAAATTCGTTCCGTATAAATTCATTATTTTAAATTAATATAAAAGTAAATAGAATATTTAAAATAAAAGTTAGAACAAATAATTTAAAACTTATCTTATTTTTAATTAATTTCCACCACTAAAATATAATCTCCGTATAGAAAAATCTATCATTTCTATTGTGAATTCTAAAGTTAAAATGTATTAAACAATATAATATTGAATGCCACTAAAATACTCAATCAATTTATTCAATTAAAATGGTTCTGAAATGGGTGGCAGCGCCCCCAATAAAACCCTAAAAATAAATAGAAAATTACAGTCACGCTTATGAATTGGTATTTGTTAAAAAATACCAAAGTCCGAAAAAATTCCAAATTTTGAATCACTGGTGTGCGCTTCACTTTTGGTCTAGTCTAAGAACATGTTTGTCTTTCGTCATTTTCTCTTTGCCTTCATTTCGGGCAGTGCTTGGGACCGATGGTTCTCAATAAAAAGTAGGCAGCATGTTGACACAAATTCTGAAAAAAAAATTCACGCCAACTAATAATGATAGCGCATCCGCACCTGTGAAAAGCACTGAAAAAATGACAGGAAGCATAAATTTAACAGCATGAGACTTTCTAATTTTTTTATGGAAACAGATAAAATTCGCTCCCTGAATTTCAACGTAAGACACATTTCTGGTCAATGGTTTGGAAGTCTATCGGCTAATTAATTTATTCTAACATTACGTTAATGAGAATATGTCTCTTATAAAAATATCTTAGTGTCTCCATTGGAAGAAATTATTGCTCACATCTTCCATAAACTCCAACCTTTTTCAGTCCTGTTGTTTATTTTCGTTTTCTTTTATACTTTCTTTTAATACGATGTTTCAACTATCAAGTTTTCTTTTCGCATAGACCAAAAGTTGGGCATCTATTGAATTTATTTTACAGAGCTACTTCTGATGAAAAAGATGTGCAATATTGCATACAGGATGTAGATGACAGAACAACTAGTTTTGGTAGTTAATGTGTATTTCAAAGAAATAATTGAATAGGTTGTTTTTCATATTTTGTAATCAATGAGATGGTATTTTAGATTTGAGATTATTTCAATGCTTAAAAAATTAGTATATGGACTATTTATGGGTGGGATGTGTTATTACGTTAATTTCAATATATTAATTTTTGTAATATATTAACTTTTTAAGTTCTTTAATTTCTCTGTAATTTTCTTGATAACTACTCTCGTCTCTTATATATTAGAATAAAACAAAACTATTATAATGCTTCTATTAATTTTTAATATATAAATAAAAATTAAAAATTAAAACTACTATAATTCTTCTATCAGTTTGTAATATATAATTATGAAAACATACTTTAAAATAATAACTTGTAATAATTTAACTTTTTGTTTAAAATAAATTATATTAAAAAAATCATGATCTATTACGATTTATTTATTTATTATAATTTTTTTTAGATTCATCACAAATATATTGGTTTTTGTTCATAAAAGAAATCCCCCATACACGTAGGTCACACTATTGAGCTTGAACATGATGCTATTAGTATATAATTATATTTTATAAAAATGCTTTCATAAATGTAAAAATAATTGTGCTAAACCCCCTTACAAATGGACTATAATAATCCTTTCTAATTTATTTTCCTTTTTCCTTACTAGGTAGAGTAAGTCACTTCTAAATGCAAAAAAAATCCTATTACAATTATAGTTTCATATTGACAAAAAAAATACCCATGCACTTTTATATAATATCTCTATAAGGAAGGAAAATAATATTTCATGAATCAATCTAAATTAGTTATTTTTTAGATGTAGGAATAATAGTTAATAATAAAATGTTAAGATACTCCACTAAGCACAAACAATCGGCAAGCTACCATGTGGCATATCAGTAACAAGTCTCAATCAAAATCTAGGAGTACTTTATAGGAGTACCTTATAAATGAGGTCACTTAAAGGCTGTAATAAGGATTATTCTTTCCACAAACAATCTTCTACATACAATTCTAGATATAATCATCTATTGTAGAGTTGTGTAGATGATAAAGCCCTTTGAGAGGGTAAGGAATTCAATCCTTAGATAAATGAAAGGCATCAACATGTCGTAGATTTCTATGAGAAAAATACCTTAACATATAAGAAGCTGCAAATTCATCATGATGAAAAAGTATGACAAGAATTTCACATGCACGAGATTATGAATTGAGAGACCAACTTTGGACAACTACGTTTATTTTATATATATATATATATATATATATATATATATATATATATATATATATATATATATCGGAAGAATATGTTTTCAATAACTTCTTTTCTAATTTTCTTGTAGCTTTACAGGAAACGGTTACCTGAAATCTTAGCTTCCATTTGGAGTACGGGATTAAGAAAATACAAACAGATGAAATGGGTATAAAATCTATAAAAACAAATTAGATACTTTCTAATGAATAAAGTCCATAGGTAGACTGTTATTGTTATCGTAGATATACTTGTATACAATTGATCATAACCTACAGCGAATACATGAGCATTTTTAACTTGGTTATCTATGGAGTAAATTCGAGATAATGAAAATCGTGAGCTTGTAACTGTGAATATGGCGGTGTCTTCATCTTCTCTGCAGTCGCTCTTACATCCATCCACTTCTCCATCTGGATGTGTAACATAACCCTAAACTTAATATATTATTCCGGATAATCTGTTTTACGTGTATTTCAGAAGGACAGTTGAGTTTTACGTGTATTTCAGAAGCAGCATCTCTACAATCTGTGCCAGTCGACTTTTTTATTGGTCGGGTTTGAAAGCAACCAAGCCTCTGGAGGATCAGCCACAATTTGGTAACAAGGGAGAGCCGGTGATATGTAGAAGAGAAGCTTGTAAAGTCAAAGCTGTAGGAGGAGAAAAAAACAAAAATTGAAAAGGAGTTGCTGTTCTGAGAAAGTGAAGCATTAACCACTATTGAAGAGAATGGAAGAGGCGTCATCATAATCAAAAGTTATTACATAAGTAATAGTTTTGATTGTTGCATGCCAATAAAGTCGCAACAGTTGGAGGATTGGTTACAAAGGAAATAGATGAAGAGTGAAGGAAGGGGAAGCTATTCAATAAGAGAATCGTAGCCAGGTGTAGAATAAGTCAGTTCAAATCAATTATTTTTTTGGAAAAAGTATGTAAAACAGTAAGAAGAAACAAAAGTTAAGAAGAAATATCGAAAAATTTTAAAAAACAATAATTATTTGTAATAAAAATGATGAAAGTGTTAGAAAAAGAAATATATCAACATTTGTATGAAATCGATAAGTTTGGAAAATAATTGGAAAAGACCAAAATAAAGAATTACGAGATAGAAGAAAGATTCAAGTTGTTCAATGATTTGAATTTTTTTTTAAAGATTAGAATATGAAAGTAGTTTTTATGGCAAGGAAATGTCAAAATTGGAAGAAGAAAATGATGAATTGCGAGCCTGCAATGAATGTTTAAGGTCAAAGCCACCAGTTTCTATTGTCTTATATGACATAAAATATTTGTGTTGTTCCTTTAATTAATTAGTTGGTTTGTGTGATATAGATAGAATTATATTTAATGATAAGGATGAACATGATTGTATATTTGATTAACAAGTCTTATAAGAAGTCATAAAAGAACAAAATATATTTTGAAAAAAAAAAAATTTCTTTTTCAAAATCATGAAAAGAATGGGATATAAAGGGGAAAGATTAAAAAATTATGGACAAGGAATTAGAGAACCCATCAAGCAACCAATAACATCTAAACATAAAGGTGTTAAATATGTCACAGATAAAGGAAATAATATTAGATGTGTTACAAGTTCAAATAGATTAGCTCAAGGATGCAATTTATAGAATGTTTTAATAATAACAAGAATGAACACATAAAGGCATATGCTGAGGTTCTAACTTTGTACCTTATGTCTATTGAAAAATCATTGTAAGAAGGTGTATTGGAATATAAAGTTTAAATAATATAGGAAATCAATTGTGTTTAGAGTTATAGAACAAATTGAAAAAAGTTACGAGATGTTTAAAAAGTTGTATAAACACAAGTATTCATGTGTTAAAAAGGAATGAAGAATGTTTAAGTTTTAGAGATATTTGAGAGATATCATTATTTTGTAAGAGATCATTAAATTCAGAAAGCTATAGATAGTGATTTTTGTAGGAAAAGTACTTCCATATTGAAGGTTTGAAGATCTAAAGATCAATTCAGCAAGGAATTAACAAAAGATAAATATCAAGGTAAAAGAGAGGATTTAGGAATGGTAAATGATGAATCATTGTGTAGTATAAATTAATGGGGAGTGTTTGAATATGTAATTTGTGTACCACAAATCATTAAATGAGAAAGATACAATTCAATGGAGTATTCTAGAAGGAAAATAGTAAGTTTCAAGTTAAGGATAGAAGAAGAAAAATATTAAATATTTGTTATTTTGGGCACATTGGACTAAGTTCTATAATTACTATTGTAATCAGCAACACCTTTATACAATGAGGCATAATGTAAAGGTTTGATCATCAGGTGTTTATGTGATCAAGTGATCATGTAATCAAGACATGAGGAGTGAGTTGAATGTTGTAGCATTCTAAGCATTTTTAATGTTCACATTGACGAATTGATAACTAGAAGGGTTTGAGTACTTGTATGCTCTAGGGTATATTTATAAAATTATGTTTCTCTTGATCCACCATTTAATAAGTTTTAAGGATACATTACCTTTTCTATCATAAATCATTAAAGAACCCAATAGTGATAAAAATTTGCATTTACATGCATTTTTACACATTTATCTTATTTTCTATTGGCCATATATACATATGTATCTACTTCCATTTAGTTGTTTGCCTTGAACTCTACTATCATCTCATTGAAAGATAAGTTTGTAGTAAAAAATTTAGTAGTCTTCAAATTTAAAATTTGATATTAAAATCTCCAAGAACCTCGTATTAGACAAGTCACCCTTCAAACTAGAGAAAGATAGTGCAATTCTCTTTATCAATGACATATCAGAATAATTCTACTTAGACTTTAAGGTATAGATCAATTTTTCAAGTTGTTGAAAGACATGGATGATTGACATAGGTTAAAACTTCATCCAGAAAAGATTTAGTTTATCTAGCCATGCCCAATGTCGATCTTGTGTAGGCTATAGTGTAGTCCAGAGAATTAGTCTCACCTTACCTGAACTAACTCAACAACAAATTCTCAAGCAAAATTGTAGGGCTACCTTTGAATTAAGAAAAAAAGAATAATTATGGTAAGATCAAACATGAGAAAATAAACTACTTACGATATCTAAAGAACAAAAAATAAATAAAAAAATGACATGTTATTTGTAATAATAATAAGTAGTTAAATAGTTTAAAACGGAAGATAAGGAAATAAAAAATAATGAATCGATGCAATGTACATAGCAAATTTAAGTTAAATCTAATAAAAGAGAAGAGTTATAAAGATAACAATGGAGATGAATTTTTATTACCCTCAAATATCTTTTTAGAAATCTTCATAAACCTCTTATCATTCAAATATATTAGTTAAACACTGTCAATCCCTTACTTTTAAAACTATATTAATTAATAATCATTAATGTCATGGGTTGGGACATAGAAATGGATCACAAATGTGCCAATCAAAAAAACCAAGTATAATTTAAAACATCAACATAGAATAATTGTCCTACAGTCGGTAAGAGGTTTCTGAACTTCTTGAAGTTATCCTCCAAAAAGTACAGCTAAGATAGCTGTATTTGCATTAAATATTCTTGATTTTTTAACTTAGTGTGCTTTATTTCTTCATGGTTTTGATAATGAAGTTCATGGTCTACTCCACTACTATTCTACAAAAGAATTAAAATTAGCAATACCAAAATTCATATATTGCTATGACATCTAAGCAATTTTAACCTTACATGATGGCTCTCAACTTTTTTTTGGTGTCTTTTTATCACATATCTTATTAATAAGACAATATAATACAATTCAATGAAATAAAATGGTGTAAAATTAATATTTTAAAATTTAAATCAAAACAAATTCTTTTGAGTTACACACCTTTGAATGATTACAAAACTCATATTTAGCATCATTTATCCCATCGATTATATCTAACGAATTGTCTTAAGCTGACTTGTGTATAATAAAATTCAAGTTTGTCTTCTTAAAAACCTCACAGAAATGCAAAGTTATCATATATATAAGTTTGAATTTTTTAAGTAAAAGTACTCTTTGAAATATTAAGAATATTTTGTTGCTCATTTGATATTCTTTAATATATCTAATTCTAATACAATCAAAGCATTTTCCATATGATACACATAAATATATTTTAGTATCAATTATGCTAGTAATAAGCCTTAAATAAGAATTAGGAATTATTAGTTTCCTTGTGTTTTAACGTTAAAGTAAATATAATTTTTTTTAAAAAAAATTATATAATCATCTATAAGTTTAAAATATTAACTTACTTCATTTTTTATCTAAAATTTTCTAGAAGTTTTTGATAGATTAAAGCAGCAAGAGGGTGCTGGCCCATGTAACAGGGGACTGGAGGCACATTAACAGCAGGTTAATGGCACAGTCAAAGTGAGTATAAAGATTTTACTGTTAACACCAGTTCCTAAGCTTTTACCTCTATCAAAAACAAAGATCACAGTTCTGCATATAAGTAAAAAACTACAGTATCTAAAGGTCATAGCCACCATCAAAAAACTATTCCAGAGCCACGCAGGGCTGGTCCAAAAGCAGTAATTAAACTTAACGAAGCCCCTCCAAACAAAACAGGGGAACAGAGGAATCTGTCTAACAAAAAGATAGTACATCAACAAGTTAAATTTTTCCTCCCAACTGCTTGGATAGCAGTGATCTCGCCCATTCTTCCTGCAGGAACAGGAAGAGGTCTCTGTTATCCGCATTGGCCTCCAGCTTGCCATCCGACAGCTTCT
>MU218885.1:57116-94560 GCA_018584345.1 Thuja plicata | reverse complement strand
ATTTTTTCCTTTTCCTTGACTTCATTCCCACCCTCATCCAGGAGAGAGGAGATGGTATTTCTCTTCTTATGGATGCTAGCAGACCTGTGGAAAAAGGTCATGTTCCTGTCCCCTTCAGCAAGCCACTGAATTCTGGATCTTTGCTTCCAGTAAATTTCTTCTCTTTTCAAGGTTTCCTGCCACTTGTGTCTATTCCTCTCCTCCTCCCCCTAGATCTGAGGCGAGAAGCTTCCAGATGCAAGTTGAGCCTGTAGGGAAACAAGGGTTTCCAAGAGATCGGTTTTCTCCTTGCAGAAATCACTGAAGTTATGTTTGCTCTACCCTTTGACCTCCTTCCTGATAATTTCTAGTTTTTGAGCAATCCTAAACATGGCAGTACCCCTAATATTATTCTTCCACCAAAAATTCACCTGCTCCCTAAAGGAGGGGTGAGAGCACCACATAATTTCAAATCTGAAGGGCGTCAATCTGACCTTAGGAGAGTCAAACCAGCAGAGAAGAAGGGGTTTGTGATCAGAGGTAGTTCTAGGGAGGGCCGACAAGGTGGAGTTCAGGCAAAGGTTCCAAGAGGAAGTGGCAAGGACCCGATCAAGCCTCACCTGGATGAGGTGAGAACCTTTCCTATTGTTGGACCAAGTGAAAGGGTCCCCCTTCAGAGTAAGATCAAGAAGGCCTGTGGAAGCAATAAAATCCGCCAGCTCCCCCATACTGTCCGAGTAATCTATGAGGCCACCACCCTACTATTGTTGAACATATTTGTTGATGAATTAAAATTTATGTCTTTAGATTGAAATTACATTCCTTTCATTTATAGTCTATTTCAATACTAGAATACTCTATTTATTTTATTAAAAGTTGAAACAAATAGATCTATGTTGGGTCCACAAGTACAAATTTGATTTATGTCAAGTATAGATTTGGTGTGAGATAATGTATGCTTCTACTTTAAGATCTCCTTAATATGTTTATAAACACGTAGGGGAGGATCATTCAATATCAAGGGAAGTGCTCTAGATCAACGTCCTTTATACGACCAATTTTATGGTCGTGGAAATAATCAAGAACAATAATTCTTAAACATACAAATGCGATATAGTGATGTGATGTAGAATTAAACTCATTTTATGAGATCCAATCATAATGTTCATCGCACACTCTTCCTTAAATGTAAATGATTTATGAAGTATAATTATTTCCATATATGAAAGGATTAGTCTAATAAAAATAAATGAATTTCTTTAAATACAAGAGCATATTAATAATCACACAAACATTACAAAGATTAAAATGGTCCTCAATGTTTCTTATGAGTTTTTTATTTTTATTTTTATACCTACAATCTTTCCATCAAACTTTCACTAGTGATTCTCATATGTGCAATATAATTCAATACAGCTATGTGATAATGTCATGTTGGTCTTCATACTATTATCAAAATAAACTCTTTGCTTGGCCACTTTCTTCCCTAATAGGCCTATAATCTAGGCTTTGGTATGTAAGGAGTAGTAATCAAGTAAATACATTATAAGTTTCTCTAAATGGGCCCTTTGGTCTAATAATTAGTCTCTAGTTTGGGCTATAAATAATGCTAGATTTATAATGAAAATAAATGCTACAAGATAATATGAATCTAAATAAGTAAAAAAAAAGAACATAGGACACACACACACACACACACACACACACACACACACATGTATCTACATACATACACATACACATCTATATATGTACATACATATTTATTTATGTGTAAGATTTTTTTTAATATTAATAATAACTGTTATACCTATTTTTAGAAGATTATAGGTAATGTACATTGAAAGATATTAGAATTGTTCATTACTCTACTTACTATCTTGTAATTAATATTAATTCATATTTAGATATGATTATATTATTATGTTATATTATTTTCATTATAGTTTTATATTTTGTATTTTTGTATTTAGCTCTTTACAAAAACATTTAATACCAATTGTTGTTTACTAAGGTAAAATAGGTTTTGAAGGGGCACCAAAATCCTTTATGAGAAAAAATTTAATATCAATTGTTATTACTATATTATTATATTATTATATGTCTCTTCATCCTTCAAAAGTTAAAAATTTATTAAAAGTACATCATCATCCTAATTATTACATTATCATCTCATTCATATCATTATACTTGTATTTGATACATTCTTATAGCAATATCATAATTTGATTTGTTTTGGAAACTATCTCTTACTTATCAATGCATTTGCATTCTTACCCTTCAAGTGAATTTTATGGAGGAACAATTTTTGTACCCTTTTATTATTTTATTATAGATCAAACAAGTTTTGAAGGGACTTGAAACCCTTTTAAAATATATTTTAATAGGATTTGAAACCCACCAACAACTGACTCGAAAGAAAAATAACATCATACAACAACAACCCCACCATCAATGAAAAATTTGCAGCCTAAGAGAAATATATAAGAGAATGCTCCAGCTATACCAACAAGCGGCTAAAGCCCCACAAAATATGGTTGAGGTTTTTGAAAGTCTCCCTCAACCTTGGAAAGGTTTTGACAGGCTCCCATAACCTGACATGTGGGTTTTACATTGATCCCATAACCATAAACAAATGTATCTACCATAAGATAGTCAATAGCCAAATAATCAGTCATAAGAGTCATATAAAAGGGGTTTTTTAAGGCTTCCCTATTGTTGAGCATGAAGTAATGAATCCTAAAAAAAAATTCACATGTACCACTACACTCCACCTCAAAAGATGTGAATACCACTTCAAGAGAAAAGGCAAGAGAAGACAATCCAAGGATCAAACATAACATCTTAGCCACGCAGAACTCCACCTCCATAGAAGTTCCCTCTACCTAAATAGGAATAGTATCCAAGACAAGAGAAACCAAGAGAGAAAAATGAACCAAGTGCAATGAGAGATGAAGAGAGGGTGCAAAGACATCTACACTCAACCACTTTAAAAAATCACACTGAAATACCAACACAACCAGTGCAACCAAGAAGCAACCACCACCAACACACAAAAGAGCTAACAGGGAAAAGGACACCTAGAATAGAGAGGGGAGGAGGAAAATTATCACAATAACACTCAACCTCTAAAAAAACACACATCCTTCCATGACCAACAACCCTACAACTAAGAGTCGATCACTTTTCACAAACCAAAACACCTAAGCAGAAGGGACCCAAAAGAGAGAGAGGAAGGGGAAGGAGGCGAGCACATCAATTTCCACCCTCTTAAAATATTCACACCCTACAACACCCAACAAAACTTCAGCCAAAACCCAACCAAAACTAGTAGCATATAAAAATAGCATGATAGTAGAATCTAAGTACAAAAAGAGGGGGAGGAACGGAAAGAGAACAATAAAGCACAACCTCTTGAGATTATCACACCTATAATCCACCAAAAAAGCTACAATCAAGATCCATCAAATTCCTACTCCAAGAAACTTAAGCATCAAGGTAAAGGAGACACTCCAAAGAAAGAGGAATACATAAGGGATGAAGTCATCAATGCACTCCCTCTTAGGAAAAGCATCGCCAAAGAACTCCACCAACTGTACACCCAGGAAACCAAACATCCAAGAAAATATGCTTCTTAAAACCACAAAACCCTCATAGATAGATCTAGAGAGGCTAAATAAATTACTACACCAAGAGCCAAAATCCACCATAGTCAAGGTGTCTTCATAACCAATAATATTTTCCAAGCTCCAAGAGCTAGCAAAGCCCACACCCCAAAACCATAATAAGGGAAATGAACAACACCACCCGAGGAGGGTGCAACTCACTAAAGAAGAATAGGAAACACCAAAGAAATCATAACTAAACTCTATTGTAGAACAAGGAGATAGAGAAAATATTCACCAAAATAGGGGTTATTAAGAAAATAACCCATTACAATTCTAACTCTCCTCAAAACTATGATCCCACTCTGAAGAAAAAATCCATCCAAGACCACGATATATTAACATCAAACTACAAACAAAGGGAAAATGATCCCATACATAACAAAATAATGATCTCCAGCAAACAGAATCTCATCTATCCAAACACAAGATAGTACAAGAAAATTCTCCCCCAAAAGAACTCAACCACCAAGGAGGGAGGAAGATGACCAGGCATCAATTAGAACCACTTGTATCCATAAATAGAAATATTGGAAGCAAGCATAAGTACCAATCCATATAACCAGAAGTGGATGGCACACCAAAGAACAAGCCATACTAGATCCATTGATAGTCAAGCAAAGAACACATGCATAAAATGACAATATAGGATAGCACAAATGCCTCTCCAACAAGTAAAATCTTCACTAGAAATAGAAGACAAAGGTGGTGATAAAAGGATAGAAAAATAGAATTCAAAGATGATAACATCACAAAGATCCTAATCACCATTCTCCAGACAATGTTTCCAAACACTTCTCCAAACACACCTGCAAATAGAACTGAGGCTAGAAAATGACAACTAGTCTCTCTCAAGCACAAATACCACAAGGGCACCAAGAAAAAACCCACTCCAGATCTAACAAAAACTAAGCATAGGGCTGCAGGAAAACTATGGAATCACCCAGTGACATAGAAAAATGCATCTCCAGCCAACAAGAAAGGCAAAAAGTATGCTTGATCCATAATATTCATCATCAGATTCTTCATCAGAGAATTCTGAAGCCTCTCCTCTCCCTTTCCTGCTCTCACCCATTTGAAAAATTCATCTCTCCATGCCCCATTTTAAATATATATATATATATTTAAATATATGGTTATAGCATTATTTTATTATGTTGTATGTAATAAAAATAATATAAAATGATTTTTTTCATGCATTTAAGTGGCTCAAACACATCAAATTAAATGCTTCTAATTTTTATTGAAGGATTATTTCACAACCATATAGAGTATAAGATGCCTTTGGTGTAATAAATATATAAAAACCATAAAAAATTAAGGTAAAAAGATATATGGTTTAGAAAATTGAATTTTTTTTTAAAAGGTTATGAAAATAAAAGAAAAAATTATATATAATTAAGGGGAAAAATCAAAATGTAAAATTTTTATTATTTGATAAAAAATTTTGAATGATAAATTATAATTATAGTATTGGAAGTGAGAAGGTGGAATAAGATTAAGGGATTTTTAATATTAGAATGAAACTACTAATAATGAAAAAATCCAATCTAATTTGGTCATAATCTTTGCTCTTCATTCAATTCTAAAGAGTGATTGTACCCAAAAACACCTTCAAGAAATTGATATATCATAAGGGGTAGTGGATTGTAAGGGCCAAATTTCCCTAGATCGTTTATCTTAGTTAGACTAGATTTATAATCATCAATTGATCGAATACGACAAACTTAAAAAATGTAGATGTTATATGATGTTGATATATAATTTTGGGTTCATTCCAATAATCAAAATATGATGTTGATAGAGAATTTAGTTTCCTTCCAATGCTCCAAACCAAAATATTTTTTTTGTGCAAAATTGAATATCCTTAAATATTATTACATAAAAAAAAATCATATTAGGTATTGTTCAAGTAAAGTGAAAATACATAAATATTGAATTATATTTTCTTAAGTTTTGTGAATTTCATAGTGTTCAAATTTTATCATATCCTACATAATTAATTAGGGATAAAACAAATCAATATCAACATGGATAATGAGTTTTTGAGTGTAATTGTGTGCATATTTATAATGAATGGTTGATATACAAAGATATTAATGTTCAAGAGGAAGATATGAGGATAAAATATATGGAAGTTAATGTACATTGAGAAGCTATTAAATGGAGGATGTGGTTTATTTAAATGACTCTAGAGAAAAACATAAATCACAAAGTGAATGTGAATTGATGTGAATATGTTCTTTTCAGCATAAATAATGTATTATCTTTAAAAATAATAGCTTTTAATTTTAAAGAATTGTGTCATATATATACATATATAGAAAGATTATTATATTAAATTATTTATTTATTAATTTAATAAATAATATATAAATTAATTTCTTTATTTTTATTAAGTGGGGAAGGGCCCAAACCCATTATAGATCTGCCCAAAGCCATCTAATCACAAACTGGATCTAAATCAGTCTTAAAAAAACATAGAAACAAGGAGGCTAGAGCCATCTAAGTTACAATATAATTTGAATTAGAGGTTTGTTTTTGTTTCTCTAACTTTCTAACTTTAGACTTCCCTTTACATTGTACAATTATCCAAGTATATCCATCCTTACAATCAAAACAATATTCACCCATAGAAGAAAATGGCGAGTCAACAAAAATACATTTGGGATGAGTAACATCAAAATGGACAACAACATTGCTAGCATGACCATTAGAAACCTCAAAGAGCCCCATGACACGAAGACAAACCATTGAATCAAAAGTAGAAATAGACTCTAATAAAATTCAACACAACACAAGTGAGAGGAGCATAATGTAATACCTCTCCTAATGATGTTGCATTTTCATTGTAATTGGTGATGCTTCTTGATTTGGATTAATGTTTTCTTGGTGAATTTGATGTCTGAGATGTATGAGTTAGTCTTTTTCATTATTGGTCACTTGAGTATTCATGATATTCAGGTCATTACTCATGTTTAATGTCCTTCGTGGTTTATATTGACCATATATATTTGCTTGTATGTTGTAAATAGACATGAACATATGTATATAAATACATATTTATAATGGTGTAAGGTAATATTGTAATCTATTATCTATAACTTTGTTTTGAGTATATAAGGTTATATAATTTCTGGTTAATAGCATTAACATTATTTTAATTATACGGATGACAATTTTTTGTGGAACAATCATCTGCAAATTTGCCACCCAAAAAGATTTTTTGAACTTCTGTCATGGCAGAAATTGCTGGGGGGGGACCTGCCCCCCAACCCGGGGACCCTACACCTGTCCTGATCTCTGATTCTGGGAAAGGTACTTCGGATTCCCTGCCACATCCTGCTCCCAAGGATGATTGGAAAGGTGTTTTGGTAAGGACCCAGGGGGAATCCGACCCCACCCTAACACTCACTTTCCTAACAAAGGAAGGTACAAAGATCACTCTCCCTGACTCTGTTGTTGAAAAGAAAATGGTGGAACTTAACCTGGCTCTGGTTGGATGCTTCTTCAACTTCCACCCCTCCATCAACATGGTCCATAAATGGGTGGGAAACCAATGGAAACTGAAGGGGAGTGCGGTAGTGTTAGCCATGCCTAGAGGTCTCTTCCTCTTTCACTTTACGATCACTGAGGACCTGTCTTTTGTCCTCTCTGGATCTTGGCTCTATGGGAAACACCTCCTCACCTTGGCCAAATGGAAACTAGGTTTTGACCCTTCTGCAGACCTCAGTAGGATGGCACATGTTTGGGTCTATCTTCCAGGTTTGCATCTCAAGTTTTGGGATGAGCAAGTTTTTAGATGGATTGGCAACTCATTCAGGCACTACATCTCGGCGGATCTTGTAACCCTCTCTAAATCCCATATGGTTTTTTCTCATTTCTGTGTGAATGTGTCTGTTAATAAGACTCTTCCTAACTTTGTTGTCCTTAAGTCTAAGTTGGGTAAAATGGGCACAAGCTATTGTCTATGAGAATGCTACCCTCTTCTATGAATGCTGCAACTCGAAGGGCCACACAAGGAAGGACTGCAAGGCCCCCAAGAGGCCTGAACCTAAGCTAAAGCAAGTTGTTCTGGTGATGAAAGCTTCAGAGATTCCCTCAGGATCACTCTCCCTACCCCTGATGGGGGACGCTCCTAGTGAAAAGGGGGTTGTTGAGACTATGACTCAGGGCTATGATCCTATATCTGGGTCGGTAGAGGACGTGTCTGGTCTGGAAGAGGGGGAAATAGCCGCGAGTATTATGTAGGAGAAAACCACAGTTGTGGAGATCAAGCAATGCAGTGTCGCTGCTCCTACAGCCCCCATGTAGGTGTTAAGCAACCCTAACATCCCCAACCTGGGTCTAGAGAACCCACTTAGTTCCAGCCCAGGCTTGGCTCTTGTCCAGACAAAACTCAATGTCTGTGCATTGAAAAACTCCACATCTAAAGGCCCTCCATCACCCCCTATGGTGGAAGTTGTTCTCAATCCTTTGACCTCGGGATCCCCGATGGCCCTAGGATGCTCCACACCCTAGGGAACCCCGATGACTGGGGACCTAGAATGAAAAACCCAAAAGAAGAAGACCTGGCAAAAGAGAATGCATGTGGGAGTAGACACCAAACTGGGATGGCTGATGGACAAAGCTAGAAGATGGGTAAGTGCAAGAAGTTGGGAACCAATTTGGTGGAAGTCTTGTGGACTTGAAATAATGCCGCTAGAAACATTTCTCTTACTTTAAGGATATTATTAGTACTTTTCCATCCTGTGAGAGAAACAAGTTTGGAATGTACATATTATCTTCTCTAAAAATCCCTCAAGATTTGGGAGATAAGTCAAGGGTATACGCCTACCAACCTTGGTTCTACAGAGCCAAAATTGTAGAAGGTTAGAGCCTAAATTTGTTAAAACCTTGTCAGTTGGAAAATCACTTGGGTTTCTAACCATTGGATCAAAAAAATCCATAGGAAATCCAATCTGTTGATTTGAGCACCAACATGCCTAATGTAGAAGAAGGTTCTAGGCATGGATGAAAGTAATGAAGGCAACTACAAGGAAATTTTCAAGTTCCTTATTGATAATCGATCAAATGTCCTACATCAAGTTGGTTGGAGATTTAAGGAAGCTCAGTAGGGATGAATTCCCTTGTGTTTTTTTATGTTTTTGGTAATTATGGCCATAGTTGGCCTTATGATAAATTTTTACCATATTTGATGTTTATGATCTTGATACTTTAAGTATTTTATATATTGTTAATGTTGTTGATAGCCCTAGAAGTGACCTATCATAAGACTTTAATTAGGGTATATGGTTCGGTGGTTATGAGTTCTAAAGGTACTTGTTTCTTTTTTGTGAGGTTGTTGCTAGTTAAGTTTTCACATTATTTATATTTGTATTTTTTTTTTAATGTGTTGCTATTGTCTATCATGCTTTCTTTATGCAGTCTAGGCAATTTGTAAAGGGATAGCATATTGTTTCTTCTACTTTTAATACTATAAATATTGTCTAGTTATTTATATTTGACATATTAATAATAGTTAGAATTTTTTTATAAATTTAAATTTATAAGAATATTTATCTTAAAAATAGTAATAGAAGAGTACTTCTCAGCGGAGTTTTTACTTGGTTGTTGCTCTAGATTCTACTATTGCTTCCCCTCTGCCAGAGGTGGGAATAGATCTTCCCCTTGCAGATGCTATTGGTGTCAACCATGTTGTTGACTCATCGTGTGTGGAGACTCCCCTTGCTACCTCTATCCACGTGCGGTTTCCAGATTCTGCTGACTCTGTTGGAAATGTCTCCTCTTTGATAGTTGGGTCTGGATCTCTTACTGGTACATGAGTTGTTGCTGGCTCTCCAAGTCCTCTTGTCTCTCCCTCTTTGGTTTTTGTTTCTAGAAGATCTTTGGGCTCTGGATCCCTGTTGTTTGAGCCTGTGATGGGTGTTGGAAATTCAATGGTTGCTAGGAAGTTGGTTCTAGACTCCCTCTACCAGCAAGATGAGGCTGCTAAAGTTGAAGATGTATGGATTATGATTAAATGAAAATATTCTAAGAGATCCTCACCTCCTTTTGATATGACACTCCGATCACATAAGAAGGCGTCTAAGGGATAATCTTGTTGTGGTTTTTTTTTTAAATCTTTGATGGTCAATTTTTAAAAGCTTCATCTTTGGCAGTGTTTTATTGGGTGCTCCTTGGGGGGTCTGGCCTTTTGGTCAGTTTGGTTCTCCTTTCTTAAAAATTAGAATATTAGAAATATCATTTTCTAAGTAGGCATCCATGTTGAATAATAATATATATGAATTTTCCATATTAAATAATTGTCGAGAGGCCTCTGAATAAGCTCCTAATATTTTATTAATTCTCCTAGCTTCATCTATTTCCGCTCTCCTGTAAATCATGGTATTATCCAAAAATTGCTAGTGATTTTTTGCTTCTAATTCACTTGTTATTTTCATACCTTTCACCAATCCCTGTTCCTTTTCTTTCATTAAAGACCTACCTAAAGCTTCAGCCATGATTATAAAAAAAAAATCAGGATAGTGGGTCCCCTTGACGAATGCCTCTTGAAATTTCAAATAATCCCTCTGGCGAGCCATTTACTAACATTGAAATCTTGGGAGTGGAGATACATTTGAAGACTAAATTAATCCATTGGTTGGAAAATCCAAAGGCTTTCAAGCATATACACAGAAACCTCTAGTCTACTTTATCGTAGGCTTTTTAAATATCTAGTTTGATTATCATACTAGGGACCTTATTACATTATACTGAGTGGATAGCCTCCTAAGTTATAATAACTCCGTCCAGGATTGATGTCATGGGTAAAATGCTCTTTGTTTTCTGATATAATCTCTAGTAACAAGTCCTTGAGCTTGTTTTCCATAGTCTTGGTTAATAGTATATAGATAGTATTGCATTGTGATATCGGTCTGAAATCATCCCAACTTTATGCTTTCTCCTTTTTTTGGAATTAAAGCTAAAAAATTGTTGTTCATCTCCCATAATTTTTTCCTTGAGATTATGATGTTTTCCATAAATTTTCTCAATACCTCCCCTAAAAAAATCCAACATTCTCGATAGAAAATACCAGAAAACCATCTTGTCCAGGGGTCGTATCTAGATGGAGTTGGTATAAGTACTTCTCTATTTCCTCCTTCTTGAACTTAGCGTTAAGTCTTTCTGCTCACTAGAAATCAGACAGGGAATATTTTCTAGAATTTTCTCCTAGGGCTCCCATTTTGAGTCTTCTCTTTTATTCAGAATGTTCTAAAAGAAGGAAACCAATTTTCTAGCTATATTTTTTAGATTTTCTAACATAGCTCATTAGATTTCCTCATTTCTAAAATCTTGAACTAACATTACGTCTAATCTTATTTCTCTTATGAAAGAATTTAGTATTCCATGCTAATGGGTGAATGTAAGTGTGCCTTATTTTCCTTCTGGTTAAAGGCATAATCAGTATTTCATTCAATGTATATCAAACGAAGGGAGTTGTACCTTCATATTAAAATTCAGAGAGCACTTGAACATAATCATTGCAAGTGTCTCAACTGTTAGTCTTAGATTTTGTCTTCTAATTTGCGCATTCATCTGTCATTTTGAAAGCAATTGTAAAAAGGGAAAAATATGACAAGATATGGCTAGTGTATTTTGTTTTTTTCCAAACAAAATTTATTTGCAGGTTCATCATGCAGTTCATGGGAGACACATCACTAGGTGTTCAACTTGTTTCTTCATAGTTTCATAACATAATTTTCTATTCCTTCATAACTCTCAATGATTAATGGATTTCATAGGATTTCAAGCCTTGCTAGATATTGGTTATGATAGGGATCAAATATTTTGATGTTATAAGCTGATTTTATAAATGATCCAAAGCTTGTTAAATTCCTTTTTTGTTTAAAAGGAATATCAAGATCATGTATTTCTTCCTTTTAATAGTTTTATCACTTGAGAGCATAATGGAATAATGTTTGTTCTTTGTGGGTTGTAGTTAGAATTTATTGTGTTTTATAAGTTTTTTGATATAATGGTGAATCTAAATCTGAAAGTGTTAAGTGTCCTACTTTGTCTCCAAGTTGTATTCAAACATTTGTATATATTCAATATAAAGTATGTCTATATTTATCTATCCAATATTTGTGGCTTTGTGCTGGTTATCTTTAGCATTCTATTGTGGAGTGGATTAAATGCTTGAAGTAATTAGTATCAAATGTCAGGATTATATCTTGATTTAGTAAGTAGAATGTACATGACAATAATGTTTGAAATAAATGTGAGGCATCATCTAATAACTTGATCCTGAATACTTTTGTATTATTGAAGAAGGTTCATGTAATTTAATTTGTTTGACTCTACTACCCAATGGAGTAGGAACTACTCTTGAATGTTGGCAGGGATATCATGTAGGGATAACTTTAAGAAACCCCCATCTAGAAAAAGATATATAATCTTGGTAAATCTTTCATTTTCTTGACAAAAACATTATTTTTTATTGGCGAATCGCTAAATTTTTTGAAAAAAAAAGTATTCTTATTGGCGATTATTTTTGAGTGACAATTTTTTTGTAGAAAATATTGGCGAATCTCAAACAATAGAAAGAAATTCATTAATCACCATGGAAAATATTTTCATTTAAAAAAAATAAAATCTTATAGAAAATTATTAGGCTACATATGGAAATCTTGTGGGAGATAAATGTACTGATATTTTTAAATTCTAATGGGACCTAATATTTCTTCAAGACCATTGATTTCTATTGAGATCAACAATCCAAAGGAAATTTTGACCGTCATAAGCATTAAAAATCAAATAGTTACACTTTTACCACATGCCATATACTAAGGTCACTAGATTATATTTTAAATCAATAATGAAAACTAAATATTGGTGATATAGCCCTACAATAACTAATAATTATGATATAATATTGGTGAATTAATTTAGATTTATACAATAACTCATAAAATTTGGGCGAATCGAATCTAATCATGTATCAATATTGTGGTGAATCTTTGAGCTCAAATTTTTAATAAAATAAATTATTTGGCGATTTAAATATTTCTAAAACAAAATTTTGTAAAAATGTGGCGATTTAGGTTGCCTAAAATCTTGAATTATTAGCCAAATTTGGATTCTCAAATTTCAAAAATTAGCCAATTGGTGAATATTAGCCACTAAGAAAATCATTGATATCATGTTGAGAAGTTCTATCTAAGTCTAAATCAATTTTACTTTATATTTTAGGATTAGAAGTAGAATAGTTCTTGCCCCTAATTGTTGATTGATGATATGTACCAAGTAAAAGATAAAATAAAATTTATATTCTTCACTTGTTTTAATTTTTTTGGGAATCTAACTTTGTCCATCTAAATATATAAAAGTGCTAAGTCATAAGAATGAACTATGTTACACCTACCTACATTTGGGAGAGATTAAAGTGTAGGGTGCGTGTAGGGTGCCTCATTTTTAGCCAATGATTCTAGTTACCTTAAGATAGGAGATGAAAACCTTTAGGGTTTTCTACAAAATCAGTTGGAGACACTAACATGACCTTTATTACTGATTATGCAAATGCTTTAAGAAAAAAATTATCTATGAGAAAATTAGTATATATCTTTTCAACACCAAAGAAGACTTACAAAATGAAATTTAAACCATTTTTGGTTGTTAGAATGTTGTTATACTTGGTACATACCTTGGTCTTTCTCTTATAGTCAAAGATGTGACCCCAACCTTTTGGAATATAATTTTGGAAATAATGTAGAAGTAGCTAGAAGGATGGGAAGATAAACTTATCACCAGTGCAAGGAAACTTTAGCTTCTTGCAGCTTTTCTTCAAGGTATTCATGTTTACTTCCACTATGTATTCAAAAATACTCGGTAATACGGTAGATAAGCTTAAGATAATCAAAATGACGTTTCTTTAGATAGGTGTTCAAAAAAAGAAGGGATTGACCCTTATTAATTGGGATATTGTGTGTAAACCATAGAGTCAAGGAGGATTAGGAATTAAGAAACTCACCACTCTTAACAAAGCCCTAATAACTAAAATTGGGTAGAAACTTGAACTCAATAATTTTGATTGGTGCAATTTTATGAGTGCTAAATATCTAAACTTTGAATAATTAAACTTCTAAAAAATCCTCTTGACTCCTAGCTGTCTAAGTTTCTCTAAAATATTGAATAACATTTCTAAAGTGTAGAAACCACAAGCAACCTAGTTTAAAATTCTAGGTCAGAAATGGGAGGCTAATCAAAATTTGGGATGATGTTTGGGTTGGGGATAATCCTCTGTATGCAAATTATAATTTGAGAAATATTATGGATATTGATAAAAGGTGTTTTGGTAACAATTTTGATGACTATATATCCCCATTGATGAAATATAAATCCCTCACCCAATTATCTCAAAACCAAGCTAAACTAGTACACAAGGATATTGAATTACAATGGATAGTAAAAATGGTTATAATTCCATTATTACCTAGAGAGGACAAGGTTATCTCAAAAGAAGACCAAAAGCGTGGACTTACTAGTAAATCATCTTACAACTTGCTAATGAATGATGACAACTCAATGATCTTCTAGAGAAAGTTATGAAATCTCAATTAATTCCCAAAATCAACTTCTTTTTGTTGATGAATATGGATAATAGAATCATAAATAAATACAACCTAATTAAAAGAGGGTTTCAATCCCCAAATAGGCATTTTTTTTGTAAGAAAGATGCAAAGTTTGTTCTTCACATTATGCTTCATTGTAAATTTTATCAGGAGATATAGAAAAGGGCGATGACAGAACTTGAAATACCATAGGTTAGTACTAGTGGCATCCAAAATTTTATCTTGTAATGCAAAGGACCTACCTATAACCTGCTAGTTAGATATATTTGGATCAAATACCCCCTCACATGTCCTAGATCCTTTGAAAAGAAAGAAACATCAGAATTTTTAAAGATGCTAAAAATATGGTGGAGGAAGTCTTTATAACCATTCTATAATACTAAAAAAAAATTTGTGAGTCGCTACCTAGAAATGTCTAGGTTGCCCTCAAATTCATTTGATGACAAAATGGAAAAATGTGGGAATTACCTAACTCTTATACAAAGTTTGAAAGCTCCAAAATATTTGCAAGAAGAAATACCAAAGAGAAACCTCCTAACCTAGGTCAGTGCAAGCTTAATTTTGATGGAGCTTATAGAAGGGAAAAATTAGTGGATATTTGATTCTTTATATCATTTAGGATGAATTAGTTACTATTTATACTAGTAATCTGAATGGTCTCACAAATAACTAGGTTGAGGGAGTGGCATTATTCTAGGGGATTAAATTTACACTAGCTATGGGTATTAAGGCTCTAACTATAAAAGGGGATTCAAAGCTCATAATTAAAGCCTCTAAAGGCCTAACTAAAACCAATTGGTCCATATATGGTATAATAGGGGATATTAAGAAACTTGTGTTGGTCCTATATTTTTTTTATCATTCCTATAGGGAAGGGAATAAGGTTGCAGATTCTATGGAATCTAAGGGGTTAGAAATTGGAGGCATCACCCCTCCTTAGGTAAGAGATGTGTGGTTAAATTTTTTTTTGCATGAATATAACTTTGTTTGCATTCTAATATTGTTGGACAAGAGAAGGTCAAACTTTTGTCTGATGAAAAAAAGGTAGGCTAGATTTTAGCAGATTTAAATTTGAATCATATGATGAGGAAAAACGGGGGCATAGGTGGTTTACTTACATGGTTGGGTCCTAAAGTGCAAGTTTAAGTGGCACAATGAGAATAGATAGTGTCATGTGATCACCTCGTAGTACACACTAATGATGATATGACATCATATTAGTGTCAGTACGAAATAAATGTAATATTTTTAAATTTGAGAAAATTTGTAAAGGATTTGAAGATTTGTGTGTTATTACTTCTAAACTTAAGAAATTTTTGCATGAGTAGGTTTTCATGAGCTAGAAAATGAGAAATAATGACATAAGTGGCATGTAGATAAATAATTGCAACCGATTTATTGGCCTATTTATGAATCTTTTCATTTTATTTATTAACGCTGGTAATTCAAATATCTTTATGAACCAAATTGCTACTATTGTTGAGTGTGATAGAATGGATAGAAACAAAGTGAGAATTGATTCCATTAAGCATGTGATGAGTTTAAAAATGATGCCATGGTGTGGTACATTTACTAGGAAGGAGGGGTTTATTAGTTGATTGAAAGTAAGAATGGCTATATGATGAGAGTCTAGCTATTTAGTTTGCTAGTTCTTGGGTGGATAGAAGGGTTACTATGGGAGGAATATCATTTGAAGTGAATGAGAAAGTTATCGCTAAATCTGTAGAATTCCAAACCATATGTAGGAAGTGGAATAAAATACTCATTTCATTTCTGACAATGACAACCTAAATCAATTCTTTAGAGAAAATTAAATCTCCATCAAGTTGCATGGAGGCTATGAAAAAAGAGCAACTACCATAATGTTTGAACTTGTTATGCCTTATGATCATGAAATACTTAACCCTAGAGGGTAGGTTTAGGATATACTACCTCTATAACATGTCATTTCTAAACCATTTTCATAATTGTAGTCTTATCTATTTCCTCTATTTCCTTTTAAAATCCCTTGAGAGATTAGATAAGTAAGTAGTGGAAACTGCCAAGAATCAAGGAAAAAAAAGCAATTCATCTCTATCAAGGCTTAATTTTTCATATTTATTACTTCTACCTTCCTTTGTCTCCACCCAAAAAAATAATGGTGCATGAAGCCCCTAATTCATATAACCCAGGCTTCTACCAATACCATTGACACCCCTATCCCTAGAAAGAAAAAGTGCATTAGGTATCAAGGGGTGAAAATTACATCTAGACGTGAAACACCTAAAACCCCAATCCCATTGTTACTAAGAATGAGTCAAGAGACAACAAACAAAAAGTCTTAACTCTTAGCAAGAAAAAGGGAAGAAATAGGCCCATTATGTGAAAAAAGGCTAAATTCATCATCTAGGAAGTTTTCACTAAGGAGGAGGATTAGGCCGGAGAAGAAACTTGTGAGAATGAGATCAATCCTAGGAGGTTATATAGGTTGTCTACTTTTTCTGCAAGGTAAGGAAAAATGAAAAAAAAAATGGTTGACTTTGATATCGAGGATGAGGAGGATAGTGAAAGTGAGGAGAATAATCAAGAACAAAAGATTGAAGAAGAAGAAGAAAAATATGGAGAGAAGGATGAGGACAAGGAATTATTTGATACTATAAACAATTCTACTCATTTTTTTGATGGTACATCAAAACAAGACCTATTGACCTCACTAATGACATGATTCCTGAAGAGGAATAAGCAAGCAAATCAAAGATGGTATGGACCTATAAAACCATGTAGAAAGAGATCTATGCCAAATGGAAAACTATGATAGAGGAACTAGAATAGTCTCAAGCCAAGGTTTTTGAACTCGAAAAGAAAACTTGGAGTGTTTCCAAGTTCAACTTGAGAGTCATGCACAACTTGACCACCTCTATGTGCCTCATGCAGAAGAAGATTCTTGGCATGGATGAAAGTGATGAAGACAACTACAAGGAAAATTTCAAGTTCCTTATTGATAATCGGTCAAATGTCCTACATCAGGTTTGTTAGAGATTTAAGGAACCTCCGTATGGATGACTTCCCTTGTGTTTTTTATGTTTTTGGTAATTATGGCCATAGTTGGCCTTATGATAAAAATTATAACATATTTGATATTTATGATCTTGATACTTTAAGTAGTTTATATATAGTTAATATTGTTGATAGCCGATAAAGAAATTATTTTTATAAGCATAAAAGTAGAAATTTTAGAATCTTTGTTTAAATTAATTTTAATATTCTAGAATATTAATAAAATAACTATTAACATTCATTACAATACATTTCTACCATCAAATTTCAAACAAAATATCACTTTTAATTTATTCAATTCCATGTTTAAATTTAATTATTTCATACTAAATTATTTTATTTACTAATTAACCTAATAATTTTCCCCTAACAAATAGACAAAGATAAAGCACCACACAAGTACAAGTACTGTAGAGATAAAAGCATAAACATGAGTAATAGATAACCAAAAGACATTAAGTTTCTATTGTTCTACATCTCGAGTTGATGTCGAATAACATAGTAATGTTTCACATTTGTTTTTACATTATGTTACCACATAAAAGTTCAAGATCATTAATATTTGTTTTTCTTTCTTTTCTCTCCAAAAATAAATCCACTTGCCATTCATGCTCACTATTTATGTTTATGTAGGATACAAATTGTTGGCGGCTACTAGATCTAACACTTACTGTTAACACCATTTTTAGTGTAGTACATGGAAGCAATATTACAATAATCAGTGAACCAATAACTATTTTATATTTCATTCAAAATATCTTTTATTAAAACCTTCTATATTTAAGAAAAGTGTATAATAAAGTCATGAACAATAAAGATCTGATACTTCTAATCGGTTGTTCAGATGTCACAATGAAACCATACCAATCCTTATAGGTTGGAAAGATAATTTGAAATTGAAGAGTACAAACTGTTCCCATGATAGCATTTAATATTATAGGTATACTACCAAAATGTCATAAATTGTAGCCCGCCTAAGATGAAGCCACACAAACAAATTTGAAAATGAATAGTTGGAAAATAAATAGTAACAATCAAACAGAAACTTGGAACATTTATTACCTCTACGGTTTGTTCAATCGATCACAATCCAAAATTTAATGTCATGGTTACATCCTACAACAACCATAAAAGAACCGCCATTGCAATCTTGTTTGAATTTAGGTCTTACAACTTTTCCTGTGAAGTTTTCTTTTGTTTATAAATATCCCATGTGATCACCACTTTTATCCATTCATACTGGTGAGAATTTATTGAAGAATGTCTTTTGAGAGAGTTAGCAAGAGGCTAAAGCAATGAGAATTTGTTGAAGAATGTCTGATAAGAAGAAAGTGGTAAATCCCATGCCTGGATATTTTGAAGAGAAGAGCAATCCAATAAGTCTTAGTCTGCTGGGAAGAAGCACTATAAATTCACCATCTTCTTCTTATTCTTCTTCATGTGGGTTAGAATCAATTGAATCAGAGTCTATAGAAGGGGATATGCTGGATTTTGGTCAAGCCCAAAGCCTTCCTCCTGGGTCGAATAAGTGTTTAGAATTAAAGGTCATCTATTGCTCAAATCTATTTAATCTTTAGGTTATGATACATTCATGTTCTTCATTGGTATTTCAATTTTTACCATACATACTAGTTTATTGATTATTTCTACAAAACCCTTAATGTTTTGTTTGATTATTATTCGGCAGACTGGAGAAGTGAATTACCTTAATTCAGGAGGAGGAACTGGCCTAAGCTCTATGACCCTTCCAAGGAAGGAAATCTCCAGTGAAGATAAAAGAGTAGATCTTGAACTGAATTTGTCAGCCTCAAATGCCCTCAAATCCAGCAGAGAAAACAGTACCAACTGTATGAATGATTGTAGTGATGATAATAGTGTATCAGAAGATGAGTCTCATGACATGAGGCTTGTTGGGTCTCTAACATGCTTAACATATTACATGGTATGTAGGAGAGATGGGGGCTGTCCAAAGTGTAAAGGTTCCTTCCCGCTAGACTTTCTTGGTGGATAATTGGCTTCTCCATAATTTTAGAGAGTAATGAAATTTTATCCAGCTTTCTCTAGATTCATAAATATGATAACTACTTGTTAGGTAGACAATTTCAGAACACGGTGTCAATTTTTTTTAGGCCTCCTATTTTCTTTTTCATGTAGTTTCGAGATTTACATTGAATAAAATATCTGTTTTGAGTACATGGATATCAATTTTTTTTTTTTGAGATCTATCAATTTTTTTTATATGCCTTTGAAATTTTCATTGAATTTGTAGATATTGAAATTTTGTGTACACTACTTTTGTAATCTCATTGTTTGTTTTAATGTACTTACCATTTCATAATTTATATTATAATAATTAATATTATTACAAGTAATTGTTTTATCAGACTAAAATTTATTAAATAAAATTTATTATTTAACTAATTAATTTGAATTAAAAAAATAAATATTTAAAATAAAATTAATTTAAATACCTCCTGTATTAACTATCAAACTAAAATAGTCAATTGAATAATTATTTTAGGTAAAACATTAATCAATGTAGCTAACTACATAATCAATTTAGTTAACTCACAATAAACATGAGAATCAATTTGGCTAACTAAATGTCAAAAACTACTAAAAAAATTAATTATTATTAATGCAACAATCAAATGAATTGATTGCATCGTCATTTTGATCTATTTTGTAAATGGATTGCCACCTCTTTTATGGATCAACATCATGCATTACAAAACTAAATCTCTTTGGTTGTCATTCCTTATAGTGCTCTAACCTATATACTATGTTAAGAAATGATTCATAGTGTACTTTGATTGATCAAATCATAGGTCATCAGATAATCAATAACACGGCATTAAATATCCAAATATGTGTTCATATTTGTTGAGCAACCATTTGACTTTGAGCCCAATAAAATACACCAAGGCAATAAAAAGTATACAGATGAGTCTACAATGAGTGGTAGCCTTAATTTTCTAGCTTACGCTTATTAATGTGTATTTAATATCATATGAAATTTATATGAACCATCAAGCTAGTTTAAACTAATTATAATAAGAATATTAGTCATCTTGAGCCTCACATTTGTTTATTTTTATCCTTTTCTTATATAAGGCACAAGTTGGTCCACAACCACATCTTTTCTCCAGAGTCAAAATGTATTTCCTTAATTTGGTGGATGACCTAATGGATAATCATAGCCCATGCTTATCCATAGTAGAAAATTTATTATCATATAAAGAAAGGTTTTTAATAAATCTAGATTTCCATCCAAACTAATTTTAGACCACCTGACACATAGTCAACCAATATTAGTTTTACCCTACCATAACTAGTTTCACCTCTATCAAATTCAACCATAAGTTAAACCAAACTCAGTCAAACTTAACACTAATAAATCTAGCCAATAGTAACCAAACCCTTGACATAGTCTACCCTAGGTACTTTGCATCAAATTAAATCACAAGATATAACTATACTCTATCCAACACACAATAAACAAACCCCAAGTTTACTCCACCATAATTTATTTAACCCAAGTCAATGTAAACCATAGGATACTACAACCTTAAAAAATGTAACTATAGTTTATTGAACACATATTCAAACAAATCTAGGTTTACTTCACCCTAATTAATTTAGTTGAAGTCAACTTGCTTAACCATACTATACCACGCAAGTTACTTAAATTGAAATCAACTTAAACTATAGATCAATGTAACCTTAGTTTAACTTAATCATAGTTCTTTAAAACCATAAACAATCAACTCTGCATATAGTCCATCGTAGTTAATCTAGCTTACATCAAATCAACTTTTTTTCATCTTAAGAATAATCTATACAATTTAGTTTAACTTAGCCTAGACATTAACTTAACCTTTCTTTCAATCAACTATAAGATAACTAATATATGTGTTAAATTAGTCCCCAGTTCAATCAACCTTACCTTAATTCAATGTTAGACGTACTCAACCATAGGTTACTCAATCCCAAATTCATTCAACCAAAACATAATTGAATCTTGAGTGAACTCAATCCAAGCTTGGCTCAATTATATTTTAAATGAACCTTAGCTTACCTCAACATTAATTTAACTCAAAAACAAATTAACTAAACCATAGGTTAAAATTACATGACTATTTCCCAACCAGAGTTTAAATTAATTTAAGGTTATCTTAATGCTAATTTAATTTGATTTAATTTCAATAAACTTAAGCTCAGTACATAATTTATCAATGTTACGCTAATTATAATTTGTCTTAACCATAGCCAAAATCCTCATGTACCTTACAAAGTCGTAATATACTCATCTTAGAAATAGGTAACATCAAATCTTAGCTACATCTTCATTTCACACTCAAGACATATTTAACCCATATCAAAGGTATAAGTAATACCTTTAACCAAAAAATATATCCAGGTTGCACATTTAAGTCAATATTAACTAATAGCTAGTCTACAGTCTTAGCACACTCACTTTTGAATAAGTCTTGAGTAAGCATTTTGTTGTTGGTTGATCATTTTTTGAGTCCAAATTTTAGTTTAGTAAATATTGCCATATCTCATCCTTATAAACAAGAGTCAAAGATTTGTGTGTCTATAATTATTTCATGTAGCCAAGGAAATTCCAACAAAATGGATACCCATTATCACTCTCATGTACTGCCTTAAAGAAATGGTGATGATATTGATATTCTCCACAACCATAAAAAACATAAAGATTATGTTTGTTGATAGTATGGAAATGAACAACTAAGAAGGGGGGACGGGAGAATTAGTTATTCCTAAAATCTCAAACTTCAAACCCTTAAATCCCAAAACCCGTAAACTTGTTAACCCTTAAATCTTATTTGATCAAATGAAATTGAGCATGCAAGTAAACACAATCAAAATAACATCCATACAAGTTGACACAAGATTTTTTTTATCGTGGAAACCCTTTTAGGGGAAAAACCACAATGGGGCTGATTGCCCACAATAAGAAAATACCTTGTTAGAAGTATGAACTTATTACAACTATGGGGATCGCACATGCAATCAGGTTCACTACCTAGAGCTCACTGCTCAAATAAGTCTCAGGCTACAACCCTTAAGAAGGCTTAATGCCTTATAGATTTCATCACTACAATGATAGATCAGACTCCAATCTGATAAGATTTTGTGAGTCTATTTTAGTGTACCTGTCATGCCTCTCTTTGCTCAGCATTATGGGGGTATCTCCTGTTGGTTATAGTGCTTCCTTGGTTCGATAGAGTGAGCTATGTAAATTCAGTATTTGTTCCTATGTACTAGGCCAATGTAGTGACTGGGTACCTATGCATTTTGGTGAGATGGATCATTTACCATATGGGCACTCTTTCATTCTTGTTTTGGAGGAAACCTTTCACCTTCGATTGATCATCTCTTCAGACTTTGGTGTTTTTTTCCATCTCTATCTTCGAGTTTCTATGTTCACCTTTGTTTTCCATCCTAATTTGAGCAATGTTATTTGAGGGTACTCATACAAATTATAGTCTTCTCTAACTCATCATGCTCTTTTACAGTGGAGGTTCCATCGGTTATTCTTCGTTAGTGTTTGCTGCTTCATGCTTCAGTGGTGTTCTTCATGTTTGTCCTTTGTTCCTATATTCTGGGGCATTCTCTAGTTTGGAGGCTTCTTCAGTCCTTCACTAGTCTTCATCTCTTTTTGGAGAGGGGGTTTTCCCACTGGTTTTTCTCCTATTCTACTCTTTACAAAGATTTCTTATACTTGGGTACCTAATCAGGCCTTTTTGTCAGGACCCATTTCCTACTTTTCGTATTTGTTTCTAGGTTTTAGCTACTCCCTAAGTTTATCTTAAGGGTGGGTGTTAGAGTAATAAGTTATCTCACTTATTAATTAAATCATTTTTATTTAATTATTAAGTCACTTATTAGCTCTATTTTACTTAAGCTAAACTTTAGGCAAATAATAATTAATTTTTATTATGCAACTTAGATTTTTCCCCTTTAAGGTTTTCCTTTTAGGGTTTCAGTATCCTTTTATAAGGATTCCCTCTTTGTAAATTATTAATAAATTGAGGATGCAATTATATTGAGGGTTTTTTCTCCATTGTTTACACAGTATGTTTCCTCTTTCATCGATTTGTTATTTTTTCCCTCCATAGCTTTTGCTTCTCTCTTTGTGACAGGTTTGCATGGAGGTGATTCTTGGGAGTTGTAGGGTTGATTTTTCTTCAACTCCAATAGCTACATCCATAGATGGCCCTGTGCAAATCCCCCAGAAGCTATTGGTTTATCAGATATTAGGTTCTCTAATCTGAGAATCAATCATATACTATCTTTCTCAAACAAGTGATTCCTTTATCTTTGTTCCATTCACATCACATCAGTTGCAAGTCTTGTCAGAACAATATTGATCTTGAATTTTGGAAAGTTCTTTATCAAGGATTATATGTCCTTCACCCAGGACCCAAGGAATCAAGGTTAATTTGGAGTCTATATAATAGAAATATATCTTTCTTTATTAAGACTCCATCATCTTAGACACACATCATTTTGATCAAATCCTAATTGGAACCTTTCTCTATCACTTGTTTGCAAAGCCTTCATCAATATGCTAGATCAATCAATCTAGTATCGAACACCACAAATCATACCATCTAGCGGAATATCAATCACCAAATACTTTCCTTCTAATCTATCGAGAGATCCATCTCATCATACTTAATTTGATCGATCTTTCGAGGGAGCATATCATACCCATCACTGTCTTAACCAGATATCTCTGGGGCATCTATTTGGTATCAAAAGTAGATCAAGGTCAAGGGCATTTTCTCATCTTCAAAGTTAATATTTTGTCAGGAGTTAAATCGACAAGGCTGACATTAATCAAATTTTTGTAATCAAAATAAATCAATTTCCTCAGCTCCAATGCTTTCAAAGTTATCTCAATTTTAATCCTGAGGGGGCAGACTAGCACCAAAGTGCATATTTTTTCCAATTGGGGCACTTTTAAAAAAATCGAAGACATCGAACGTCAAAATTCTTTTCCTACATCAGGGTATCAAAACAGATTAATTTTCACAATAGACGTATCAAATTATCAGAGAAATGACATCAATATCACATCAACATCATATCAGCATCATATCGACGTCATCATCAATATGACATCATATCAGACATTAAATGAGTATCAAGTATCAAACAAGGGGTATTCTTTGAACTAGTGCGCTTCACACATTGATTCAAAGAGGGGCATTTGTATATACCTAAAAGTGGTCAACATAAGTCAGTGAAATTCAAAGCAAGTTAAAGAAAAAATCAATCAAATTCAAGCTATTTTGAATTAATTGCAATCAATAAATCAAATTACTAGATAATTGAATCAATCATTTAATTGCCTAGTGCATCAATTGATTAAATTCAATTCATTAAGTCAAACATCACTAAAGTAATTAATTCTTTTGAATTAATTAAATCCTAATTCTCTCACCCACCACTACATGACAAAAAGTCACTCATAAGAGAGGACATGGAATGCAAAAAGGGCTTTGCTATCTTGACCACTCAATCCTATAAAGCAATCTTGTCCCCCTATTTGAAACACATCACTCAACCTTAACCCTAACCATACTTTGACCATGGTTAATCAAAATAAACCCCCTACTCTTAGGAATTCCTTTGAATAGAAGACATTTCTTAGTGTAAATCATCAATTCACTTACCAATTCACTTACCAGTTCACTATCAATTCACATCTACTCACTTACACTTTTAATCCATTAGCATTTTGCTTTGAGCATTCTTAATTAGGATCATAATGTAAATTTACATTTAGCATAGTTCTTCATCAAGATCATTTCTCATCTTCTAGGTTTACACTAGGATCTCTAATGTAGCTTAGAGCAATAGTCCTTAGAACTAGAGAGAAATGAGATGCTCAATAGGTTTATCATTTAAATTGATCTAATCATAGTTTATCTTTCAATTCTATTTGACTAACTCAATATTATTGTTTCATTGAGTTTGTGTGCAGACAAAACATACGGACTACACATACAAGTTGTCATCATTCAGAAGTTGTATAGGGAGGTGTTTATTCTATTTCAACAGCTCATACTTGATGACATTATTTTTCCATTAGTACACTTAGTGAAAAACATTGACAGAGATCACCGGCAGACTACAAGCATTACCAGCAAAAAGAAAGCATACCCGACAGAACACAGAGGTCATGAAAAATGCTAAGTATGAAAGTGACAAGCATCACCGGCGACCACAAGCATCACCGACGACACAATTTTGAGAACAAAATTGACGAAACAAAAAAGGCATACCCGAAACCCAGTTCAACAAAGGAACACCGACGACCAAGAAAACTGACTGTTAGAACCAACATTTACATTGAGAACCCGCAAATTGTGGATCTGGTTTTTACATGACGGATAAAGCAATGTAATTCTATTTATAGAGTTTTAATTTTTTTTAAATCATAACTTGAGGGTCAAGCAAGCTTTATGTAAATGTTTTAAAGCATCCTAATGGATTTAAAACATATCTAACTAAAGATCAAGGTCAAGTTGTAAACCTTGGATCTAGAGTTAACTTGTGAAGCATGCATAAGGAATTGAGCCAAAAACTAGTATAAATAGATGTTCAACTCAATTGTGAGTTATGAATTCATTGTTTTTGATAGCAATGAAGAGCATCTAAGGAGCAGAAAGTAGAATTCATGCAAAGTTCAAAAATAGATCACATTAGTTGTCAAGAACACACAGAGGCTACCGAACGAGCGGATAAAGGTATTATTCTATCATGGAAGAATGATTACTTATATGTATGAAGCTTAATAGGATCTGTTATCAACAATTAAAGATTGCATACATCATCAGATCAAAGACTTATGTAGTTGCATTCTAACAAGTGCATCACATCTAAAATCTTTTTGTAGAAGGTGGACTTAACCATTCTTTACAAATCTCTTAACAGAGTGCACACTTAACAGTGTTGCTAAAGCTTCAAATGAAGTAGATCTTAATAGGTCTCCACTGTAATACTCCTAACAGGGTAGGTCATCAAAAGTGACCAATTGTAAGCCTTAACCGGCCCCTTCTTATCTGCAGATAGTGAAGTCTTGTGGGTGACAATCCCCACCCCGGTTTTTACTTCCTAACAGGAGTTTTATACAATATCATATCTTGTGTTATGTGTTATCTATTTTCATGAATATTTCTGTTATGGTTACATAATAAAAGAACTTATGATATGATTGCATATACATAAAGAAAGATGAACAGTTAGATAAGATAATTTACAAACTGATGATTATGGGTTAATGCGCTAACCAAATTTTTTTTTAGAGTTATTGATTCACCCCTCCCCTCTGAGTACATCATTCCAATATAATTCTAACAATTGGTATCAGAGCTAAGTCTCTCTCTTGAAAGGCTTAAAGACTTGAGAGCAAAGATCAGAGCAATGGACAAGTTTAGAATGGACATGATTATTGAGAATGAGAAGTTACAAATGCAAATAAACTATGAGCAGTACAAGGAGGTGAGAATAAAACTGAGAAAATTTCTTGATGAAAGAAAGATTATGGCAACCAGGCTGAATGAGAAAGACTACAAAGAATTGGAAATAATAAATTACTTTGAAACAGTGGAATCATCAATGAGAAAAGCTTCAGACGCATCAGTTGAAGAAATTAAAATTCTACAAGAGATCAATCTACATCTGACAGATCAAATCAAGATGCTAAAAATTGGTCAAGAGACTCAAATGGTGAAAATGATTGATGTCATGAACGATGCAAGAAAATCTGAAAATGAAAGAACACTAGCCATTGATGATAGGAGGAAAATTACAGAGAAGCTACAAGATAAAGAATCAGAGATTCAAAGACTCACTGAGCATCACGATGAGGTTACGAACCAGATAATTCTTATGAGTCAAGAAGCAAACAGATTAATTACAGAACTCATTGAAAGAATATAGATCATATGTGAGCTAAGAGAAGAGAATGAAAAATTAAGGCATGAAATCAAATTCCAGAATCAACACAACAAATTGATTAAGAAGACTGAGGATAGCAATAAAAAGATGGACGATTTTCTTGATGGACAAAGAAGAGTCAACAACTACACAGGATTAGGGTACAATGAGAATGGTGAATCTTCTAATCCAATAGATCAGAGGAATGCTTTCACAACCCCAAGAACCAAGAAGCTTTCATGCAATCACTGTGGAAAACTAGGCCACACCTCAAACATTTGCAGAAGGAAAATGAAAGGTATTTGTCAAGCACAATCTACTTTTATTGGTAATTGTTATAAATGTCAAAAGAAATAACACAAGGCACATGAATGCCAATTGAAAGTGACAAATCCAAAGAGAAAAACCTATATGGACAAGTAGTGTCCTACATGCAAGATGAATGGGTATACACATAAGGAATGCTGGAAAAAGAACAACGCATGGACACCAAAGGAAATTGATAAAAGCTACAAACCAGCAAGAGTAGGTAACTCATATGTTTGGGACTATAACACATGGGTAAATTGTACAACATGTGGAAGGTATGGTCATATTTATGCCACCTGTATGAGAAAATGGACCAGAAGGTCAAGAGGTTGGACCAATCCAGGCATGGCATGTTTACACTGTCATAAGGTTGGACATGTGATAAAAGATTGCAAAGACTGACTGACAGACACAAGTACACATCCCAATGGAAATACCATTGATGACATCAAAAGAATGAGAAACAAGATGTGGGTAAAAGCCACAAACACTGAAGGTGCTAGAACAAGCAATGCAAATGGTGCCACCTCATCCAATGGATCTGGTGACATCACTACATCCAACTAGATTGCACAAGTAAGTATGGAACGACATTATGACAAGTTACATTATACATCGGTTCCATCACATATAGTTCATATTATAATATTAGCATGAATAAAGATGCAATGCATTATTATTTGCTAAACTATTGAAAAGAAACCATTGGTTATTGGGCACAATTTGCATCGGTGAACACACACAAAAAAGTTAGCATTACTTACCGGAATGTATCGGTCATTACACAAGCTAAGTGTAAACCGACGGATATCGGTGAATGTTGAATCAACAAAAGTTGTCTTCGCAACCTCACCGACAATTATCGGTGAAGTCTCCAAAACTACTAACTACCCCGACGCTTGGTACAAACACCGGAGATGTTATGAATGTCTTTATCGATGAAATCAATCTTCATAAACCGACAAGTTGGTAAGAATTAATGACAACTTAGGGTACAAAGACATTATAAAAGCCCGACGAGTAAACTCATTTTTGCACCCGCAATTTTTTAGCAGAGCATTGCAGACCAAAGTGATTTAAGAGAAGATTGGAAAGTGACCCAGAAGAAATCATTGTGACACGAAGCATTCACAAGCAATCACAAAGAATCCATAAGTAATCATACTCATCGATCGCACTATTTTTTATTTACGAAAAGCCCTAAATTGCAAACAAGATGGCATCGACTTCTAGAGTAGAGAAAATTAAGGAGGATAAGAAGAAACCCTTCAAGCTTGTCAGTAGAGGTGCATGTGCTGAACCTAAATACAAGCTACACCCTGAAATAGCTTCACAACCTGACGATTCTGGAGCATTCTCCTGAATCCCACCTAGGGTTTTACTGGTAGAGGACGTAAGGTCCCACATTCACTGCAAGATCTCAGAGATAGGAGATCTAGACCTAGATAATGCCTATAGGGCACTATGTGATGATGCTGGAAAGCTCAAAGAAGAGCATAAACACTTGGAAGTAAAGGGAATAAAAAATGCACTACATTTTCCCAAGGTTTTCAAAATGGAATGGATAAAGATTGTTCTTAGCAGAGTTCATGACAATACTCTATGGATAAACAAGCCAAAGACAATAAAAAGAGATGGTATTCATGTGGTTACTGGTTATCCTACAATCGATAAGCCACAGGCTCACAAATATCCATCTCTAGTAGAAGTTGAAAGACTAACTGGTGCAAAATCAGATAAAAGGGAACTAAAGGTCAACACCATTACCGATGTAGAACTGAAGTTTGGAGCATGTGTTGTTAGATACAAGATCTTCCAAGTAAGCCAAATGAACAACATATCTAGCACTGCTATGAACACAACATACAAGATTATCAAACAGGGGAAGAAGATGGATCTGGCAGAGATCCTACTATATCAATTTGAGAAGAACATGTGCACAATAAGGTCTTCAAGAACAAAACATGTAATTTTGGTTCCCTCATAATGTGCATATTATTTTATTTTGAAGAATACTTTCCTTCCATTGGAAAAGTTACATGGGACACAAGCAGACCCATAACCATTCAGATAAGTAAATTCATAAAATCACTAGGAATAGATTTTGATAATGTTATGCATGAGTATTTCAAGACCATAAAGAAAATGCTGCAAGTAAGAACTAGGATTCCTGAGAATCTGATAGAGGAACACTGTGAAGAAATATGTTTCATGGTAGATACTGATTTCACCTATATACAAGCAGTAATTCCAAGAAAATCATGGCTTTCAAAATTGGATTATGAAATCAAAGTAGGAGTAGCCAATGAGTGCATCAAGGCACTATTAAATGAACAAATAGACAACAAACAACTAAGATTTGGTACCTATGAGGAAGCCAAACATAAGATTAAAACAAATATTGTTGTCAAGAAGGTTGTAAAATAGTAAAAAAGAATGGTGAAGAATCTGAAAAAGAACTTGAAAATATCTTCTGAAGGAGAAGAAGAAGAAGGTGAGGAGGAACAACAGGGTAAGGAGGAAATCACCAAGGATCAGCTTCCCATCGGTGATATAGCAGAGCAACAAGAATCAGAGGAAGAGAAGTCTGATTCACCACCTCCTCCTCCACCTAAGAAGTCTAGAACAAGAAGTCAAACCACAAAGGATGCAATTCCTTCTCCCATAGTAAAAGGGAAGGTGTATAAGAGGATACCTAACACAACAAAGGAAAAACAACTAGCTAGGGCACCTGCCAAAAGAAGGAAATATGTTCAGACTGATGAGGACTTAGAGGATTCAGCTATGGATGAACCTGATACTATGAAACACGCAAAGGAAACAAAAAACATTACATCACCCACTGAGGACATTGATGAAATATGTAAGAACATTTCTGAAGCTACATCTATTGCACATCTTAAGATTAGGAAATGGTTAAGATGGGATACTATAGAATAGAATAAGATTGAAGATGCACTTATTGCTAAGATGTGCAGACACTATTATGTCCTACTACATTTCACTACACGTGATCTTCCATAAGAACTATTAGATAGGATTTCTTCTAGATTCACTTTTGCAGTCCATGAGGAGAAAATGATAAGAGAAAGAGTACTAGTTTCTCTTATGCCTCCTAAATCAATGAGAGAAGAAATCAATGAAGTCATGGAAAAATATGCAAAAATCTTCTCACCCAAATTGAAAGCTTGTATTGCTTAAAGAGAAGCTTATAGAGCTTGAACAAGATACACATAAGATATGGAGTGAGATACTCAACCCTGATGAGGAAAGCAGTCATGAGAAGGAAACCATCACTAAAACTGATAACTCAATAGTTGAGTTAGACAGTGAAGAGGTACAAATAACAAGCCCAAAATAGACTGACATTATAGATGAAGACTAGCCAAAGGACGGTGAAAATGATCAAGTACCAGCAAGCCCATCCACATCAACTTAGAGGATGAACAAGTTACCAAAGAAGAACTGTCAATAAAAGGTAACTTAGATGTTGATATAAATGATGAATCGTGGTAAGAAAATATTTTCAATACTACTACAGGACAAGACCCTACAGTAGAAGTTCAAAAAGATGAAGACATTAATGCTGCAAAGGGCAATACTGACGAACGGGATACAGATATTGACACTGCAACAGTCAATACACTGACAAACATGAATATATTAATAGATGCTATTGATATTCAGTCTAGTTAGGATAAATCATCTAAGAAAGATGATGATATACCCAAGGATATGGGTACCGATGAAAACAAAGTTGCATCCAACACTCCTAAGGATACAGATACAGAAATGAAGGATGCAACTGATGACGAGCAAGATGTATCAAAAGATCAAAACAAAGAGGCAGATGAAAAAAGTGATGATACATTGAGAGAGGTTGAGGAAAAAGAGAAAAGTGAAGGAGTCAAGCAGGATGAAGGGACAAAACTCAAAGAAAACATATTTGTTGATACACCCAAGGAAAATGAGGAGACGTCTTCACCAAACCAGCCGGTGGACTCAGAACAGATACACAAGGACACCTCATCTTCCTGACCCTCACCTACAAAATCAACCCAATCTCACGCTTTACAGATGGTGGTACATCAATCAGCCACCTAGCCAAAGATGAAGAAAAAGAAAGCAGTAAAGAAAGTTGTTACAATGGATGAAATCATAGAAGTTTCAAACTGGGATATTACCACTTTGGATAGTGACAAACTTCAAGAGTTTGGAGTGCTATGTCAGAGAAAAGCCATTCAAAAGAAAATTATACAAGAACACAGGGAAAAAATGACACTTGACAAGGCAAGAGACATTCTCCAACAACTTGTTCCTGAAGTCAAACTTGAAGCAATTACTACAGTTAAGGAACAAATTGTTGTTCTTACCGACGCCATCACAGAGCAATGTATAGATGCAGAGCAAGCCATGGAAGAACAAGAAGAGAAGAAATATCGGTACAAGTTAATTGATAAAATCAGCCAAGAAGTGGCATTGAACAAGGTAAAGCTCTCTGAACTCACTGATGAATTAGAGCCAATGATTGCTGAAGCAATCACCTTAGTTCAAAAGATGTGCACACTTGAGAATTTTGCAAAAGAAAATAGTGACAAATTAGCAGAAATAGATTCTAATGTCACAACCAATGCACAAAGCCTAACCTCACATGCCGATAGTATAAAGGCACATCATGACATGGTCATAGAGGTGAACAGGCTAAGGCAAGAAATATGGGATGCTGAAACACAATTTAGAGGTGAGATTACCGATCTATATGCACATATTCTGCCTAATCTTAGCATTTTACAGCAGCATATTTCTGATGCAAGAAATCTTATTGCAACCCCTGAGATGTCTGTAGTAAACAACATCTATGATATACATGTAAGGATTTTACTGGAGCACATGACTCTAGAAATGCTGAAGGAGAAATGGGAAAAGATGATGGAGGAGATCAAGTCCTCCCATTCCCATCTTTTTGAAAAGATGTAAGTACCTTTGCCTTTAGAATTAAAAAAGGAGGATAGGAAATGTATATAGTTATGTACAATATATATATAAAAAAAAAGAGAAAAATAAAAGTACATAAGGATATGTATATATACTTACACATATTGGCATATACAAAAGGGGAGTCAGTCAAATGACTAAGGAATGAGTATACACAGGTGTACATACTAATACACTCAGTATGTTGTACATATCATATTTTTTATACTAATATCAAAGGGGGAGATTGATGACATTATTTTGCCATTAGTACACTTAGTGAAAAATATTGACAAAGATCACCGGCGAACTACAAGCATTACTGACGGACTACAAGTATTACCGGCAAAAAACAAGCATACCCGACAGAACACAGAGGTCATGAAAAATGCTAAGTATGAAAGTGACAAGCATCACCGGCGATCACAAGCATCATCGGCGACACATTTTTGAGAACAAAACTGACGAAACAGAAAAGGCATACTCGACGACCAGTTCAAGAAAGGAACACTAATGACCAAGAAAACTGACCATCAGAACCGATAGTCAGTTAGAGAACCCGCAAATTGTGGATCTGATTTTTACACGATGGATAAAGCAATGTAATTCTATTTATAGAGTTTTAATTTGTTTTAAATCATAACTTGAGGGTCAAGCAAGCTTTATGTAAATGATTTAAAGCATCCTAACGGATCTAAAACATATCTAACTAAAGATCAAGGTCAAGTTGTAAACCTTGGATCTAGAGTTAACTTGCAAAGCATGAATCAAGAATTGAGCCAAAAACTAGTATAAATAGATGTTCAACTCAATTGTGGTTTATGAATTCATTATTTTTGATAGCCACGAAGAGCATCTAAGGAGCAGAAGGTAGAATTTATGCAAAGTTTAGAAACAGATCACATCAGTTTTCAAGAACACACAGAGGCTACCGACAAGCTAATAAAGGTATTATTCAATCATGGAAGGATAATTACTTATATGTATGAAGCTTAATAGGATTTGTTATCAGCAATTAAATATTGCATACATCATCAGATCAAAGACTTATGTAGTTACATTCTAACAAGTGCATCACATCTAAAATCTTTTTGTAGAAGGTGGACTTAACCGTTCTTTACAAATCTCTTAACAGAGTGCACACTTAACAGTGTTGATAAAGCTTCAAACGAAGTAGATTTTAACAGGTCTCCACTGTAATACTCCTAATAGGGTAGGTCATCAGAAGTGACCAATTGTAAGCCTTAACCGGCCCTTTCTTATCTACAGATAGTGAAGTCTTGTAGGTAACAATCCCCACCGCAGTTTTTACTTCCTAACAGGAGTTTTCTGCGATATCATATCTTGTGTTATGTGTTATCTATTTTTATGAATGTTTCTGTTATGGTTACATACTAAAAGAACTTATGATATGATTGCATATACATAAAGAAAGATGAACAGTTAGATAAGATAATTTACAAACTGATGATTATGGGTTAATGGGCTAACCAATAAAAGTTTTAGAGGTACTGATTCATCCCTTCCCTTTTAGTACATCATTCCAATATAATTCCAACAATACTAGATTTGTGGGAGGCAACTAACTACCACTCATTGAGTGTTGGGTTTGACTTGTGATTGACCCAATCACTCTTCCTATTTGTACTTTCATGTCCAATCAATAGAATGTTGACTTTGTGGTTTTATTTATTATTGTGCTTTGTTTTATCTCTTATATCCTAAATTCTACATGGTATAGAGCGGAATAGAGAAATTTTGAATCCAATAACGCAAATGTGGAGGGTTCATGTGTTTAAAATAGCGGTTCCTTCTAGTGGGACGTTGTTGTGGAGGACCCAGGTTTGTGGGTCCAATTCGCAGCACAAGCACATCGCGGCAAGTTCCATCTGAGCTTGTGTGTGTGTCGGTAGGCCTGACATGCTACCGTGCTCGCATTTCGCCGTGAATGTAATGTTTCTAAAGGTATATGTTGGTAGTTTCTGGTAGTTCAATGTAACATTCCCCAATTTACAACATTAACAATACGATTAAAATAAACTTTAATTAGATATTAAAATTTATGGAAACAGAAAATAAGTCGGAACTATATTACCGAGTGACTAAGCAAGGATCGTGGCCTTTTTCTATCGAAAGCATGAGTATCAATGTTTAATACGAATGTTCAAGAAAATATAGCAGCATATACAGAGATAAAGTAAAGGATGTTAAAATATATGGCATACGTAGCCCATGATCATTGGGTCAAGAATAAATGACGATATGTATTATTAGAGACAAGCTATAGCAATAATATATAGCGGCGACCATGGTTTAAAGAGAACCACCAATGAAGTATGCCAACATCCCATAATAGCGATTACTTTATTTATCATGGATAGAGATCACTGAATATCGTGCATTGTGGAAACTCCACTAAACGTCTGTGGGACAACAAAGTTAGGAATAATCTGTAAAGGCATTCAAGTATATCGATGAAGACATAGAGTAAAACCTTAATTAAAACACTGGCCATCAGAATGGTTAACATGTTAACTAATCACTAATAATGTGACTACTAAGCACGGCAAAAGAATACAGTTATACTTACATACATAAACAAAAATTAAGAAATCAATGATCAGAGGGTACGATTGAAGTAATAAAATGATTTATTGCAAGTTATGAAGAGAAGCGATTAAGGAGGGACATGTCACTTCGATCAAAGGGTTCCCTTGTTGGGTTCGCAAGTTATATATATTGAGAATGAATTTCATTATCAAAGAAAATCAGAAATACAGTTTATTATTTTTCATCTTGTAAGGATCTCTCTGTACTAGAGCATATTACCTTTGGAATCCATTTCGGTGCAAGCATATAAAATTACAGTCAGAAATAATGACATCTCAAAGCATATTATTATTGCCATATCAGACACAACCCTATAAGCATTATTCAGACGATTCAATAAACGATATATCCCAAATGGCATGTATAAGTTGCATATTCCTATTTGAAGTTTAATCTTAATTAAACCTTAAACTAAATCTACTTAAACCCAAACACTAACTCTTAGCCTAATTGAACTCGTATATAGCCCAAACATTGGCATTATATTACTTGTCAGATGATGAACCTTCTCCAAAAATCTCAAAGATTAGTTTTTGAGTCTACATCTACAAGAATTTCTATTTGAACTAGTTGTTTTGTTTTTGAATAATCATTAAAGTCTCTTATTACTATTTAGACTTCTTTCATGCAACATTAGTGATACACATTTTTATGATATATATGTAAGTATATAGCGCACTATTTATGCATCCACCAAAATATGTGAAGAAAAACAAATTATATAAATTATTATTATTTTCAGAAAACATCCTTCAAAGTTTAATGGGAGGGTTAATTTTTCATGGTAGGGTTAATATGGAACTACAAACTAGGCGTCCGAGCCATTTTGTGGCATATGTAAGGCCAAACCTCACAACCTTGGCCAACATCCTTTATATCTGCCCCAGCAAATGTAAAATACTTGAAGGCATGTCAAGTGGGTGATGAAATGGCTGACAAAAATAAAGTATAATGATAATAAAAAAAATGCAACTGTTTGACCAATCCTTTGGTTCACCATTCATTTCGATCATTCTTCTATGAGTGAAGGCTCCTCTTCAATTCTTTTATTGTGACCCCTTTGTTTCTTTTCTTATCCTCCATGAACTGAACTCACCGATCATCTGGAGAATCTCCCTCGTTAATTTCTGGGTACTGTTTTTCACGAAATTTTGTACTTTATTCTTGACTTATCACAACTTTCACAGTGATAAAAGTAGCTTCTCTTGGAATCCCACTGATCTCTAACGTCGCTCAGCCTCAGAAACATTTAAAGTTACATAGAAATGGTTCTGCTCACTAGAATGTAGGATATCTAACTCAATTTGGAGGATTTTTATGCCGTATTTCGAATTACATACAATGATGACATATAAAAGCAGAAATTTCACACAACCTTAAGATTACGAAATCAAGTTCAAATTTCACGAATTCACATGAGTTTTGCGGAGAAGTTTCAGAGTTGTTTCATTGATGTCGTGAAATCCTTCACCCCGCGTGTTCGAATTGTCTTTAAATCACGGACCCCTCATCGTTAAAGAATAAAACAGTTGAAAAGTGAACATCGTCACTCTAAATCTGCTTTTTGATGTTTTGCACTCTTATTTATCGTTTTCCACGTTGCAGTTTATTCTTATTAGATAGTTGACAACATTTATTAATGTTGTTGATGGTGTGTACCGACTTGGCTTCGTCTGTGCCGACGAACTACAAATTAATTTATTCTAACAGTTACGTTAATGAAAATGTGTCTCTTATAAAAAAATATCTTAGTGTCTCCACTGGAAGAAATTCTTGCTCTCATCTTCCATAAACTCCAACCTTATTCAGTCCTCTTGTTTATTTATTTTCTATTTCTTTTATACTTTCTTTTATTACGATGGTTCAATTATGAAGTTTTCTTTCCGCACAGACCAAAAGTTGGGCATCTATTGAATTGATTTTACAGAGCTGCTTCTAATGAAAAAGATGTGCAATATTGCATATAAGGGATGTAGAAGGCGGAAAGACCAGTTTTGGTGGTAAATGTGTATTTCAAAGAAATAATTGAATAGGTTGTTTTTTCATATTTTGTAATCGATGAGATGATATTTTAGATTTGAAATTATTTCTATGCTTAAAAAAATTAGTATAGTACATGGACTATTTATAGGTGGGATGTGTTATTACGTTAATTTTTTTTTTTAGGCAAAAGTGGCAAGCCACTATAATATTTTATTAAAATCTGATTCAAAAAGGTCAACTAGGAAAGAATCAGTAAGAAAACCTAGCTTCATCCCTTTGCTTACAACATTATAGTCA
>MU218885.1:13685-26664 GCA_018584345.1 Thuja plicata | reverse complement strand
TTATGTATATATATATATAAAAGCCACATCAAATCTTCATAAGTTATTATTCATAATGAGGAAAGTATTGACTAATATAGAAGGATGATATGGAACTACTAACCAAATATTAGGTTGTACCCCTCCTAAAGGGTTCAGTATCATTTATTATCATTCTTGCATTGTTTGGTTTTATCTTCAGATTTGATGTTTATCGAATATTTATTATCATTTATGTGATTCTTGCATTCTTCAGTTAGTTTCTACAATACCGTAGATTGCCTCATATAGGGTTCACTATATTATAGTTGGGTAAGGGTTTTGTATGTGCACATTATTTCCAATCACATTCTTAGGCATAATAATACATCAAAGCACACATTTTTATCTCAAATCCAACTTGGCTATCCGTTGAGGTGAAAACACCAAAATAGAGGTGTACTTAAGGCAAGTTTCTATATATTCACAATAATTTTCCATCTTTTTCTACATGTACAAGTTTAAACATAGCATTTAACACTAATTTGTAGGCACAAAAGGATTGAGATAATATATAGAGAGAGAGAGATTGATATTATAGATTTGGAACAATAGGTCTAAACCATGGTATCTAGCACCCTAGTGCAATATGTTTGAGCTAAAATTTGAAGGAACAATAGTTCTAAGTCTTCTAGAGGTAGATCTCGATAGATTATAGTAGTATAACGCCTGCATGTCTAAGTTTACTAACTCACCGGGCTAATAATTTTAGGCTTTTCTTGCTGTTACAAGTACAACTTTTTATCCTAATTTTATTTTTATACTTGTCTATAGCTTTCTAACTATTTCTAGGTCTACTTTTCTAGTTTATATTATAAATTATGCATAATTTTTTACCTAATTAGAAAACATGTAAAGCAATATCGATGTTATATGAAACAAGAGAAAGGAAACCAAGTTTTCTAGTCTCTTTGATTATTGCTAGTGAAGAATAATGCCTTTGGTTTATTTGTATATTCCAACAATTCATGAAATAGATTTTGGTTGCGGTTAACTAACTAGCTTAACTTGTTCATCTCTTTTCAATATCAAACAAATGATAACCCAAATCAAACACAAATATTAAAGCTAACATTTATTTAACCCTAATCATAACCTTAACTCAAATATTTTACCCTAATTGAACACTAAATCTTATCTAAAAATTAGATTGAAGCATAACCCTAACCTTATTTTTTAATATTAAGTAATTCAAACCTAACTCAAATAGGTTTCCCATGACCCTAGTTGAACGTTAACCATAACTTAATCCTCACATCAAATCAAAATAAAAGATTCTTCGTATAACCATAATTGTAACTCAACCTTATTTTAACCTTAAAAAATAATTTAATTAATTTAACACACACATATATATATTATATACACACACACACACACACACACACACACACACTAAAAAATCTAATTGAACCCTAACCACAATATTCATTTAATCGTAAACCAAACTCAAATATTTCTCATAACTTAACCATAATGCTAAGTTAAATATATTTCTCCTAACTTAACCCTAATCTTATTTGAATCCTAACTACAAATTGAGTCTAACCATAACCCTAATTAAATTTTAATCCTAACCCTACCCCTAAATCAAATATTTCTCTTAGTTGAATCCTAACCCTAACCTAACATTGACCCTTGCCAGAATTAAACATGATTTCTAACCTTAATTGAATTATAACACTAACCCTATCTTAGTGTTTACCACAATTTACTAAACCTAGATAAATGGTATATCCTATAACCCTAAAAAATCCTTAACATAGCTTGAAGACTTCTTGTATATTGGGCTAACTGAACCATAACCATATTTTAACCCTAGCCTTGACCTCAAGTGAACCCTAGTCCTAATAAAACCCTATAAATTAAATGAAACTCTAGCCCTTTTCATAATTAAATGCTAGCCACAACCCCCACCCAAATTGAACCCTAATTTTAAATTTAATTAAACCCTAAACCATGTTGAAGAGTAATTGTAAAGATATCTCTAATTGAATATCGTCCCAAGGATTTTCCCCATATCTAACACTAAGTTAATGTTGGCACTAAACCTAATTCAACTATAACCCAAAAATGGTTTGACAATCAACTACTTAAATACCAACCCCAACAAAACTTGAATATTTTCCTATAACCCAATTGAACCGTGAGTATAATTTAATCCTAACCCTAAACCTAACTCAAAGATCTTCTTATAGCCTTAACTAAACTTTGAATCTAATTGAACCCTAATGTTAATCAAAACCCTAATTGAACTTTAATCCTAATTAAACCTTAACCATAATCTACTTGAACCCAAACACTAACTCTTACTCTAATTGATCCCATATATAGCTTAACCATTTACTGTCCTGGTCAACTTTCTCCAAAGGCAGAAAGATTAGTTTTTGAGTGTAAATCTATAAAAACCTTATTTGAACTATATCTTTTTTTTTTACTAACCATCATTGAACTCTCAATAGTACGAATTGTTAGTATTTATACTTCTTTCATGCAACATTAGTAATACAGATTTTGATGATATATATCACACTATTTATTAGTAATACCAAAATATACTAGTTATATAGCACACTTGTTTATGCATCCACAAAAATATGTAAAGTTAGTATTGTCATAAAACATCCTTCAAAGCGTAATAAGAGGGTTAATTTTTCATGGTTGCATATATATCGTAAAAAAAAAATTGAACCCTAACCACAACACTCGTTTAATCCTAAACCTAACTGAAATGTTTATCTTAACTTAACCATAATGCTAACTTAAATATATTTCTCCTAATTTAACCCTAATATTATTTGAACCCTAACGACAATTTAACCCTAACTATAACCCTAGTTGAATTGTAATCCTATTTTAATCCTAACCCTATCCCTAAATCAAATATTTGTCTTAATTGAACCCTGACCCTAACCTAACATTGACCTTTACCAAAATTCAACAAGATCTCTAACCTTAACTAGATTATAACACTAACCCTATCTTAGTGTTTATGATAATTTACTAAACCTAAATAAATGGTATCTCCTATAACTCTAAGATAATCCTTAACCTAAGTTGAAGACTTCTTGTATATCAGGCTAATTGAACCATAACCATAATTGAACCCTAGCCTTAGCCTTGGCCTCAATGAACCCTAATTTAAATAAACCCTAATTATAATATAATGGAACCCTAATCCTAACATAACCCTAACTGTAGTATAATTGAACCCTAATCCTCATCCTAACTCTAACTTTAATTAAAGCCATATCATAGCTTAATTATAACCGTAATCCTTATACAATTTTTTGTCCTTAATTAAATGCTAATCCTAACCTTATTTAAAACATACCTATAATTTAAACCTAGTTTTAAATCAAAAATCCCTTCTATAAATTAAATGAAACTCTAGTTCTTGTCATAATTGAATGCTAGCCGTAACCCCACCCAAATTGAACCCTAATTTTAAATTTAATTAAACCCTAAACAAAGTTGAAGAGTAATTCTAAATATAGCTCTAATTTCCCAAGGATTTTCCCTTTATCTAATGATAAGTTAACGTTAGCAATAACCCTAATTCAACTGTAACCTTAAACTTGTTTGGCAATCAAATACTTTAATACTAACCTTAACAAAACTTTGAATATTTTCCTATAATCTAAAGTCAACCTAAGTATAATTTAATCCTAGACCTAAACCTAACTCAAAGATCTTCTAATAGCTCTAACTAAACTTTGACTCTAATTGAACCCTAGTGCTAATCTAAACCCTATTTGAACTTTAATCCTAATTAAACCTTAACCATAATCTACTTAACCCAAACACTAACTCTTACTCTAATTGAATCCATATATAGCTTAACCATTAACTTTCATGATCACCCTTCTCCAAAAGCCACAAAGATTTTTTTTTTTTTTGAGTCTGAATCTACATTAACAATTCCTATTTGAACTACTTGTTTTTAAAGTAAACATCATTGAAGTCTCAATAGTACAAAAATATGGAGTTACAAACGACGCGTCGGAGCCATTTTGTGGCATATGTAAAGACAAACGTCACAACCTTGGCCAACATCCTTTATATCTGTCCCAGCAAATGTAAAGTATTTGAAAGCATGTCAACTGGGTGATGCAATGCCTGACAAAAATGCGGTATCATGATAATAAGCAAAGGCAACTGTTTGACAAATCCTTTCGTTCACCATTCATTTCGATCATTCTTCTATGAGTGAAGGCTCCTCTTCAATTCTTTTATTGTGACCCCTTTCATTCTTTTCTTATTGGCCGGTAACCATGCCATTCCTCCATGAACTGACCTCACCGATCATCAGGCGAATCTCCATCGCTAATTTCTGGGTATTGTTTTTAACCAAATTTTGTACTTTATTTATTCTTGAAAAAGATACCTTTTCTTGGAATCCCACTGATCTCTAATGTCGCTCCTGTGTTGTGTATTATTTGTTTTTAGCTTTTGCCCTGATGAGAATAACAAAATAAACACACACAAGGATTGCATGACTAAATATGGAGCTGACTAATCGTCATTGCACTCTTATTTATAGGCAAAATACATCCAACATCTGACAATCCTCATTTTCCGCGTTGCAGTTTATGCATATTAGATAGTTGACAGCATTTATTAATGTTGTTGATGGTGTGTACCCAGTTGGCAATTTGTTATGACTGATTCGCTCTTTCCAGCAAAGATCGTTTGACTTCAATTTCATGTTCTTGATATCTTTCTGAGAGACAGTTGACAAATTGCTAGTCTCCTTTCACTCGGGAAGTTAGAAAATTAAAATTAGTATACTAAATGGACTATTTATAGGTGGGATCATGTGTTGTTACGTTAATTTCAACATATTTATTTTTTAAATATATTAATTCTTTAAGTTCTTTAATTTCAGTAATTATCTTGATAATTACTATCATCTATAATATATTAAAATAAAACAAAACTATTATAATGCTTCTATTAATTTGTAATATATAAATATAAAAATTAAAACTATTATAGCTCTTCTATCAATTTGTAACAAATAATTACGAAAACAAATTAAAAAAATAACTTTTAATAATTTAACCTTTTGTTTAAAATAAATTATATTTAAAAAATCATGATCTATCATGATTTATTTATCATTACAATATTTTTTATATTCATCACCAATATATATATTTTTGTTCATAAAAGAAATCATCCATACACATAATTCTATTATTGAACTTGAACTTTTGATGTTATTAGTATATAATACATTTTGTAAAAGCTTTCTTAAATGTGAAAATAATCATGCTAAACACCCTTACAAATGGACTATAATGATTATTTTTAATTTATTTTCCTTTTTCCATATATATATATATATATATAGTGATGCTAGGAGGACACACCCGGAGCTATGAACCATTGAGGCTACAAATGGGGGACCTCATCCCCTTACTAGAAAGTTGAGGCCCAAACCCCCAACCACATGGGATTAGCGAAGGACAAGCCCAAGATGGCAATGGGCCAACGGGAGTTTGAACCTTGGCGGAGAGACACCACCACTAGTTAACCAACACACTAAGTGGTGAACTCCATTTACAAAACTACTTTGATTTCACTATTTGTCATTTATTCTTAAGACATTGATCTGTTGCATTTCCTTCCTACTTCAAAAATAAGAAGATGTAACATATGGACCCATTTCACTACACCTAAAAATCATAATAATGTGTGTATATAATAATATATATAGATGTCTTTATTTCTCACTTGCATGAATGCATTTCCCAACATTACACATCATATTACTAGATATTTTACATATTGGGTACATACAAGCAGTTGCTCGAACATTACCAATGCGCTTCAATGGAAGACGAAGTGTTACCCATCTTGGTAAAACTATCGATATATGCTGTCCTACCAAGAGATGAAACCATTTTTCTAAGAAACCACAACAAATTAACAATGGTAGAATAAAAGATTTGCAAAATTTCCCTTTTGATATGGAGATGTGAAGTATGATTTTTTTATATTATGAATGTGATATAAATTTTGGAGTGCAATGTTCTATTATTTTCTTTAAAAAAAATCTTTTAATATTTTATTTTATATTTACAGACTAATAAGAGTAATAGCCCTGGTTATCATTTGGTTTGTATTTCTCAATCCATTGTGAAAATCATTGCAGTATGATCTTGTCTGGAGACAAAACAAGAGTTAAATGCACAAATTTATTAGTTAACTACTCATGTAGAGTTTCTAAGTGGATGCAAAAACATTTTTCTTAGCAGTTTTCTCAACCTTCTTCTACACTTTAAAGGGACATTTCCTCACCTAATCAAGACTAATCCAACAATACCAATTTTAACTTTCCTTATTTTCAAATTCAAAAAAATACTTATCTTTTGTCAGGCGTGTGAAAAATTCTATTGCACTCACTGATTATTAATCTCCTATCTTATAAAGATTATTTAACTGTCGAGAATTAATTCACAACTTAATATCAAAAAATAACACAACTGCAACTTTACCAATAAAAATACAAAAAGAAATATGCAACACAATAACACAATATTTTTGGACAAATCATCCCTGGAAAAACCCCAAAGGGAAAAATAGTACTGTAGATGATAAATATATTTTAATCTTCATCAAATTAAGTGATACAAAATTCCTTGCCTTTCAGTGGCAGAACTTAGATAATCTCCTAACTCCTCCTGCTGATATTGCTCCACTGCTATCTCCCAAATGCTATCATTGTGCCCTTGCTAACACTGCAAGACTACTTGCTAACACTGCAATTTTCTTCTTCTACTTGTTGTGCTCCAAATGCCCCTTGACCCCGTTTTATACTACTCTCTTTGTTTCTAGTTACATCTAGTTGCTAGAAGTTTCCACATGCTAGAAGTTTCTACAAACTAGAAGTTTCTACAAAGAGTCAAATAAATAATTATTAGCAAATGGAAGAACAATTGTCCAAGCTACCAAACTAACACTCCCTCTTAGTGATGAAGCTGTTCTGCAGGACACCCAACTTATCTCTGAAGAAGATGAAATTTTCCTTCACTAATGCCTTTGTCAGAATATCTACTACTTGCTCCTCTGTATGTATGTATTGTAGCTGAACAATCCCCTATTGTACACAATCTCTGATGAAGTGATACCTAATGTCTATATGTCTAGACCTATCATGAAATACTGGATTCTCAGACAACTTGATGCAACTCTGATTGTCATAATATATCACAGTAGTCTCAACTCTCTAACCAAACAAGGCCACTAGTAACTTTTGAAGCCATATAAATTCATATGTCGCCATGCTAGCTGCTATGTATTCTGCTTCTACTGAACTTAGAGCCACAAACTTCTGCTTCCTGCTAAACCAAGAGACAACTCCTGATCCCAAACTGAAATAACATCCTGAAGTGCTTCTCTTGTCCATTGTACTACCTGCCCAATCTGCATCAGTATAGCCTATCAACTTGATACCTTCACCTCGAACATATCTTATCCCATACTCTATTGTACCTTGAAAATAATGTAACACATGCTTTGCTGCTATCCAATTCACTATCTTTGGCTCAACCATGAATTGACTAAGAGATTTAACTGCAAAGGCTATATTTGGCCTAGTATTGACCAAATACATGAGAGAACCAATCAACTGCCTGTATAAGGTGGGATCTACATCCTTCTCTCTAGATGTGTCTACCTTCTTCCAATTCATAATCATGGGTGTAGACATGGCTTTGCAATCTTCCATCTTGAACTTCTTCAAGATTTCAATGCAATATTTCCCTTGTCCTTGAGGAAAATCTCACCATCTATCTACCATATATATTAGTCTATTTATTTACATATATTTTTACACATTTATCTTATTTTCTATTGGTCATATATACTTATGTATCTACTTCCATTTAGTTGTTTGTCTTGAACTCTACTATTATGTCATTGAACGATAAGTTTGTAATAAAAAAATTAGTAGCCTTCAAATTTGAATTTTGATATTAAAATTTCCAACAACCTTGTATTAGACATGTTTCCCTTCAAACAAGAGAAAGATAGTGCACTTCGCTTTACTAATGACCTATCAAAATAGTTCTAGTGAGACATCAAGGTATAAATCAATTTTTCAAGTTGTATCCAGACAAAAAGATCTAGTTTATCCAACCATGCCCAATGTGGGTCTCGTGTAGGCTACCTTGTGGCCTAGAGGATTAGTCTCACCTTACCTAAACTGACTCAGAAACAAATTCTCAAGCAAAATTGTAGGAGCACCTTTGAATTAACAAAAACAAAATGATAACAATTATGGTGAGACAAACATTAGAAAATAAACTACTTTAGATATCTAAATAACAAAAAATAAATACAAAGATGACATGTTATTTGTAATAGTAACAAATAGCTAAATAGTTAAAAGAGAAGATAAGGAAATAAAAAAGAATGAATCAAGGCAATGAACATAACCAATTTCAATTAAATCTAATAAAGGAGAAGAATTATAAAGATAACAATGGAGATGAATTTTTGTTACCCTCAACTAACTTTAGAAATCTTCCTAAACCTCCTATCATACAAATGTATCAGTTAAACATTGCCTATCCTTTACTTTTAAAATTATATTAATTTAATACAAAGAATAATCATGGGTTGGAACATAGAAAAGGATCACAAATGTGTCAATCAAACAAAGCAAGTATAATTTAAAACATCAACATAGAATAATTGTCCTACCCTGGGTAAGAGGTATCTAAACTTCTTAAAGTTATCCTAAAAAAAGTAGAGCAAAGATACTTCTATTTGCATTAAATATTCTTGATTTTTTAACTTGGTGCGTGTTGGAGTATGACAAAGATGGTGGAGTCACTGTATGGTGAATCTATCATATGGGGTTCCATCGTATGAAGTCCACCATAGGGGAGACTTAGGCTGATGGTGATACTCAACTCCTGACCATACAATGTAGCAAGTACCCGACGGTGAAGTGGTAGGAAAGGCCGATGGTGAAGTAGTACGACAAAGCTGGTATGCTAAAGTCAGTGCCAGTATGGTGGAGTTGATATAGTGTAGCATCTCAGTGATGCCCATAGAGTAGTATCTATTGTGCGGTGATACTGGCACACATAACTCTGTGCTAGTTTATCCTTTTGTGTTTGCTTTGTTTATTTTTGTGCATCTTCATGACTGTAATTGGAATTGATAACCATCCTTGGTTTATTATCCCCTAAGAATTTGATAATGTGGAGAGTGTTTTGCACTCTTCTTTCCTAACAATGTGCTTAATTTCTTCACAGTTTTGATAATGAAGTTCATGTTCTACTCCACTACTATTCTGCAAAAGAATTAAAATTAGCCATACAAAAATTCATATATTGCTTTCACATCTAAGAAATTTTAACCTTACATGATGGCTCTAAACTTTTTTGGTGTCATTTTAATCTCATATATTATTAATAAGACAATTTAATACACTTTTACAAAAAAAGATATTCATCTTTCAAAAATAAAATGTGTAAAATTAACATTTTCAAATTTAAATCCAAACTAATTCTTTTGAAATACACACATTCTAAATTATTAAAAAACTCGTATTTAGCATCATTTATCCCCAACAATTATATCTAAGCAATTGTCTTAAGCTAGCTTATGTACAATAAAATTCAAGTTTGTCTTCTTAAAAAACTCACACAAATGTAGGGTTTTTTATTAGGGTAAAAGCGGGTTTTGAAGGGGCCCCAAAACCCTTTACAAGCATATTTTGGTGGGAATCTGAAACCCATCTAAAATGAAACTTCTGCTAAAGAAAGAACATTACAAACCAGCAGACCGAGGGCAGTAAACTGCTAGCAACTAGCTGAGATAAGACTCCAAAACCCTAGCTGCCCAAAGAACAAGCAAAAGCTTTACACCATTAAATTAACTAGAGTTTTAAAACTCCCCATACAAAACTCTAGGGTTTTAACATGGATCCCTAAACCAAAAATATCAACTCCAAAGAGCACCATAGCCCCAAGCCCAACCTTTAGCCCAAACCAAAAACAACCAGCCTCTAGAATGGGCCCTTGCAAACTTTCAGCATCCATTCGTAGGCACCAGCCAACCACACACAACAAAAAATACAAAGGAAAAAAAGTGGGGAAATCACAATTTCCCTCTTCCTCCTCATTAGTGATAGATTTGATCTCCTCCAGCACCAAAGGGGTACCTCCAGCACTGATTTGGCTTGTCAGCACAACCCACTCAGTCTGCAGTTAACTAACCCCCAACCATTCTAGTAAGCTTTCATGTGGCTACATGAAAGAGGTGACCACACACCACTACCAACAATCTCCTCCTAGTAGCCCCAGACCACCTTGATAGGTTACACCTTCACCTCAATAGAATCTTCCACCTCAACTGGAAGCAAGGGAGAAGAGAACTGAAGAGAAGTAAGACTCCACCACTAAGGAGCCACATGAAAGACACCCACCTCAATAGGGTTATACTCCACCTCGATAGGAGTATAGTATAGAGGAAATAAGCCAAAAAGGGGTTCATCCCTGCAACATAAAGCTTCCAACAATAGGAGATAACCAAAAAAAACCAAAGTCAACACAATGAAAGAGGACAAGAGATAAACAACCCAAGTAGGGTCCATTCATTCATTCATCATGAAATGAGTGAACAACCAACCAAAATATTCATTGACTCTACATATGGGTGTCTCTTCTACATCCAAAATATTCCCTCTGCCACGAGTAGGGCGGTAAGAACATCTAGAAGAGTCCATTGGGAGCAATGGGAGGTATCTCATAAGCACAACCTGCTCTCCTAATCACCATATGCTCTGCCCCTAACTCTTCCACAGAGATCTGCGAGGGTCTCCCACACCACAGTCTATGGCACCAAGGACAATGAGGGTACACATTCTCAGAACAATGCATGTTGTTCCAAATATTAAAAAAAGATCTGGAATAGGGCGTGACCTACCCATATCCCCTTTTCAAGAACTATCAAAGATGACGACCACAAAACCACACGGACCCTGCAAGAAGAGAGGGAGGAGTTTCATTTGTTTAGTGCCTATCAGCCCCCGCAAGGTGAGAAGGAACGCAACCCCCTCCCCCCCCAAATAGAGCAGAGGCCGCCTGCTCCGCAGCTTCTTCCACAGTATCCTCCGCAGCCAGGGTCGCCCCCAAGCCCAGCCTCCCCCATCAGCATCATTGTCGTCACCTCCCTCTACATCGTCCTCTGTCCCCATTCCCGCTCCTCCTGAAACCCTAGCACTGCCAGTCATCCCACACAAATGCAGAGTTGTCATATATTTATAAGTTTGAAGTTTTTTAGTAAACGTACTCTTTCAAATACTAGGAATATTTTGTTTCTCATTTGATATTAGTAAATATATCTAATTCTAATACAATCATATCATTTTCCATATGATACACATAAATATATTTTAGTATGATTATGCTAGTATTAAGCTGGTAAATAAGAATTAGGAATTATTACTTTCCTTGTGTTTTAAAGTTAAGGAGTAGATATAATTTTTTTTTAAATTTGTATAATCACCTTCAAGTTTAAAAGATTAACTTACTTTATTTTTAATCTTAACTTTCTAGAAGTTGCTTTCGCTCAAATATTTAAAAAAAAATATAATAATCTATTTAAATTACAACCAAATTTAGAAATATAAAAAAAATATTTAATAATATATAAATAGATATATTGATGATTTTGACATTAATTATAAAAATATAATGTATACAATTGTAATTTTATAAGTGATGTACATTTTATGTATATAACAAAAATTTGACCAAAATAAAATTAACATTATTCAACAAATTATACTTAAAAATAAATTTAAAATATTATGAGAAAAATAAAAAATAAAAAATCTATATTTTAAAAAGTATATTAAGTTGAACGTATAAATAGTCTTGAGAGATGTAGTGTGAGGATTTAAATACTTTGTTTGTGAAGCAGTCACGAAAGTTCAAATTCGTGTTGGGCCATTGTGCTTTCAACCCTTGTACCTTTGTTGGGTCATTGAGCTCGCTAGGTTGATGAAGTAAACTGTGGGGACGTTGTCGTCCATTTGCGGCTTCACTAGTTCATAGCTTTGAAGGATTTATGATTGATAGAAGACATGCCAATCATAAAATTGCTTTGAGGCATTTTTACACAAAACCAATTTGATCTAGAATAGCATAGTCGACATCTTGGAATAAAATTTTGGTGTGAAGAAGTAACCCTATCAGAAATAATCTTTCCCTCATATTATTTATAAGACTCATTGCTCTTATACAATATTTCACTATTTTTTCAAAATGTTGCTTTCTTTTCTTTACTATTATATTCACTTGAACCACATTATTGTTTCTTTCACTTCCAAACTCCATCCAATTAATGTTTCTTAAAATGAACACTAAAACATTTATAGCTAAGATTGCATATCTTGAAGCCACCAAGATAGAACATCCAATTTCATCATTTTCTACCTACTATGACAAAAATGCTTGCCATATATGAACTAACTTACAAAGACCATAACTTTGGAAATGAAATAAACAGGATATATGAATAGTCGTAAGATTAATAATAATGTTATTAGAGATTTAAAAACATATAAGGTAGGTCCACTAATTTTTTGAGAAAACAATTCGTGCACGTGATTGACGCATGAAAGGAAACAACAATTACTGCCTTAAATAGATAAACTTCAAAATCCCTTCAAATGACGGACAAGAACCCAAGGGACAAGCTTTATAATAGCAGCTTCCCGGATTCGAACCTGTATCCTACCGTCAATAAAAGACAGTTACATATTCCTCCCTGCCGTAACGTGAGAAAGAAAAATCCTCTTTTACACTTAATTAGCCATATTATTTTCAGTTCCCGGACTTGAAACTCTGCAGGCATGAAATACGACGTCCATAAAAGTATTCATGCATTCTGAATCTGTGAGAATCGAAACCTTCTCATACAGAAAACCTACGAA
>MU218880.1:98634-145701 GCA_018584345.1 Thuja plicata | reverse complement strand
TGTGTGTGTGTGTGTGTGTGTGTGTGTGTGTGTGTGTGTGTGTGTGTGTGTGGAATAGATTTTTAGAAAATATTTTTTTGTATAGAATGGGATCAAGAGGACATCCCAAAATGCTTGAAGACCAAGGGAACTAGAGTGGAATGTAGTATCCTTCATAGTCAATGCAAAATCTGACAGAGGCGAATTTACCATCCCTCGATTTCATGACAAAAGCAGTACTTTACTAGAAGGAATATGACATCCTACTAAAACCAAGTTTACATACTGCTAAAAATAGATGAATAGAAGGGAATAAATTGTACCTTTGAGAAAAACAAAATAAATACAATACTGATTAAGGGGATTATATCACATCACTGATCAAAACAAGGCAAATTATATTTATGACAAGATCAAAACAAGGCAAATTATAAATTAAATAGATATTTTAGGGTGGGAGCCTCAACTTAACTACGAAGCCATACCCACCAAATTTGGAACAAAAGGAAACAAAAATTAAAATAGAGACTTTACCCACATCATTCAATATCCATGTCCACTTTTGAGTTCATAGCCTTCACCTCCTCCCCTGCATTCAAATGCTCAACCTCCCTCACATTCCTCCTCCTTTTTATGTTGCATCCCATAAAGTTAATTATACACGTGGACTAGGTCATGCTTCTAGTGGATGATGAGAAGAAGTAGGGCTTAATATTTGTCAATTGCCTTATCACATATGACAATGTCCTGGATCCAATTTATGTTCCCTAAGGGCTGAATTAATCTCTGACTCATTTTTTTCTAGAAGAAGCCTTTTTAGTGTAGAATAAACACATAAGAAACATGAATTTATAAGAATGTCTTTGTGCTTGAAGAGGCCACCAATTAAGGCCTTTCCGAGGTGCGTAGACCATAATTTTTCAAGGCTAAATTTAGAGAAATATTAGAGAAGGGTGGTGTTCTCAACAATAGCATTGCAGAGTAGTAATTTTTTATTAAGCCCAATATGTTTTGCTATCAATAAATGGATAAAATTTAAAAGGTACAATCGTATTGCACTACAATTTGTTTGTAAGTTAGAGGAATAAAACTTCAATAAATGTGAATCAGTATTAATAATTAAAATATTTCAAATATGTTGAGTTGTAAATATAGTTTACTATTGGTATTGGCATGATGTGATGGCTAATTTGTGGTGGTGTTGTTCTTGTTATCAAGATTCAAATATGGTGTTCTATTCCTAAATGTTCAAATAAAATATACATGCATGCATACATACTTACATGTGTGTGTGTGTGTGTGTGTGTGTGTGTGTGTTTTATTAGAATTAAAATATTAGTAAAAGTGTATCTTAAAATAATAGAAAATAATATGATAAAGGATGAATATTTTAAACTTAATTTAGGATGAGTGAATTGAAATAATTTAGATCTTTATATATATAATTGTGCAAGATCCAAGGTTAATTTTGTAGATGTATAATTAATCTTCACAATTTCAAATCCATCTTTGATTCAAACATATTAATCCTTCTTTTTCTTATTCTATCTTGATTTTGTAAACCCTTTAAATACTTGCAACAAGGACTTACCTAATGTGTCTACTTGCAACAAAGACTTTCCTAATGTGTCTACTTGCAATCAAAAACCTTGGTAGTTTCAATTATAATTTTCATGTATAGCTTGTTGTGGAAGGATCTATGCCTTACACAATCTTCATTGACCAAAATAATAATTTTGAAGAGATTTGACCAAAATTGATGGAGCTATAGGGTAAAAGCACAATAAATTGTCACCCTTTTACAAAGGAAAAGGTTAACAACACCAAAAGTGTAAAACTTCAAGGGCATAAAAGTCACATTTTTGTTGAGAATTTGAAGATGATGTAAACTAATGAAATGTGTGAAATAGGATGAATTATATGCCTATAATTTTAAAAAAAAATTGAACCAAAATTAATATCTTTTTTCAATTGTTTAGGTCTATTTTTTCATTTCCTAAAAAATATTGTAAATCAGGGAGTTTACTTCCTGCCAAATCATTATAAGTAAAACATTGTTTTTTCCTCCAATTTCAAAATATGTTTTAGATGACATGTATAGCTAGTGCAGAAAAAAAAAGTGTTTTTAATGTATAGTTTGCCCGTTATAAGTATTCAAAGTTGAACTTACTTGAAATCAGCAGTTTTGTCTCACGCCATTTTTCCCCTATAAAAACTATAGAAAAAACTAAATAAATTACATATTATTGAAGATGACTCTCTTCTCTAATGTTATCTATGATTTTTAAAAAATTCTGAATTGATTTAGAATTTTTTATATTTTCTGAATCAACAACTTTTCAAAGCTTTATACACCTACATGTAGTTTTTAGCAAATTTGTTCAACATTTTGTAGTTGAAACAATATAAAATTTATATGTCAAGAATCGTAGTTCAGAGATCTTGAAAAGTTTTTGACATTTTCTAGTTTGAGCAGAGAAAGGAACAATTGAAGTGCAAACTTCTGGATTTGTTGTGTTTTTGGAGGTTTGGCTGCCAACATGGCATGCCACCTAAGTATACTCGGTCAAGTCTAACTCGGTCGAGTAGGACTTGACCAAGTTAGACTGGGCCGAGTACCCTTAGTGGTCGGCCCCCCACAAGTGGTCGCATGGGCGACCCACTCTTTCAAAGAGAAGTGTATATATAAAAGTTATTTATTTAAAAAAAGAATATCAATTGCGAATTTGAATCCTTATTTCAAAATATAAGGGTTTTTTAATCTAGGAGCAATTTTTTGAGGAAGCTACAAAGACATTTTGTGACTAGAGGAGTGTGAAGGCAAGTTTTTCAGTCAAGAAGGATTAAAGAAAAAAAAAATCTTGCTTCTATTTGAGCAATAGGAAATAAAAGGACTAGAACAAGGAAATATGATTTTAAAAGGGATGACCAAATGAAAGGTCATGTGAAACTTATCGAAGAGCAACTGGTCAATATTGAAGAAGAACCTATCGATGTTGAAGAAGGTGCAACTCAACTAGGGGAGGATATTGGTAGTAGTCGAGGTATACATATTTATCCTACAATGAAAAATTTGATGGAGATGAATGAGGAATCACTTGTTAGTAAAATTACACCGGAGCACTTGATACCTGAAAGCACTATTAAATTGCATATCAAAAACATGTGGAGGGAATATTTTAAGGATGAAACTTTGGTGGGAGAAGCACAATTGTTTGCCAAGTTATTCAAGAAAAGATAAATGACTCTGATTTTGGAGTTGTTGGGTGCTGATAATAGGAAAATTGTAGGAGGTCGAGCAAAAGAAACAATAATTGAAAATTTAAAAGATGCATTAAATGTTGTTAACAGGACAGATCATGGAGGATCTGATTCAAATGCTGCTAGAGGAGCGTTGATGTCTATAATTTCCAGTAAGAGATTGACACGTAGAAATCAAGTTCAAGCAGTTTCCAATTTACTCAAGGTATCTTGAAGAACTATTCAAAGATATATTAGGAAGAGAAATGTGTTGGATATGGACATTGAAAAGAATTGGGTACAGATTTTTAGAGTTCCTTGAAAAGACAAAATTTTTGAAGATGTAAGAAGATGGTCATTAAATTTTGGACCAACCACTCTCGTGTTTCTTCCAATAGAAGGGACACTATACAGATGAAAGATGAAGAGCTCGGTATGAAGATTTCACATCCAAAACATTTTTTCGATACTACACAAACTGAACTATTTGAAATATTCAAACAAGAATTTTCAAATGTGAAAAAGGTTAGAGAATGTTTGAGATGTTGCGCCCTTGCTTCGTATGCATAAATAAGGTTCGTGAAACATATTTTTGTTGAAATCATGTTGAGTTTCACTTATACTTGCAATCATATTATAAAAAGGTTATGTCAATACTTAATCTAGATATGGTTCCTAGAAGTACAACATAATTTGTGAAGTCCATTTTATGTGATCAATCAGAAGACTCGGATGAATTCAATGTCCAATGTATAAAAAGTGAATGCAATGATTATGGAAATTTACAGAAATTTCCTTTACAATTTGATAATATTGATGTTACAACACTAGTCCACTGAAAGACATTTTAATATGAGAATTACCAAACGAAGACAGGACAAGAATAAAAAAAATTGCATTGAAGGAGAGTGAATTACCATACCTTCAGTTCATGGATAGATTTTGATCTATGATTTATCCACATATCCAACATTGTCATGGTGCACGATGGCAAGCTAAACAGTTTCATGATTCCAAAAATTGTTTCTCACCTAGTTGTATTCTTTCAGTTGTAGATTTTGTGGAGAACTATACATTTTCTCCTCAAACAGAGCTCCAAAGTCAATATTATCATTATGATCAAGTTGCAATATTTGTGCATGTGACCTATAAACATGCATAATTTGATTTGGATGAGATAGAAAGTATAGATCAAAATGAACATATTATCATCAAGGAGGTTCATTTCTATATCAGCAATGATAAGGTTCATGATACGAGCTATGTGGCTCATTGTTTCATCATGTTTTTCCACAATCTTGCGAGTCACGTCATAAATGATTCACAACACCAGACCTGGTCTGATGGGTGTGCGGGTATGTACACTTGAGTTAAATTTTATTTTAGTATTTCAATTATATTAGATAGATGTGTGGACAAAGTGTTCTACATTATGGTCACTTGGTTATAGCGACAAAATTGGAGTTTGAGACTGTGCCAAAAAAAAGGACATGGAAACCAAAAGTGGAAGTTGACTATTGAAGAACATGAAAGACTTTTGGAGATAATAAAGGATATAGAGGATCTAGAGTACATGTATCAGGAGCTATAAAAGATTTGAAATTCATGATTCTAGATTGAATTTATATTGATTAGGTTTTGAATTTTAATTGATTAGACCAAGTGAGGAACTTGATACTTTGCAATTGATTAGATTAGATTGATTTAATATCTATATATTGATTAAGGTTGTTTGGATTATTAATAAATTGATTAAAGATTGTTTGAAATTATCTATTGATTAGGTTTTGAATTAATTTGATAGATTTGTTTTAAATCGATTTTAAATTTTGTTTAAGTTTGAAGTTAGATTGATTATATAAATTGATTCTGGTTATACTAGATTGGTACTTTAAATTGATTTTAGAAATAGAATATAAAAGATCTCAAGAGATTACTTAGATTGATTAGGTATGTTGATCTTCTAGATTGTATTTATATGAGATTAGGTTTTGAAATATTTTCAAGTTCTAGAAATTGATTATCTATTGATTAGGTAAATTGAAATTTAATTTTGATTAGACCTTGAACAATACTTTTAAATCAATTGATTAGATTAGATTGATTTTAAATTGATTTGAAAGTTTGTTTAAGTTTGAAGTTAGATTGATTATATATTGATTCTGGTTATATACTAGATTGGTACTTTAAATTGATTTTAGAAATGGAATTTAAAATCTCTTGAGATTACTTAGATTGATTCTAGGTATGTTGATCTTCTAGTTTATATTTATATCAGGTTAGGTTTTGAATTATTTTCAAGTTCTAGAAATTGATTAGGTAAATTGAAATTTAATTTTGATTAGACCTTGAACAATATTTTTAAATCAATTTATTAGATTAAAGATCAAGATTTTAAATCAATTTTAAAGTTTATTTAAATTTGAAGTTAGATTGATTATATATTGATTCTGGTTATACTAGATTGGTACTTTAGATTGATTTTATAAATTGAATATAAAAGATCACTTGATTACTTAGATTGAAAATTTGTAATTTGATAGGATTAGATACTACATGATCACCAAATATCAATTTAAACATCAATGTCACATACATACATATAGATCATGCAAACATAAATGTGGATACATCTAGAAACGTAAAATGAAAATCAAACATGTGTACATCAATGTAAATGTCTATATCAACGTAAAACACATGTACATGTATCAATTTAAATGTTTATCTAGATCAACGTAATTTATATGTATACATACATCAATCTATATATATAACCCACATGTAACAATGTAAATGTCTATAGATCAACATAAAACATGTATCAATGTAAATGTCTAGATATCAACATATAATGTAAATGTCTGTAAATATCAATGTAAAACATGTATCAACGTACAAAACACATGTATCAATTGATGAACTATAACTGATTGAATGTTTGAAGATGATAAGTTGATGATCACCGAGTTGCAAAAATGAATGCAAGACATGAAATCATTTAATGTATTGTATTGTCATTTATGTCAACTTAATATAATCTGATTGGTCATACACATATTTTCATAGACTTCAAAGAGCTAAAGAGGCAAAGTTTATGTTATCAGTAAAACATAAAAGTTCAATATACACCGAGTGACAGTAAACACCGATGGACAGTGTACACCTACGGACAGTGAACACCGAGCGGTTCACAGTGTATACCGAGCACCCTTGTAACCGAGCAAGTGGTTACTGAGCAAGAGCTATTTATCAAGCATAACTGAATTTGTTGTCGAGGACAATTAGAGTCAGTAACCAAGCTAACTGAAGTTATGACTGAGCTATCTAAAGTCAATCATCGATCAGAACTGAAGATAAAGAATGACAAAAACACTTAGCTGGCAGGAGCTATACTTAGATTAACTGATTGATTGCTTTATTTGTAACAATAAGTTAAACTAAAGCATGGAAGATATTTAAAGTGTATTTATCAAGGACAAATCTACAGAATAAAACTAAAGCAGAGCTTTACGGGATAAAGCAAAGAATGCTGAGTTTTATGCATCAAGAAGTGATCTATGATTAAAACAAGGAGATAGAACAACTAAATAATGTCTATATAAAGAGACAAGTAATTCATTATGAAGAGAGGAATGTTAAGTATATTCTGGTGAAGATTGAATTCTTCATGCAGATTTGATCATACAGGCTAAAGAACACAACCAATAAATTCTACAGACACCGAGCAACAGAAGACAGAGCATTCACCAAGCACAATAAAGAAGGGAGCAAAGGAACTGAAGTGAACATTGATCAAAGAGGTATTATTGGACTAACATTAGATCTTAAAATTTTCAAGTTAAAATTTGTATTATTGAACAGATCATTTATTGTTTTAGTTTAACCATTGATTCATAAAATCTCTTAACCGAGTGGGATTTAACCATCCTTATTGTACTGAGATACTCAAGAGTATCAAAAGGTTTCTCTTGTTGAAAACATAGTGAATGCTAGGTTAAAACAAAAACTGTTAGTTTGAATCCTCTAACAAGGTCGCACTTAATAGTGTGTTTGTAACCTTTAACAGGGTTGGCTCATCACCGAGCTCACTTTAGAAGAGTGAAAATTTTGGGTTACCGTCCCAAGTGGTTTTTCCCTTAATAGGGTTTCCGTGTTAAAATCTATGTCTCAAATGTGTATATGGTTCATTGCTTTGATGTTTTTCTTTACACATTACTAAAATAGGATTGGTTGGTAAACACTAAATTTTAATTGTTGCTACTCGGTAAAGTCTAGAAAAGATAAACAGTATATCTTACTGAGCAGTTTATATTTGATAAAGTGATTTAAGGCATACCTCTTAAAGGACTAAAAGATAACTAGAGGATATTATATTTGAGATATAAGTTTTGGTTGGATTATTGGAATTATTTTTAAGGCCACTGATTCACCCCCCCCCCCNGATTCCCCCCCCCCCCCGCTCTCAGTTATTCTAACAATTGGTAGCAGAGCTTTGGTGCTTGGAAGAAGAGTTTAGAGACTTAAGCTAAAGATCACAAGATGAGTAAAAGGGATGTGCCTAAGTTGAACAAGGACAACTTTGTATCATGGAAAAGAAGGATAAGACTCCATCTATCAATTATTATAAATGATGTCACACAATACTTGGATACTGAATATGTTGCACCTACTGGACCTCTGACGGTTGATCAATTGAGAGAGAAACATGAACACAATTCTATGATGATAAAACTTGCTTTTTCACTATCTGATGTTGAATTTGAAGATGTGAAATCATGCACCTCTTCAAAGAAAATGTGGGACAAACTCAAGCTAGTACATGGAGGAGACACCAATGTGCTGAGAGCTAAGGCTGAAAGCCTAAGAGGAAAGTTTGATGACCTAAGAATGAAAGAAGGAGAGAACATCACTCAGCACAGTGGCAGAATCAAAGAATTTGTTAATGCTATCCATGGAGTAGGAGGATTACTTGAGGAAGATAACAGTTGTAAGTAAACTTTTGAGAACCTTACTACTTGTTTATGCTATTAGAGTATCTATAATTTAAGAAATGAGAGCAGTAGCAAATAACAATGTTACTCTTGATAGTTTGATTGGTAGAATTATTTCATTTGAGATGAACAACTATGACAACAGTGTCTTACCAACTATTGAGTCTGCATTCAAATCTTCTATGAAAATAAGCAAATCTAGTAACAAACACACTATGAGAAATGACACTGGCAGTGATAGTGATGAACAAGAACTTGATGAACTTGAAGCACTAATGGATAGAATATTGCATAGCTCGGTAAAGGAAGATATAAATTACCATTGGTCTATTTTAATTGCAAAGAAATTGGAAATTTTGCTGCTAGATGCCCTAACAAGAGAAAGGATGAAAGAAACAATGACAGATCTTATGAAAACAAGTTTGACAGAAGTGATGACCGAGACTATAGAAGCAACCAACACTGTGAAAGAAGAGATAACCGGTATTACAAGGACAAAGACAAGAAGTCTTGTTACCTAGTTGAGAACAAAGCTGAAAATAATGACACCAATTCTGATGAAGATGTTGAGGTAGTATTTATTTCTATGAAGGATGATTCAGATGAAGAAGAAAGGTATGTTGAAACTACACTCATATCTAAAGTTAGCAAAAATGATGTCTGGATTATTGATAGTGGTTGTACTCACCACATGACTGGAGATAAAGAAAATTTTGAAACTTTTGAATATTATAATGGTCGATCAGTTAGGATGGGTAATGACTCACCTTTCCCAGTTGAAGGAAAAGGTACCATCATGTTGAATAAACTGATCAGATGTGAAAATGCAAATTGGGTGAAAGGACTTAGCTATAATTTATTGAGTGTTTCATAGTTAAACAACATAGGATGCCGAGTTGCATTTGAGAACAAAGAGGCAATGATCTATAATGGAACAGGAAAGTTGATCGATACTGGTGAACAAACAAAAGGTAACTTATTCTATCTTGATAACATTGAGACCACTTGTTTATTAGACAGAAATGAAGACATTTGGTTATGGCATAAAAAATTTTCATGTGAATTTTGACAACATGGTTAAGATAAGCAAGAAAGGAAAAGTAAGGGGCTTACAGATTATGTCAAAACCCGACCATGTAATGTGCAAGAATTGTCAAAAAGGAAAAATGACAAAGTATAGTTTCAAGAGAAAAACCTACACATCTAATTCTATTCTAAAATTAGTCCATACTGACTTATATGGACCAATGAGAACAAAGATCTATTATGGTGATAGATACTTCATTCTATTTGTAGATGACTATTCTAGGATGATGACTGTCATGTTCTTAAAAGATAAATCAGAAGCATTTAAGATTTTCAAATGGTATAAAGCTAAGGTTGAAAAACAAAGTGAAAAAGAATTGAAATGTTTAAGATCATATAGAGTAGGAGAATTTATTTCTGATGAATTCACTAACTTTTGTAATGAGCATGGGATTACAAGACAGGTTTCTGCACCGAGAACACCACAAAAAAATGAGATTGTTGAAAGAAGGAATAGATCAATTATTGATTGTGCCAGAATACTGATGATTGAAAAAGGCATCACACAAACATTCTGGAGAGAAGCTAAAAGTATTTTTGTCTATACACTAAACCAAGTTCAATTGAAGAAAGACACCAATAAGACACCTTATGAGCTATGGTATGGATACACACCAAATGTGAGTTACTTTAGAAATTTTGGAAGTCGATGTTATATACTAAAGGATGATAGAAATGAGAAACTTGAATCTAACAATGATGAAGGAATATTTATAGGATATTCTACCAAAAGTAAAGCTTATAAATGTCTGAACAAATCTTCTAACAAAATAATTGAAAGTGCAAATGTTAAAGTGGTTGAATTTGCTGAAAAATGATGAGGAAAGCAGGAAGGAACCTGAAGATTACAATAGATTTGTCTACATTTATGAACCTGACACTTTTCCCGAGCAACAATGTAACGCTACCGAGTGACAGAACAATGCAATCGAGCAACAGGTTGCACACATCAAAAATTAGGATAATGCTTACAATGTTGAACCGAGCGATGATGAAGAACAAAATGAAGATCAAAATGAGGAACAGAGATTTGAACCTGTACTTGCAAAATATGTCAAAAGACACCATCCATAGGACCAGATTGGAGACAAAAGATTAGGAATGAGAACAAGAAGTAAGTCTCTTAACACTAGATGTCTGATTTGTGATTTTGAGCCTAAATCTTTTAATACTGCACTTGAGAATCAAGAATGGGTTAGTGCAATGAATGAAGAGATTGAATAGATTGAGAAGAATAAGACATGGACATTAGTACCTAGATCGAGTGACAAAAATTTCATTGGCACCAAATAGATTTTCATAAACAAACTAAATGAGAATGGAGAATTCACAAGGAACAAAGCAAGATTGTTATGCAAAGGGTATGCACAAGAAGAAGATATTGACTATGGAGAAACCTTTGCACCCGTTGCTAGACTAGAAGGAGTAAAAATTATACTTGCTTATGTTTCTTTTAAAGGATCCAAAGTATACCAAATGGATGTTAAATCTGCATTTTTGAATGGAATACTAGAAAAGGAGATATACATTGAACAACCTGAAGGATTTATTGATCCTAACAAGAGGAACATGGTTTGTAAGCTACACAAAGCCTTTTATGGATTAAAACAAGCAGCGAGAGCATGGTATGAAATACTTCACTCTTATCTCATTAGTATTGGATTTGTACGAACAAGTGATAATAGTAATCTATATTTGAAAGGAGAAATTGATAAATATAATATTTTGATTGTTGAGATATTTGTTGATGATATCATGTTTGGAGGTAATGATATGATATGCAAGTCATTTTCTGATGAAATGAGAAAAGAATTTGAGATATAAATGTTTGGAGAGATCAAATTTTTTCTTGGTCTACAGATTCTACAACAGGATGAAGGCATCTACATCACACAATCCAAATACATCAAATAAATTATGAAGATATTCAAGATGGATGACTCCAATCCAGTTGGAACACTGATGGAAACTAGATGCAAATTGACAAAGGAAGACAAGACAACCGAGGTAAACCAGACCTTATACTGATCTATGATTGGTAAGCTAATGTATGTTGTACACACTAGACCTGATATAGCACATGCGGTTGGTATAGTTGTAAGATTCTCTGCCAATCCTAAGGAATCACACATGAATGTTGTTAAAAGAATTATGATATATCTAAAGAATACCAAAGACTATGGTTTGTGGTATAATAAAGAAGGAAAATTTGAAATACAAGTTTATATTAATGTTGATTGGGCTGGAAACATAGATGACAGAAAGATCACTACAGGAGGAGCATTCTTCATGGGTGACAGACTTGTCACATGGATAAGTAAAAAGCAAGGATGCATATCTCAATCAACTGCAGAAGCAGAATATGCAGCTGATGTTGCAAATTGCTCCAACATTGCATGGATCAAGTAATGAATGAAAGGTATGAATGAAGAAATTATTGAACCAGTAATTATCTATTGTGACAATACAAGTGCTATAAATATCTCAAAGAACCCTGTGATGCATGCTAAGACAAAGCACATAGCTATTAAGTATCATTACTTGAGAGAAAAAGTAAAAGAGAAAGAGGTAATACTAGAATATGTACAATCCAAGGAACAACTAGTAGACATATTCACAAAACCATTTCCAAAAGATACATTTGAGTACCTAAGCAATAGACTAGGGGTTTGTCCCTTGTCTACTAGTCACTAAGCTAAATAAAAGGCTACATTAGCCTACACATTACTAGAAGACCAATCATGTTGATGCAAGCTGAGATATGAACTGCAATGACAGATTAGTACAATTAAGGTACTTATCAGAACCACACCCAAGAGATATTGTTGGCTACCATAGAGCTAAATTGTTGATGGAGAGGAGAATCATTGATATATTTTTTGTTTGGAATTGTTGTCAAAGGGAGAGAGATATTCAATATGAAATATCTTTCATGATCAGTCAAAGGGAGAGAAGAGAAATATCCATCAGGGAGAGGAACATCCAAAGGGAGAGAAATGAAATATCCATCAGAAAAAGGAGATGATTCTCCAAAGGAAGAGAAAGATTAAATGATATAACCATCCATCAAAGGGAGAGAATTGGAGAAAGTTAACATTGCATATCTATCCAAAGAAGGGAGAAGAGATTCTACAAGAAAGGGAGAGATAGAATCATAAGTTTCTACATCTATTAATTGAAGGGAATGAAGAAAGGGAAAGCACACAGCAAGAATCAAATCTAAGCTAGAAGAGCTTACCGAGATTCAGGTATTTGAATTGGTTATAGAATAATAATTTTTGTAGGATATGGCATATTTCATATTGTGTTGCCATCAATGCCAAAGGGAGAGATTGATGAGCTATAACTGATTGAATTTTTGAAGATGATAAGTTGATGATCACCAAGCTGTAAAAGTGAATGCAAGACATTAAATCAATTAATGTATTGTATTTTCATTGATGTCAACTTGATATAATCTGATTGATGATACACATATTTGCATAGACTTCAAAGAGCTAAAGAGGCAAAGTTTATGTTATCAGTAAAACATAAAAGTTCATTATACATCGAGTGACAGTAACACCAACAGACAGTGAACATCGAGCAATTCACAGTGTATACCAAGCACTGTTGTAACCAAACAAGTGGTTACCAAGCAAGAGCTATTTACCAAGCATAGCTGAAGTTGTTACCAAGGACAACTAGAGTCAATAACCAAGCTAACTGAAGTTATGACTGAGCTATCTAAAGTCAATCATCGATCAGAACTGAAGATAAAGAACGACAAAAATACTTAGCTGGCAGGAGCTATATTTAGATTAACTGATTGATTGCTTTATTTCTAACAATCAGTTAAAATAAATCATGGAAGAGATTTAAAGCATATTTGTCAAGGACAGATCTACGGAATAAACTAAAGCAGATCTTTATGGGTTAAAGCAAAGAATGTCAAGTTTTACAGATCAAGAAGTGATCTACGATGAAAACAAGGAGATTGAATGGATAAATCATGTCTATATAAAGGTACAAGTAATTAATTATGAAGAGAGGAATGCTAACTATATTCTAGTGAAGATTGAATTCTTCATGCAGATCTGATCATACAGGATGAAGAACAAAGCTAAGAAATTTTGCAGACATCGAGCAACAGAGGACAAAGCATTCACTGAGCAGAACAAAGAAGGGAGCAAAGGAACTAATGTGAACATTGATCAAAGAGGTATTATTGGACTAACAATAGATCTAAAAATCTGCAAGTTAAAATTTGTATTATTGGACAAATCATTTATTGTTTCATTTTAACCATTGATTTAGAAAATCTCTTAACCGAGTGGGATTTAACCATCCTTATTGTATTGAGATACTCGAGAGTATCAAAAGGTTTCTCTTGTTGAAAAAATAGTGAATGCTAGGTCAAAAGACAAACTGTTACTTTTGAATCCTCTAACAAGGTCGCACTTAATAGTGTGTTTGTAACCTTTAACAGGGTTGACTCTTCACTGAGATCACTTGAGAAGAGTGAAAATTTTGGGTTACCTTCCCAAGTGGTTTTTCCCTTAACAGGGTTTCCACGTTAAAATCTATGTCAAATATGTATATGGTTCATTTCTTTGATGTTTTTCTTTACACATTACTAAAACAGGATTGGTCGGTAAACACTAAAGTTTAATTGTTGCTACTCAGTAAAGTCTAGAAAAGATAAACAATATATCTTACCGAGCATTTTATATTTGATAAAGTTATTTAAGGCATACATATTGAAGGACTGAAAGATAACTAGAGGATATTATATTTGAGATATAAGTTTTGGTTTGATTATTGGAATTATTTTTAAGGCCACTGATTCACCCCCCCCCCCCGTTATTCTAACANCCCCCCCCCCCCCCCCCGTTATTCTAACATCAATGTATGTATATCAGCATAACAATGTAAATGTCTATAAATATCATTGTAAATATCAACATACAAAACACGTGTATCAATGTAAATGTCTAGATATCAACATAAAAATGTAAATGTTTGTATCTATCAATGTAAAACATGTATATGTATCTCTCTTGTAAACATCAATGACTGCCATCACCACTGTGTCTAGGCCTGTGTGGATCCTCGTCCTGTTGGACCTGAGTCTGTATGTAAATATAAAAATTAAAACAAATTTAATTAATATATAATCCGAACCAAGATTTTTTTAAAATCTACATTTAAAATTGAAACAAATAAACTATTTAAATTATTTTACCTCTAAATTTTGATGAATCAGATCATCAGGATCCTCTAAATATCCATATGCAGTGCCCATCGTAGTGTCTTATACTGGTTCAAATTAATTTAAATAAATAGTTATATATATAATACAATTACTTGATTGTTCTTGAATCTTGAAATTAAATGGTTTCAAGTGTACCTAGTGTAATGCACGTCCAATGTCAATTAACTCAAAAGAATGTAAGGGCACTGCATCAAGATCAATGGCCTCATCCATAAGAAAATCTGATAATCTAGTGTGAAATCATGATGTCATAGGTGTCTAATGTAGGGGATCATGTGTATGCTATCGAGGCGGTGTAAGATCATCCACACTCTATTATGGAGTTGTAGGATGTATCTAGACATCCTCCTATCTGGAGGTACCTACCTCTGCATCTCCTTGTCCCTGACTGTTGTATGTGGAAGATCTCGCCTGGTCTCCTCAAATAAATGTAGGAATATCACGGGGAGGAACCCCATGTGTTGTAGAAATGTGTTGGTAAGCTTCCAGGAGATCATTGACTAAAATGGAGCTCATGTCGCACAGATAATCCTCTGGTAGTCATGTTATCTCATATGGAGTGGGAAGATCAAATCAGATGTAAGGATCATAAAATGGACTAGAAGGATCAACAGTTACGCTTGTTTGGGATCTGAGCATGTACCTACCCACATGATCAGATGACAACTCATCGACCTGAGTCATGATGGTGGTAATGCTAGAAAACAAATCTATGTGTGCATCCTCAACTGCAACCTGTCCAGCTCCAGTGTAGGTCTCCAAAGCTTTTGGAAGAACCAAAAGGTTTTGACCCACCAATACCCTCTTACTAAGGGGCTGTGATAAATTAGTTCATCTACACTTATCCTAATATCTCCCCCGACCCTGACCAACATGTGGAGGTAAATCTATGTAATCAACATTATAACCCAAATGTAACTCTGCAAATAATTATTTACAGAAATATAGGGGCACCTCATCCTTTTGGGGCCACATATGATGGGTCGCCAACCATCTCAGATATATAAAAAGGGATACTAAGTCGTCTATACATTTTGTGACCCAGTATACTCTAACTACCCTCTTATATATGTAATGGGTCCCAAACATGTTCTCAACCTGAGTAACAGAAACATCTGAATCAACTATCCTCCAACCCACAGTACCTGTCACAGTGCTAGAGAGGCTATGGTAAAAAACATCAATAGATGTATCATCATATGGATTGTATGATTGAGCCTTCTAAATCATACTCATCAACTCGGTGCGAATGGATGTCAATTTCTCCCTATTAGGGAGGATAGCACTACTTTGCAACGTCCACTCTAGCGCAGCTATAGCGACATGCATCCTCGAGATAGTATCTTGTCTATGAATATATTGACTATGCGGGGTATCATGGAGTCCTGAGGATTCTCATGAGGCCTGACTATCATGAATGTTAGGATCTGAACCACTAGAATCCATGACAAAAATGTAATATCTAGATAAAAACTGCTCGTTGCAAGTGGGCACATACATGTGTACATTCAGTAAAGAATATGTGTGTGTGTGTGTGTGTTGAAAAAGAACATGTTTAAATAAAAATTAAAAACTATCTATACATATTTAAATTAAACAAATTCAATTTACTTCTTCAACATGCAACATTTTTTAACAAAAGTTCATAAATTTTAAACAAGTCAAATTGCATGTGTGTGTGTGTGTGTGTGTGTGTGTGTGTGTACATCTCTTTGAACATAACATAAATAGACATAATTTAACATACATGTCCATATAAACAAAAATATCCCTCCATTACATCCCCATAAACATAAATATATAAAAAATAAGATTTCATAACTTAAGTAATTTTTAAGAGTTCAATATATGCAAATTGATTAGCCTAAATTAACTCTATTTTTAATGAAATCTCTTCAAATGACCTAAGAATATAACTCTTTTATATGTCACATGATGTATGGTGATTTAAGATTGATATACATATACATTGATTATGTTTAGAAATGTCACTTAAATAAAAATCACAAATGAATGTCTACAAAGAATTTACAATTATGAAAATCTAATTACATCAAACAACCTAGTACAAGACTTAGGGTTTTGTTATGTGCTAATTTTAAAAGTTGTACATAATGAAGATGTAGAATGATCTTTGTGACAAAAATATTTTTTGGTGTTCTCTTAATAATAGTCATGTATCCTAAATTAATTCCCTGTAATGATTGCTTCATATGACAAAAGACTAACTCATTCACGAAACAAAAGTTATGCTTCTAGTTTACGTTTTGGGTAAATTATATATTTTTAGGCTTGAGTTTACATTTAAATGTTTCAAACTTTTGGGTAAACTATATATTTTTAGGTTTGAGTTTGGGTTTGCATTTAAGTTTCAAAATTTTGGGTAAATTATATGTTTTTAACATCAATAATATGGCCTAAAAACATGTATTTCTTGAAAATGAAGAAAAAAATAATATATTACAATGCTAAGTAAAAAACAAATTCATTATATATACATATTTATACGGGAAAATATTTTTAAAATAAAAATAAAAATTGGGGACCTACCTCGAACTCGGTCGAGTTTACTTTCTTAGCCCCTCAATGTGCAAATGAGGGGCTTGCGGTTCATTTTTGGATATTTAAAATATCGGTTAGACTCGGTCGAGTCTAACACGGCCAAGTACCACTCAGCCCAGTCTACTGGACCACTCGGCACCACATGGCGCCCATGTATACTCAGCCATGTTAGACTCGACCGAGTCTAACTGGATTGAGTCTAATTGAGCCGAGTCTAACTGAACCAAATGATCAGAATTAGCCTAATAGGCGATAATTTATTGTGCTTTCACCCTATAATACTTCTAGGTGATTTACACTTGAAAGATTATCTAAATAGAATGAAAGGTGATGGAATTTGAATCTTCTAATATAAGAACTAGATTTTGTGTTTTATTAATGCAAGAGTTGATGGGAATGATATGTAAAGCTAAATTATTAAAAAGAGTTGATCCCTTATGATAATGATATGTTATGGGATTGTTGTAATAATGTGTACATCACCCAAAGATTGATTGATAATCAACACTTTAAATGATGTCCTAGAAGCACTATCATTTTATGCTTATCCTAGAAAAGATATAAGAAAATTTTACTTAAGACATCCATAGAATGTTGTACTATAAAATAAAGGGTGAAAGTGTATAAATACTAGAGCCATGATCTAGATTTAATCACTAAAGTATGGACAAATTTTATAATTAATTATCAATAATATGCTTCCCCTTAAATGTGTGTTCTACAAAGGAGTGCACACAAATCAAGGAGAGATAAATAATTTAAAATAAATACTTTTACATTTTTTGACCCATATCCCTAACCTAAGTCATCCCTAACCATCCACATGTCATTTCTTAGTTAAAATTCTTGTGTTAACTTTTATTTAATTTTTATCCCTTTCCATACATCCTAAGACCTTCGCTTTTCCTTTGATTTAATATCTATATGTACTCTTGTTTCAAATAATCAAATGTTATGCCTAGACCCATCCTTTGTTAAATACAAACTTTATACATCCTCAATTTTTTCTTATTAATCTTAAATTTAATATGAACACCCAACATAAGATCAATGCATTCAAGATTTGTTTCAAAAAATAATTGGACCTAATTATCATTTATAGACAATGCCTATAATTTGACACATAGCAAGATAGCCTTGAATTTTTACTCTTTTATGATGACTTTGAAAAAATAAATTAATATATTTGATTTCCCACCTAGTAAGTTTTCATCCTCAAGTTCTCTTCAAAAATTATTTAAATTACTTGACACCTTTTTCTCATTTTTATATAAAAATTTTAGTTGCACATTTAATATTTATTATGCCTTCTTAGAAATAATATCATAAAATTGATTCAAAAACTATGAGAGTGATTTAACTTCATCTCCAACCTCATATATTTATTATTTTATCATTAGCTAATGTTACTATTTGTACCATCCTAAAAAGTAAGCACTTGATTTGTGCTCATTTTGGGACTATCTTGAGCCCACTTTAGTGTGCATATCCTAGCTAAATGCATAATTAAATCAGATATAGGTCCTCCTTCTCCTTAAATTTTGCTTGAACTAGAGGTTGGCTCTAATCTCTATGCATATTTTCCATTCATTCATGATTCATCTCCCTCTTAGGTCCTTTTACATGAACTGAACATCTTGGAAGTTGCCCTGATTTCCCAGCAAACTAAGGCTTTCAAATCTCCCTTTTAGCACACAACCTAGGTCCCAGGATGACTTTGAAAAAGTCTTCTAAGACTTGGGTTGGCCTTGTCCTAGGGAATCTTCATTTAGTGGGCTTCGAGCCCTATGCGGGGTTGTTTCTCCTAGGTGCTTAATCGGGATCGGCCTTGTGAAATATGATCTCTGAAATGTCTATAAAAGGAGACCTTTTCCTCTCATTTTCATCAATCCATTATTGTGCATTCAAGAGATCCAAGTGCAAGAAAAATTTCATTGAATACATCCATCATCAAGCATTTTAGGCATTTTCTTCCATAGATCTATCTCTTTTCCCCATTGTAGCCTAAACAAAGGAGTTTTACATCAAGGAAGGAGATCTACTTTCATCCATCAAGTCTTCCTCTTCTCTCTCTTCTTCAATGTAACAATGAGGAAAATTACAACATCTACTACATGAGGTTTTGTCTTACATGATTTCCTTTTGGTTTTTTTGTTGAGTCAAATCTATTGTATTAACATTCTTGATCACATATTTAGAGACAATTACATCTACATGTTATGATACATTCCATTGGTTAGATCTAATCTTTGCTACATGTGAGAATTCTTTCAATTACATATATTTTTATTTCAAGGTTAGTTCCTATACAGGGGCTTGACCAAGGCAAGCCCCTCCCCACAATAATTTCCCTTTCTTTTTTTTGTGCAAGAACAGGTGGCGGAGTCTCAGATCCAGAATTTCAGAGTTAGAGAACCAGTGATAGGTCTGCTATAGATTTCACTAGTTTTTTTAGCCTCCTAAACAAGGCCAAATTTCTGGGACTAAGTTGACTTGATCTGGCATTGTCCCTTGGATCTACAAATTTTACAGTCGAGAATTACAAGTCTTGGAGTGCTAGATCCAGAACAATTCCCGATTTTGACAGTTCAACGACAGTCATTTCCAGATCTGAGATTCATTCCCTCTTTTCCTCATTTCAAGATAAGTTCATTTCTCTTATTTCATTTACCTTACCTAATCATATATCATATTTTCATAGCATATACATCATCTATCATAAATGAATCCACAAAACATACCCCCAACCATATTTGTGTGGATGATAAATTTGCACCCTTACTCTCTTGGTTGTGCTAATCGGATTCACTATGTTGAGGGTTTGGTATTCCAATGTATATTAAATTTGGTTGTCTACCATTGATCACCATTTTCCATATTACATTTTGGTGAACCCGACGCACTACATCCCTATTTTGATTTGTTGTCTAGATCTCCTTGTTTGCATTCATAGCTTTATCACATTGTATGTATCTAGATCTTTTATGTGTGATCTCTATTATGTGCACTGATTTGTCAAGTTATTTTGCATCATAGTAGATCTTATCTTTACATGGAACACTCTAAATTGGATTGGTGTGCAATTACTTATGTCATTACCTTCCTTCTTACCTCTCTTTATCAAACACATAGAGTGAATCAACACATTTCTCATTTTGTTTCATTTGTATTCCTTCGTGGTATTCTTTCATATGGCATAATGAGGTTAACCAATATATCTCTTCATTATAAGGCATGTTTCAAAAAAAAATTCAATGTTTCATGTGTGCTCCTCCTTCACATTCTAAGTAAATGCATGCAATATGTAAGGCTTTTGTTAATGAACTTAATGTTACCCTTCCTAATCCTAATCTTCAAAATCTAGTTCCTAGTAATCCTAGGGAAACTAATGTTTGTAATCCTTATCAAAATATTCAAAACATTATTCATGATGCGGATGTTAGACATTTCCTAGATGATTCTCTCCAAAATTAAGGGATACTCCTACTTCATAATATAATGATACTAAGGATGATGATTCTCCTACTCCCATTCATAGACCTCAACAATCTACTTCACAACTCATCAAAGGATTTAGTGACCATATCCCTAAAGCTCCTCCCAATCCTCCTTAAGCTTATCATGTACCTAAAGCTCACATTGTCTCTCAACCAACACCATCTTATGAACCTTTTGTTAGAGTAATAAGATATTCCACTTATTAATTAAATCATTTTGATTTAATTATTAAGTCACTTGTTATCTCTAGTTTACTTAAGCTAAACATAGGTTTCTCTCTTTTAGGGTTTTGATCTCCTTTATAAGGATTGATCTCTTTGTAATTTATTTATTCCCTCTCTGAATGAATATTTCATCTTTCAGATCATTCTGAGTTGTGTCTCCATTCTTTGCTTTTGTGATAGGTTTTTTTGTTGCAATGGATCTTGGTGAATAGAATTCTTTGAATTCTAACATGGTATTAGAGCTTTGTTGTTGTAGCTTGTTCCTAAGTTTTTGAAGAATTTTTGGAGCTCCGAGGGTTTTAAGTTTTCAAAGCTTTTTGTGTGGATCTGGGGGTGAGTTAATTTTCAGATCACTTTGGGCACAAACTGACCTCACGGTTGCGCTCAAAAGGCCCAAAAAACCCCATTTCCATATATGGCCCGTCCAAATTGGACACAGTTGCATTCTGAGGCAAAACAATTTGCCTAAAGGCCTATTTTGGCATGCATACCAAGAAAAATAGGTAATTTTTAAAAAAATGCATGTTCTTTTTTGGATTTTTTAAAATAAATAAAATCTTATTTAAACAATGATGAGCACTTTTAGTTTAAAAAATATATTTGTTTGAAGCGGTCCCCACCGCATGGGAACTAAGGACATTGGTCCAACCCACCTTGGCCACCCCGCCAGGGTCATGCGCTCCTCTCTGCGGTCGTGCCACTAACGGGTCGCCCCTGTGACACCCGCGCTCCCCACCTTGCGCAGCCCTAGAAGGGCCCCTTAAACCCTTGCTCAGCCTACGCACCAATCACATGGGTGAGCACCCGCTCTGACAACCAGCCCCTCTACGTGGAATGTCATTAGGGGCTATAGGATTTAAGCCCTAGGGGCTATAAAACAAATTTGGAGCCCTTATAAACCACTCCTTAGTTTGTTTTCCATAACTGGAGCAAATAGAGGCCTTTCAGATTTCCATATATCATCGGAAAGCTCTTTCCGAGCTCTATCCAAATCTGGAGGTGTCATCAACATTTTTTGCCAGTTGTTGGCCTTTTTTCTAGCCAAAATGAGGGCTTCTTTCTTGCACTCTCGGGCCTCCAGGATGTGCATACAGACTCCATTTTTTGCTCACAAACAAGCATTGGAAAGCTCTTGATGACCTCTCTTCAGATCTGAGACTATTTTTATGGATAAATTGATTAGGTATTTTTCCCATTCAATCTGAAGCATTTATTCCACTGTCTCTCCTTCTATCTTCTCAACTTGCACTAGGATTTGGTATTTCTCTTTGTGGGGGGAGTTGTTTTTTCTTATTTTATGACAGTTATCTCAGAAAAACCAGAACACTCAAAAAAAACAAAAAAACACAAACCCTTATGCATCTTATGTCTAGTTCTGAAAGAAAACTAATAATAAAAAATTTAGAGCAATGCAACATGGCAGATTCAGCATCAGTTGAGCTTCTCACTCCAAACAATTTTCATTTGTGGAAATCTCATATGACTCAACTTCGCAGGGCACGAGGGTTATGGTCTTGTTTGGATATCATTCAACCCATATTAACTTGTCCTTACAAGATCATGAAGCATAGGAACAAGATGGATGAGGCCATGGGTGTGATTATTTTGATGACATTATTTTTCCATTAGTATGCAAAGAATACCTTCGTTAAACCTACACTGAAAGTACAAATATCAGAGATCATCGAAAGTGTAAAGTTCAAGAGACACCCGACGAGACTAATCTCAAGTGAAACTGAAAGAGAAGAAATAGAGGAACCCGACAGAGCAAAGGAACCTGACAGAGCAAGGGAACCCAACAGATCAGAGGAACCTAATGGACACTTCAATCAAAGGAACACTGAAAGATAGGCAAACTGATTTCTATGCAGACCGAGCGTCAAACACCAAAAGTCAGTTACATCCTGGAAAAAGTGGATCTGACTTCCACGTCAGATAAAACAATTGTATTCTATTTATAGAGTCTTGATTTGTTTTAAAACCATTACTTAAGGGACAAGAAACATAATTGTAATTGTTTTAATCAGTCTAACTAATTTAAAACATATAGACTAAAAGATCAAGGTCAAGTTGTAAACCTATGATCATAGAGTTAATGTTGTAATATGTGAAACTACATTAGGTCAATTTATCTTATAAATAGATGTTGTAATCAATCATTATCATGGATGAGAGGATAAATTTATCCAACAAGCACATCTATGGATCAGACTAAGAGTTTCAAGAAGCAGAACAACAAAAGGTGAATTTTGTTATCAAGAACCAAGAATAGAGGCTATTGAGCAACAGAGGTATTATTCAATCTCAAAATGTGATATACTTATACATGTAATCTTGAATGGATCTGTAATTAGAAATATTAGATTGCATACACTCAGGTCAATGAGTAATTTTCTTACATTCTAACAAGTGAAGCAAAGTGTAAAAATCCTTTCAAAGAAGGTGGATTTAACAATCCAATTGTAAATCTCTTAACCAAGTGCACATTAAACAGTGTTGCAAAATATCTAAACAAAGTAGACTTTAACAAGTCTCCACAGATACTCCTCACAAGGTAGATCATCAGAAGTGATCAAATTGTAAGCCTTAACTAGCCCCTTCCAATCTGCAGATAGTGAAGAATTTGTGGGTGTCATCCCCACCGCAGTTTTTACTTCCTAACAAGAGATTTATGTGATATCATATCTTGTGTTATGTGTCAATTACTTTCATGAATGTTCACATGTATGGTTAAGTTTATGAATTGATATATCTTACATCAAGATAGCATATAATAGATGGTTGGATAAACAATTGATTACCTAAAGGATAAAGGTTAAAAGATACAAAAGTTTTAGAGGTACTGATTCACCCCTCCCCTCTCAGTACACACTTCCCATTAATTCAAAAAATTGGTATCAGAGCTAGATCTCTTATTTGGAAAGCTTAAAGACTAAAGAGAAAAGATCATACAATGGACAAGTATAGACTTGACAAGAGTATTGAGAATTAGAAGCTAGAAACTCAAATCTTCTATGAAAAGTATAAAGAAGCTAGGATCAAGGTGAGATAGCTATTATATGAAATAAATATTATGGCATCTTGATTTAATGAAATAGATTACCATGAGGAAGAGATACCAGATTTCTTTGAGTCATCAGGATCTACAACTAGCAAGGCATCAGACACAACAGAATAAAGTATCACAAGCTTAAATGAAATCAATCAACATCTGGCTGGACAAGTGAAATCTCTGAAAATTGGTCTAGAGACATAGATGGTAAGAATGATTGATGTCATGAACAATGATAGACAAGCTGAGCAAGAAAGAACACTAGCTATTGATGATAGAAGAAATATTACTAAAAAGCTACAAGAAAAAGAATCAGAAATAAAAAGACTTACATAACATCATCATGAGATTACAAATCATATTATTATTATGAGTCAAGAGGCAAATAGAATGAATAAAAAAATCATTGAGAGAATATAAGCTATTGGTGAGCTAAGGGAAGAAAATGAAAACATAAAACAAGAAATAAGAATTCAGCAACAACATAATGAAATTATCAAGAGAGTCGAAGAAAGAAATAAAAGAATGGATAATTTTCTTGATGGACAACGAAGAATCAACAACAATACAGGTCTAGGCTATACTGAGAATGGAGAAACACCCAATCAAGCTGATCCAAAGAATGTCTATGAAAATCCAAGACCAAGAAAACTGGCATGAAATCACTATGGAAAGCAAGGCCACACATCAAATGTATGCAGGAGCAAAATGAAAGGTATTCCTAAATCCACATCTTCATTCATAGGATTTTGTTATAAATGTAACAAAAAAGGACATAAAGTTTATGAATGTAATTCTAAGATGAAACAACCAAAGAAGGAAACCTACATGGAAAAAAACTTTCCTACTTGCAAAATTAATGGGCACACAACTCTTGAATACTGGAAGAAGAAAAAGCAAGCATGGAAGCCTAAAGGTCAAGAAACTGCCTATCAACCGAAAAGAGTCGGTAACCAATATATATGGGATTACAACACATGGAAAATTTGTACAACATGTGGAAGATTTGGTCACATTTATAGAAATTGTATGAGACAATGGACAAGAAAGTCTAGAGGCTTGACTAACCCCAGAATAGCATGCTTACACTGTCATAAAGTTGGTCATCTCAAGAAAGACTGCAGAGACCGAATGACTGAGACCAACACCTTTCCCAATGGAAATACCATTGAAGACATTCAGAAGATGAGAAACAAAATGTGGAGGAAAGCTACTAACACTGATGAAGCTAGACCAAGCAATGCAATTGGTGACACCCTATCCCCCACCTAAGTAGAACAAGTAAGTATGGAACTGCATTACACCAAGTTATATTTTGCATCAGTTCCAATCATACATAGTTGAAATACCAAATTATCATGATTATAGATGCACTATAGTATTACTTGTTAAATTCTATAAAAAATATTTCATCAGGCAATACATACTTAAATCCATCGGTATAAATTCCAAGCTTGATTGTCTACACTTACCGAGAATAATTGGTTAACATGCAAAAGTTGATGTTGTTAGTGTAAACCAAAATCCATTGGTAATCATATAATCTAACAAAAATGTCTTTGTCATACACCGAAACCTGTCGGTAAAAGTAACAAGCTAGACAACTACCCTGAAGCATCGCGTTGTCACCAAAAAGAGAAGTTAGTGTTTAACCCGACGACTCTGTCTTCACACACTGAGGAGTGGTTGAGAATTAATGACTTGAATTAGGGAAAAAGTCTATAAAAAGGTGATGGAAGGGTTTCATTTCTCACCAACAATTTGCGCGAAGCGATGAGAGCGAAAACATAGCCAGAAGCGACAGCATTATAGAGCGACCCCAACTCGGTTCAAAGCACTCCAAGCATATCAGTCACAACTACAAAGGTTAAAGTAAGTACCAAGCATACATAGAACTTTGTTTATCAATTTACAGAAAGCCCTAATTTCAAAAATAATGACCATGACATCAAGAACCGCTAAGCTGAAGAGTATCAAAAAGGATAAGGTCAAACTTATCAAGAATAGTGCATGTGAGGAACCACATTATAAGATATTCCTAGAGGTTGCATCACAACTCGATAATTTTGGAGCATTCTCATGAATACCAGCTAGGGTTTTGCTCATCGAAGACGTGCAAGCATACATACACCACAAAATTGTAGAAATTGGTGACCTGGAGGTTGAGATAGCTTTCAAGAAGCTATGCAAAGATGATGGATCTATTAAAGATGAGCATAAACACATCAAGTTGAAAGGGATTAAAAATGCCCTATTGTTCCCAAAGGTATTCAAGATCGATTGGATTTGGTTAGTATTGAGTAGGATCCGCAATCATAAGCTATGGATAGATGAGCCTAAACAGATAACACGAGATGTTATTCATGCAATTATCGATTACCCTATAACCGATAAGGTAAAGGCATTAAAGCACCCACCCAAGGCTGAAATAGAGAAGAATGTTGGAAATACAATATGGGAAAGCAAGATACTAAGAGGGGGGTGAATCAGATCTTCAACTTTTTATCACTTAAAACAAATTGATCCACAAACATGCATAAATGTAATTGATCTATCATCTAGTAGCATCCATGACAGTAAATAAATAACACAAGACACAGAATTTTGATAACCCAGAAACCCAATAACGTAAAACTGGGGTGGGGATGACACCCACAAAAAACTTCACTACTACAGCAATAAAGTGTGCCTTTTAGTGATACAAAATTTGATCACAATTTCTAATCTATCTGGTTAAAGGTCTGCCCAGTTAAGAGCTACAGATCATTACAATCTACCTTGTAAAAGGATTTAAACTTACAACAAAGTAAGCACTCAGCTAAGAGATTTAGAAAGGTCTATTAGAACCACTCTGTTAAGAGATTTCACTTGATACACTTGTTAGAATGTCTCAAGATCTGATCCTTCAATATGCACTCTGATGTTGATAATGGATCTTCTCTTTTCAATACCTTCTCTGATCTAATAATCTGATATATCTTTACTCTACTACTCACTGCACTTTCACTTTGCTAGATCTATGCTTCCTCTCTAAAAACAACCCTTCGCACATCTCTCATGTACACATACACATTCTCTTCCAGTACACTTCAATTAGGGTAAGAAGCAATCTTAATATACTTTACGGATCTGGAAATTAGATTAGGATCAACAATTAGGATCAAATGCTTATGCCGCTTAGGACAATCCAATTTCTGATTGGCTCCATGCCATATAGTTGGATCAAATAATTAAATGCGTAATTATCCCGTTGAAAATATTAAATTCTTAGATAAGTCAGCCCAAAATAGTTTACCTCAAAATTTGTGTCATTCCTGATATACATAACAAAACTATCTTGCTCAGCACAAAAAGACTCTGGTGCTTGGTATGGACTGAACTTGGCAACAGTGTGACTCGACAACTATTATCTGCTCGGTAACGACTGTGTTGAATAGCTCAGCCTATATCAGATAGCTCGGCCATAGTGATGACCAGCTAAAACTACCTAGATAAATGACTAAGTGTGGGACACTAATGATCAACAAAACTTAGAGATCAACAATCTCCCCCTTTGATATTAGTGGAAAAATAACTTATCATTTCTTTTATATTCACAAAATTTTCCTAAGTACACAATGTACTCCCCCTTAGATTATACTTCATACTTCATACACTATCTACATAATATACATGCCTTCAGCAAATATATTTATACCTGGTTTTGCACATCTTTTCCTGTTTCCTATCTTGTTTCCCCCTTGTTTTTTTCACTGATAGTTGTGGGGGTTAAGTTGTATTTGTCCAAAAATAGTTTATGAAGCTTTAATATCAATGCAAATGATGTATCCCAACTATTCTTAACAAACTTCATAACCTCCAACTTAACTTCTAGCTCGGCAGATAGACTTACCAAACTATCTGCAATAGAGAGATGAGAATCTCTCTTGACCATTTCTCGTGCAGCTGTTAGTTCCTTCTGAATAACCTCCAGATGAGGTATCAAGTTAGCCTAAATTGTTATTAATTTGGCCCTGATTTGGCCATCTTCATCCATAAGCTCAGCTAATCTCCTCTGTGCATGAGTCAACCTATCAAAATGTATGGAGCTAGAACTAGCATCCATGCTCAATGAACTTGTTGTTGACTTCATATCTAAATGCAACTTCTCAACAAGCTGTTGATTATCCTTTGTAAAGAATGTTACATCACATAACCTTTTGTACAATGAAAAAACATTATTTGCAACTTCCTCAAGAATATCAACAAGAGAAGAAAGTTCAACCTATTTGGTGGCAATCTCTCTAGATATCTTCTCCAAGACTTTGTTCTCAAATATTTTCTCAGACCATTGCAACAATTTGTCATTTGCCTCAATATTTTCATCAGTAACTTTCTGCACAATGTGAACTAACTGTTCCAATATTGGTGCTTGCTCATTACATCTTCCATATCAAAAGCTTTAACAAAAATATCCTTTATGTCATGCATAAATTGCTTCTACTTTTGTTACCTCTTCATTTCCTCTTGTCTCTTCTTCCTCTTCAATAGGTCTTGAAGGGTCTGAATCTGCTCATATGTAAAACTCTCAAGATCCCATTTAGGAATCACAATACTTAATCCAATGTGGCATTTAAGCTTGGTGACTTTTTCTTGTTTAACTTCCTCTTTTTGAGCTCTAGTGAGCTGATACTCGGCTCAGGTTCCGTGATATATTTTCCTTTGTCAGTATTAATTTCAATTGATGCCTTCATCTGAGTCAAGATTTCTTGCTCGAGTCAGGTATACTACCCATTTTTGGTCCAGTGGGAGTAGATGATACAGAGTGTGGTAGATCCACCAACACTTGTATAGCCTCTTGATCCACCAAAATTGTTTGTACAACCTCTAAAATAGGTGGATTAGTATTGATTACCTCCTTTTCTCCTTCTTTCTCTATCTCAACCTCAATTGTATGAATGGGTGATTGCATACCTATGTCTTCCGCGTCATTCTGATCCTCGATATCCAAATTGTTGTTCTCTCTAAGTGTAGTGTCAATGGGACTATCCATTGTCAATTCTACAGTTTGCCCATCACTTGTTTCCTCTTGTGGTTCTGTCTTAGTCTCTACTTGATCAGTAGCAATTTGGTCTTCTATTTCCTCTGGCTCTGAGGTGCCTTCACCTTTCTCATCAGCCTTCTTAGTGATTAACCCAAAAGTTTCCTTCCATATTCTGGTGCTCTATTGTACTACACCTTCAACATCATTTTTCAATATTGCATAGGCTCTTTGTTTAGGAATAAACTTCCTTTGATATTGCTCAATAAACTTCACTATCTGTTTCTTGGTTAAATTAGGAATGACCTTAGCTAGTGTTCCTTCCCTTATCTATCTTTCGGTCATCAAAGCATACTGCCACTTTTGTGATAACATAACATAAATCTCTATAGGAACAAGGTTTCCTATCTCTACAAGTGTCATCTTGTATGTACACATCATATCTAGTAGTTCTTCCTGAATCTTACGCTTGTTTTCTATGCTTTGCTTCTCATACTTGATAAATTTAAATCCTGCTAAACCATTTGTACTTCTAATATTCTTGCATACCTCATCAATATTGGTCATTGGTTTATGTGATGTTGTAGGTATGTTTTAAGGTTTATCTATATCTTTCTTCTCCTCATCATCTTCTTGCTCCAATATTATTTTTCTCCTCGGTCTCTTCTCAAGCTTGCTCAACACTGCCTTAGTTTCAACTTGTTTTCTCTTCCCTGAACTACTCTCTCCAGCATTCTTATTTGAATATACTTTTTTTGACTCAGCTTGAGATGAAACAGTTGATGCCCTAGTCCTAGGTTGGTTAGCAACATGAGGGGTAGCCTTAGTTTTGGCTTTGCTTACTTTATTTGCCTTGGCAACCACTGGTTGCTTCCCTTTTCCTTTCATAATGATATCCTCTTCAGGTTCACTCTCTTCTTCTTCACTAGACATATCTTCTCCATGTCCTGTTGCTAAACTCAAAGGTGCATTCTCTACTTCATCACTCTCAATTCCAACCACCTTTTTCAAATTTTTGACAATCTTTTTCCTTTTCCTCTCCATAGTGCCAACCTTCAAATCCATAGAGATTTTGGTCTTAGCTTCTTCATAGTTTCCAAAATGTTTGGTTGCACCATCAATCTCTTCTACCAATAGAGTTTTTATAGCTATAGATGTATCATCAATGTTCACTTCATAAGGTAACAGTCGTAGCCATGGTACCCTTGGTACTACAACCTGAACATAAGTAAAATCTATGTCTACTAGAAAACATATATCCTGATAGTGTTTCTCAACTAGTGATCTTGGAATTCTGCTCCTCAATCTCATCTTTTTCTTAAATTTGACAAAATATGTTCCCATCACATTGTCAAAGTTATCACCCAATTTCTGAATAAATGCATTGATTTGCTATGTAATAGGTCTGTCTATTTTCCACACTATGTTTCCAAACGTAGGAAATGTATTCTGAATATAGAAAAATATACAAATGAGCAGAGATCCAAACTTACACATTGAATTCTTTGCCTTTCTAATTGAAGAAAGGTTCTTGGCCAGTTGCATCAGTTGAAGCTCAGCAAGGTCATAAGTATGATCCTTCTTCACAATCTTCCAAGCCTAGTCAACTGCAATGCATGGGACACTGTCCAGTCGGCTCGACTCATAAAACTTATGAGAAATAAGCCTAACTACAAAATCAAGCTCCAAATATGTAATAGTAGATATTGTCATTCCTCTTTTATTCCAAACGGCTCCAGTGAATTCTTCTATGTTTTCCTTACTCTGACATCTCATGGTTCTCTTCTCGTTAACAATTAGATAACCAGTTACGTGATGGATGATTTCCTTTGTAATCTTAACTGGTCCATTTTACATCCACATGTTCATATCATGTACATGACTCAGAATAATCTTAACCCATTCCATTCTAAAATCCCTTGGAATATCTAGGGCACGAGTTAACCCTCTCTCAGCTAAATGTTTGTGTTCAACTTTTAGGGCTTTGTCTTTGCACAATTTGTTGTAAGATCCTCTTAGCTTGTGATCGCCAACTTCACTTATCTTGCACATATAACATAACCTAATATCATGAATCATGAGTACCTTAGGTGGAATCGATGATAGGGCTCCAGTTAGATCTCCCTGGATGGCGCTCTCAGGAACTGCTTGAAATTTAGGAGGCACACAGGTGTCGCTCCTTACCAATTAAAATTTTAGCAACTCCTTCTCCATACCTTTCGGTGCTGTGGAAGAACTAGCAGCCATGATTTTGAAAGAAATAGGGTTTCAAAGATGATGAGCAGAATACCTCGACAAATGTCAAAATTTGCACTTTTTACTCAGGATAGCCGATGACATGCTGTAGAAGTCTTCAAAAGATCTTTGCAGAAATCAAGTTTGCAACTGCTCCAACACTCTGTGAAATTCTCAATCGCAAGGTGAAAATGAGTAATGAACAACTCATTCCTTTATAGGCTACAAAGGTTAAAATTTAGGTTTGCAATAAATGTTTTGTCCATTGAGTGAGTGCTAAACAACTATCCTTGGCTGACTCATAAAACTTGTCTATATCTGAGTCGTAACCCATACCAGCTCAGCACACACTAGAGAACTCGGTCTCAGTGTACAATAATATTGTTTCTTGGCACCTATACTGCATATTGACTTTTCTAGGTACATGTCTCAAAAATATGTCATGGTGCATCTTAACATATGTAGATATGGACTTTTTCACTTTATATGTTAGGAACTAATAAAAGATATGAGATATAAACAAAGTTCCTTACATACCATTTTTGCTTAATTAGTGATGTTGTGATCACCTGATCCATTGGATTGGGTGACCTCGGCTTTAGTAGCTTCGCTATTGCTCGGTTCTATTTTCCTTATCCATGTCTGGTTCATTTGTGCTCTAATTTATTCAACAGTAGGAGCAGGTACCATTGTCTTGCAATCCTTCCTAGTGTGACCGATTTTCAGACAATTATAGCAAACTAGGCTTCCATTCATCCAACTCTTGGATTTTCCTCTGAAATGTGTCTTTATACAGTTTTATGGAACATTCCCATACTCACTATAGTAATGACAACTAGGCCATGTGTTGTAATCCCAATTGTAGGTATTACCTTTCCTTGGTGATTTTTCTTGTGTCTTTGATGTCCATTGTTGTTTAGAATTAGATCTACAATCTTGTGCTCTATGTCTAAATTTTTGACAGTTGTAACAATACCCATTGAATCTAGGTGTAGGAGGTGCATTCTTTTCCTTTGCCCAACATTCATGTGCTTGATGTCCAAACTTCTTACAGTTAAAGCAATAACCATTGAACTTAGGTTTAGGATTGGACTTACCATTCTTGCTTTAGCAGATGTTTGTTGCGTGTCCTGGTTTTCCATAGTGGTGGCATACAGGTTTGATGTTCTTTGACTTTGCATTCCTCTTTTCACCAATCTTAGATGATTATCCTTTCTCAGTAGATGTTTGTTGTTTGATATGACCTAATCCAGAAGAATCTTTAGATCTCCTTGATGCTTCCATCAGGTTTTCAAAATGAGTCAAAGCCTCATTGGGTCTGTTCAATCTTTCATTAAGTTCTTTCTCAGATCTCAATTCATCTATCAATTGACTGTTCTCAGATCTCAGATTCACAATTTCCATGTCTTTCCTACTGATCTCCTGATTTTCAAGTAACAGTTGATTCACCATGTCAACCTAGTTATTTGTCATCATTTGTACATCATGTGTCATGTCATCAAGTCTGATAGTCATCACTCTTTTTTCTTCTTCAGCCATAGGTTTATCATCTTCATCTTTCTTCTTTTGTTCCACTACTTCACATAGTCTTACTATTTTCATTTCTTGTTCTCTTTTCAGGTTTCTGACTTCTTCACATAATGTATTGTTCCTTTCTAGTAGATCTTAAATTGTTGCATCACTCTCAGTAGAGTTTCCATTTTGAAATAGATTTGTAGTGTATTCTTCCTGCTAATGAGTGTCATTCATTTGTTTGGCCAAATATTTCCTAGATATCAAGGACTTTCTCAATTCTTGTCTTGATGTCCCAAGCTGATGTAATGCTAGCTAAATTTCAATCTTTTGATTCTCAGTGACTTTACCCAATTTGCAAATATCCATCTCAAGATCTATACTCTCAAGCTGATTAAAACCTTTTGTAGGAGAACTGAGCTTTGATACCAATTGTTGGAAATAAATTTGAGAAAGCAAGATATTGAGAGGGGGGGTGAATCAGATCTTCAACTTTTTATCACATAAAATAAACTGATCCAAAAACATGCATAAATGTAATTGATCTATCATCTAGTAGCATCCATGATAGTAAATAAATAACACAAGACACATAATTTTGATAACCCAAAAACCCAATAAGGTAAAATTGGGGTGGGGATGACACCAACAATAATTTTCACTATTGCAGCAATAAAGTGTGTCTATTAGGGATACAAAATTTGATCACAATTTGTAATCTACCTGGTTAAAGGTCTGCCTATTAAGAGTTATAGATCATTACAATCTACCTTGTACGTAAAAGGATTTAAACTTACAACAAAGTAGGCACTCGGCTAAGAGATTTAGAAAGGTCTATTAGAACCACTCTGTTAAGAGATTTCACCTGATACACTTGTTAGAATGTCTCAAGATTTGATCCTTGGATATGCACTCTGATGCTGATAACGAATCTCCTCTTTTCAATACCTTCTCTGATCTAATAATCTGATATATTTTTACTCTGCTTCTCACTGCACTTTCACTCTGCTAGATCTATGCTTCCTCTCTAAAAACAACCCTTTGCACATCTCTCATGTATGCATACACCTTCTCTTCTAGTACACTTCAATTAGGGTAAGAAGCAATCTTAATATACTTTACAGATCTGGGAATTAGATCTAGATCAATGATCAGGACCAAATGCTTATGCTGCTTAGGAAAATCCAATTTCTGATTGGCTCCATGCCACATAGTGGGATCAAATAATTAAATGCATAATCATCATGTTGAAAATATTAAAAGCTTAGATAAGTCGGCCCAAAATAGTTTACCTCAAAATTTGTGTCATTCTTGACATACATAACAAAACTGTCTTGCTCGACACAAAAAGACTCTGGCACTCGGCATGGACTGAACTTGGCAACCGTGTGACTCAAAAACTATTATCTGCTCGCTAATGACTGTGCCAGATAGCTCGGCCTATACCTGATAGCTTGGCTGCAGTGATGACTGACTAAAACTGCCTAGATAAATGACTAAGTGTGGGACACTAATGATCAATAAAACTTAGAGATCAACAAAGAATACATGAGCTAAGTGTGATGGAAGAGGACTTAAGGTATCAACTATCACAGATGATGAACTAAAATTTGGAGCATGTGTCTTAGGATACAAGTTCTTTCAAGCTACAAGGATGAACAACATAGCATCCGGAGTAGTGGATACAACATTTAAGATTGTAAAGAAAGGAAATTAGTTGGATCTATCTGAACTCCTACTCAAACAGTTAGAAGGAAACTTGAATATGATAAGAAATGCAAAATCAAATTCATGCAAGTATGGTTCACTTATCATGTGCATATTCTTCTACTTTCAAGAATCTTTTCCATCAATAGTAAATGTGAAATGGGATACAACTAGACCACTCACCATACAGATTAGTGATTTTATCAAATCACTAGGAGAAAATTTTGATTCAAATATGGATGAGTACTTTACTGGATTCAAGGAGAGAATGCAGAAAATAGTAAGGATACCCAAGCAATTAATTGATAAATTCAAAACTGACATATGTTTCATGGTAGACATAGATTTCACATACATCAAGCCTATTGTACCAAGAATAGCATGGCTACAACCACTTGAATATGAAGTGAACATAGATCAAGCATCTAATGCAATTGATGCATTAATAAATGAACCAATTGATAAATCACAACCCAAGTTTAGCACCTATGAAGAAGCCAAAGAAAGAATCAAAGTTGGCTTGGTTGTATAGAAGATAGATAGGAAGAAGGATAAAATGGTCAAGAACTTGAAGAAAATACTATCGGTAACAGAAGAAGAAACCGAATAGGGAGAAGAAGCTAAACAAAAGGAAGAGACTGAGGGTCATTCACCCATCAGTGAAGCTACAGAGGAGAATGGCTCTGAGGCCATAGAGTCAGATTCAACACCTCCTCCGCCAACTAAGAAGCCAAGAACTATAGTTGCTACAAGGAAAAGAAGTCAAATAGCCAAGGACACAAGTCCTTCACCTCTAAAGAAAGGTTAAGTAAGGACTTATAAGAGGAAAACTGAAACTCAAAAAAGAGGGCCAACAAAAAGAAGAAAGTTGATTAGAACTAAGGAGGACATTGAGGACACCCAACAAGATGAGGGTGTAGAAGCTGAGAAGAACAAAATTCTAGGGAACATTGATGAAATGTGTGAATCTATTGGAGAAATAGGAGGCATAAAGGATACAAAGATTAGGAAATGGCTAACACTAGAGACCGAGCACCAAAAAAAGGTTGAAGAGGCTGNAAGATGAGGGTGTAGAAGCTGAGAAGAACAAAATTCTAGGGAACATTGATGAAATGTGTGAATCTATTGGAGAAAGAGGAGGCATAAAGGATACAAAGATTAGGAAATGGCTAACACTAGAGACCGAGCACCAAAAAAAGGTTGAAGAGGCTGTGATAAAGGCAACGATAAACTATAAATATGTTCCAATACAATTTGATGACAAGATGCCCAAGGAGATGAACAATAGACTATTTTCAAGATGGTCATATGCATTAAAGAATGATAAAGAGATAAGGGAAAGGGTACTTGTTTCTCTCATGCCTCCTGAATCCAAAATAGAGGAGATACAAGAAATGTTAGAAAAACATGTACAAAAGTTCTCACCAAAGTTAAGAGCATATAAAGTTCTAGAGGGAAGGCTAATAGAACTTGAAAGGGAAGGCAATAAGAAATGGAGTAAGATACTCAACATACCCTTTAAGGAGGAAATCCCTGACAAATATTTACCTCAGACTGATAAAAATCAAAGAAATAACACTCAAGATACTCCAGAGCATATACAAATCAATGATGCAGAAGATGTCACATCAATTGAATTAGACAAGGAAGAACTGGACACAAAAGGAAATAAGAATATGGATGTTGCAGATGAAATATGGCTAGATATAACTATGGATAATATACTTATTGACATAACTAATGACCCTGTCGATGAGATTAAGATAGATGAGGATATTACTATTGCAGCAGATTAACCAGAGGAGCAAGATACATCTTTTGACACTACACAGGTAGACACACCAGGACAAATTCCATTGTTGATACATGCTATCAATATAATCTTTGAAAAGGAGAAGTCACCTAAAAAAGATTCAAGCATTCTCAAGGATGCAGGGGATGAAGGAAAGAAAGACAACACCGATGACCAGAATGTCATCGGAGACACTCAAAATGTAACCGATACTGACAATGTTACAAAAGGAGATTCAAAGAAAATATATGGAGACACTAATGAGAAGGATGTGCATTCAAAGGAAGATGAAGTACATAGGGATACCGATGAAGGAGCTAAACCAAAAGATGGCACTCCTGAGGAAACTGAAAAGGTTGCTACATATAATGTCAAAGTTAGTGTGGAGACGTCCACTCAAAACCAACAAGCTAACACCAAGGCATGGAAGAAAAAGGAGACAACACCCCCAATCACTTCATCCAACACATCAGACAAAGTCGAGAAGCTGGCTATGGTTCTACACTCAAGTGCATCTCAGAAGAAGAAGAAGAAAACCAAGAAGACTAAGTTGAAAGTCAACCTAGATGAGATAATTGAGATACCTAAGTGTGACCCAACTACACTAGACTATGAATCACTAAAAGAGTATGGTGAGATATGCCAAAGGAAGACACTCTAGGAGAAGCTAAGAAAGGAGAACTGAGACTTCGTAGTACTAGAGACAACTAGGGACATCTTGAATTAGATTGTACCTGATGTTGATGTTGATCACAATAAACCTATCCTTGATCAACTAGCTACTCTCACCGAGGCCATCACAATGCAGAATATTGATGCAAAAAGGAAATTGAGGAGAGAGTAAGCATAAATATCAGTACAAACTTATTGAAAATATCAACCAAGAAGTGGCAGAAAACAAGGTAAAGCTTTTAGAATTAGTAACTGAATTAGATCCAATAATTATTGAAGCTATTTCCTTGATACAACAATTCAGCACACTTGAAAAATTCACTAAGGATTATAGTGATAAAATAGAAAAGTTAGATTCTAATCTAGCTACTAGTGCTAAAGGCTTAACCACCGATGACCAAGCAATAAAGTTGCATTATGAGAAAATTGTTGAGATCAAACAGTTAAGATAGGAACCGTGGGAAGCAGAAACACAATTTAGGGAAGAGGTAACCGATCTCCAGGCTCAACTTCTACCAAGTCTTACACTGCTTCAACAGCATATTAGTTCAGTAAGGCAATTGATAGCCACCCCCGAGATGTCTATAGCAGACAGGATCTACGATATGCATGCAAGGATCACACTCAAGCACATGGCTCTAAACAACCTGATGGAAAAATGGGAGAAGATGATGGAGGACATGAAGTCCTCACACTCTCATATTATTTATAAGCTATAAGTATACACATTTTCCCTTACTATAAAAAAAGGGGGAAAATAATGATATGTTATGATATATACAGCACAAGGCAAAAAGGAACAGAGTATCATGTACACACACTTATACTATACCGGCATATGCATAGGGGGGAGTCATGAAATGACTAGGGAATATATATGGTGTACATACTAAACACTTTGTTAGTATTTTGTACATGTCAATTTTTTATACTAATTTCAAAGGGGGCGATTGATGACATTATTTTTCCATTAGTATGCAAAGAAGACCTTCGGTAAACCTACACTGCAAGTATAGATATCAGAGATCACCGAAAGTGTAAATTTCAAGAGACACCCGACGAGACTAATCTCAAGTGAAACCAAAAGAGAAACATAGGAACTCGACAGAGCAAAGGAACCCGACAGAGCAAGGGAACATGATAGAGAAGAGGAACCCAATGGACAGTTCAATCAGAGGAACACCAAAAGACAAGCAAACTAATTTCTATGCAGACCAAGCATCAGACACCGAAAGTCAGTTACATCCCAGAAAAAGTGGATCTGACTTCCACGTCAGATAAAAAAATTGTATTCTATTTATAGAGTCTTGATTTATTTTAAAACCATTACTTAAGGGACAAGAAACATAATTGTCATTTTTTAAATCAGTCTAACCGATTTAAAACATATAAACTAAAAGATCAAGGTCAAGTTGTAAACCTATGATCATAGAGTTAATGTTGTGATACGTGAAACTACATTAGGTCAATTTATCTTATAATTATATGTTGTAATCATTAACTATCATGGATGAGAGGATGAATGTAGCCAATGAGCACATCTATGGATCAGATTAAGAGTTTCAAGAAGCATAACAACAAAAGGTGAATTTGGTTATCAAGAACCAAGAACAGAGGCTACCGAGAAACATAGGTATTATTCAATCACATTACGTGATACACTTATACATGTAATCTTGAATGGATCTATAATCAAAAATATTAGATTACATACACTCATGTCAGTGAGTAATTTTCTTACATTCTAACAAGTGAAGCAAAGTGAAAAAATCCTTTCAAGGAAGGTGGATTTAACAATCCAATTGTAAATCTCTTAACCAAGTGCACACTAAATAGTGTTCCAAAAGCTCTTAATAGAGTATACCTTAACAAGTCTCCACAGATACTCCTAATAGGGTAGATCATCAGAAGTTATCAAATTGTAAGCCTTAACTAGCCCCTTCCAATCTAAAAATAGTGAAGAATTTGTGGGTGTCATCCCCACCACAGTTTTTACCTTCTTATAGAGGTTTTCTGCATTATCATATCTTGTGTTATGTGTCAATTACTTTCATGAATGTTTCTATCAATGTTCACATGTTTGTTAAGTTTATGAATTGATAAATCTTATGTACTAAGATAGTATAGAATAGATGGTTGGTTATACAATTTATTACTCAATGGATAAAGGTTAAAATATATAAAAGTTTTAGAGGTACTGATTCACCCCTCCCCTCTCAGTACACACTTCCCATTAATTCTAACATATTCTACATGTTTTAGAAATGTTATTCATTCACCTTGACTGTTTTGATACTCCTCTTGATATGTAGGAGAAGTTTCAGACTCTCTTTGGCACAATGAATGAGAGATTGAGGCAAAATTGACAGGTTTGGGTCCTGAATCATTTCCTTCTATTCAGGGTTTTCTTGATGAAATTCAAATCTATCAAGTCTATCTTATAGAGGTTGTGGAAAGAATAAGACAGATACAAAGTGTATTTACCTGATTCTTACAAATATTTGTGGTCCCTTTCAGATATTTTCTTCTACCTTCCATTCTGCCATGGATGCTTTGGGTCCACAATTTACCATGCCTATATTTGATGTGTTACGTAATCATTTTACTCATGAGAAGGCAAAGCTATCTCAACTTAATTCTCTCACAGGATCAAAGAACCAAGCATTGGTTGCCCAAAATTCTAAGGGGAAGCAGGAGCAGAAATAGTAGACCATAGAGTCTAGGAAGCATTCTAGTTCTAAGCACTCCCTTGGCCCACCTTCTCCTAAGGGGGAAAAATCGAAGATGGAAAGATCTATGTGTTCTTATTGTAAAAATATCAATCATGATGAGTATCATTGTTATAAGAAGTTTTATTCAATAGATGGTGATGATAATGAAGACCAAGATCAGAGATATACAAGATTACATAAAAGATTATAATGCAGAGGTGGCAGAAAGAAGTGTCGTCTTCATCCTTTGTCTTCAACGAGACACCCAACTCAACTTATACCCTCCTAGTGTCCTAGATCCTTCCTTACACAAGGTCTTCTAATTATTAAAGGTGGTAGAACTACTTATCCACTCTTCCCAGTTGAATACCATTCAATTCAAGATCTTGCACTTTTGAGCTTTAGAGACACTAGCCCTATTCTAAGCCACAAACTAGAATTCTTTGTCAGTGACTTCACCAACCCAAAATAACTTTTGGGACACATTACTTATGTCATAAGGTCCAAGAATAACCCTTTGGTTTGACTCTCCAACTGTCGTATAATGCCTATCTAGGACTTTCCTAGAATTCCTTGTAGGTCTATCCAAGTGGTTATTTGGACTTAAATTTTCCTTTCGATCACATTTTAGGAACCTAAGGATATATCCAGATACCCTTTTGGAATTTATGGCAAACCCCAAATCCCTAGGCTCCAACTCCACTCCAGCAACACCTAACACTCACCAAGTTCGCAGACCTAATTGGCCAAATTAGGCTTAGATATCAAAGAAAGAACTAGAAATTGGGTGCATGGGATTCAAAGTCCTTTATAACTCTTCAAAAAACTTCCCACAACTCAAATCCACTCTTAATTCACTCAACCAAACTATCTAACAAACACAACACTTCATTCTCTTTCATTATAGGTTGAATACATTGAGATATTTAGCCTAGGGCTTCTTGCATGAGGGATTTACCCTTCAATCCATCTTCTGAGCTTCTAGAATCCTTAAATATACCATCCTAAATTGCATTTTCAAGGATCATAGTGAATTCCACCATATAGAATGCAAGTTACGACTCTATTAGTTAAATGTGCTTCTAGTAAGCCTATTTCTGGACTATTTTTGGATATCTGAATCTAAAACACCTCAAGACAAAATTAAATGAATTCAAACAAATTGGAAAGTTATGCTAACACAAAGGGCCTTTAAATAATCAACTTATTTTTTAGAGATCACACCAGACACGGTCATACAACTCAGAAATGCTCAAAAAAACTCTTCATCTTCCATTCCAAATGCATCAAAACTTCAATATAGAACTTCTAACCATCTAGTTTCAAAATAAGCACTTAAAAACACTTCATATGTGAATTCAAATTGATCCAAAAGTCCCTATGACTGTTAGGCTTCCATCTCGCAACTCTCAAGCAACTTCTGGAAGTTGCATGAGCAACGTTTTTGATAACTTTTGCAACATTTGGAAAAATCTTGTCTTTTGCACCCGAAGACTTTTGGAATGAATCTAAACCTATCAATTTGACATGATATTCCCAAAATGACATGGATCCAAAGATTTAACACTTAAGGACTCCAAAAACATAAAAATCATGCTTAAAGCACTTAGGCCTAACTAGGTGATCCAAATGGACTAAGGCATCTCTAGGCTCGTAAGATTGACTAAGAGATCCTTGACCATACACATGGATCCAAAACCAAAATAGGATGATCCTCTAATATCAATCCATTTATTAAAAACATAATTCTTACAGAATGAAATTCCATCAGTGACAGTCATGGGTGCGCTACACCATACTCCCTAAGACAAAATTAACTCAAGTCCCTTGAGTTGGGAGATATTTTAGATTGAAACTAGTCTTCTTGATATCTTCAAGTGTCAACCAAGTAGCATCCTCCACTGAATGGTGTTTCCATTTGACTAGATATTCATAGAAAGTGGATCTCCTAGTTTGTTTGGCTATCCTCTTTTCTAGTATACAGTCAATTTCTTTTGTTGGTGGTTTAGGTAGATCTTGTACCTCCTTGTCCTGTGGCAGATCTTGAGCATTTGCAATGGAGACATCAGTAACAGGACCTTTTTATGGATATAGGTTAGCTACATTGAAAATAGGGGATAAACCAATGGTTGAAGGTAATTCAATTGTATATGCATTATTTCCATATTTCTTTAAGGTTCTAAAGGGGCCAATATTTTTTATCATTGGCTTGGTGTACTTTTCCTTGGGTATTCTTTCTTTCTTCAGGTGAACCATAACCATGTCTCCAACCTTGAATTGGACATCTCTCCTCTTGACATCTGCTGCTTGTTTATACTTCTCAGAATTTGTTGCAGTTTGGCTTTCACTTGTTGATGGATGTTCTTCATTACCTCTACAAAATCCTCATCTTGAGCACTCCTTTGGCCAAAATTTTGGATGTTTCTTAGTTCCAAGATACCCCTAGGGTGGGATCCATAGACAATTTGGAAAGGACTGAGTCCTGAACTTCTATTGATAGAATCATTATAGGAAAACTCTTCTCGTGGGAGGATTGAGTCCCATGCCACTTCATACTCCTTTGTCAGACACCTTAACAAGTTTCCCAAAGATCTATTGATGACTTCAGTCTATCCATCTAATTGAGGGTGGTAGGAAGATGACATGGCTATATTTGTTCCAAGTTTCTTCCAGAAGGTACGCAAAAAATGTCCCAAAAATTTGGTGTCTTTGTCTGAAATAATGGTGAGTGGTAAACCGTGGAGTCTTACAATATCCTTGAAGATTAGCACTGCAATACTTGAGGCATCATGTGTAGTATTACAAGGTAGGAAGTGTGCCATCTTGGAGAACCTATCTACAACAACATAAACATTGCCATAGCCTGCCTTTGTCCTTGGAAGACCCAATACAAAATCCATGCTGATGGAGTCCCAAGATTTGTTAGGAATGGGTAATAGTGTGTACAATCCTGCATTTGAACTGGTGCCTTTGGCTTTTTGACAAATTAGACAACACTCCAAAAATCTCCTTATCTTAGTCTGCATCTTGAGCCAGAAGTAGAATCTTCTTACTAGCTCAAGTGTCTTGTCAAGACCAAAGTGGCCTGATAAACATCTACAATGCTTTTCTCCCTCATGGAACAACCAGGGATGCATAATTGAATCCCTTTAAACAAAAATCCTTCTTGAATCATATATTCTGCAAACTCAGTGTGATATCTATCTCCTAGTTCCAAACAAACTTTATAAATTTCTTTGAAGTCTTCATCATTTGGATAAATATCCTTGAGGACAGAGATACCTACACTTTCCAAGGTCACTTCTTGTATGGCCAAATTCCTTATGCTCAATGCATCAGCTACCTTATTTTCTACCCACTTCTTGTGTTTTATGGTGAAAGTGAATGCTTGCAAGTACTCCATCCACTTGAGGTGTCTGTGGTTCAACTTCTCCTGCCCGTTAAGAAAACTCAATGCATGATTGTCAGTATATATAATAAATTCCTTTGGCAATAAGTAATGCCTCCACTTTCTCAGTGATTGGACCATAGCATACATCTCCAAATCATAGGTAGAGAACTTTTGTTTAGCTTTATTAATATTTTCACTAAATAATACCACAAGTCTCCCTTCTTGATTGAGAACACCCCCAATATCTCTCTTACTAGCATCACATTCAATGGTGAACACCTTATGGAAATCAGGCTGTGTTAAGATAGGTTGTTGAGAGACCCTTGTTTTTAGATATTCAAAGGACTTGTCTGCAGCATCAATCCATACAAACCTAAATTTCCTTCCCCTTTTGATATTATATATCATTGGTGCACTCACCCCACTGAAATTCTTCACAAATTTCAAATAGAAACTAGCTAGCCCATGGAAACTTTTGACCTCACTGAAAGATTTTAGAGTGGGCCAATTTAGTATCGCTTCAACCTTGGAAGGATCCATTTTCAAATTACGCTTGGAGATGACAAAGACAATAAATATCAATTCTTCTTGCATAAACACACATTTTTGAAATTTATTCTTAACTTTTCTTCATGTAGTCTCTTCATTATCATGTCTAGATGTATCAAATGCTCATCTTTATCCTTGATAAAGATCAATATTTCATCAAAGTAAACAACAACAAAGTGATTTATGAAAGGCTTAAGGACCTCATTCATCAATCTCATAAAATTAATAGGAGCATTAGAGAGACCAAATGGAATCACTACCCATACAAACAACCCCTCATTGGTTTTGAAAGATGTCATCCACTCATCCCCTTCTCTGATCTTAATTTGATGATACACACTCTTTAGATCAATTTTTGAGTAATATTTTGCTCCTCCTAGATAGTCCATGAGATCTTCTATCCTTGGCATAGGAAACCTATATCTGATGGTTATCCTATTGATGGCTCTAGATTCATTACATAGCCTCCATGTACCCTCCTTCTTAGGTGCTAGGACTGCACCATGGCTTATGCTCTTCCTAATGAAACCTTTCTCCATCAATTCTTGAATCTGTCTTGCAACTTCTACATTTTGGTCAGGGATCAACTTGTAAGAGGCCTTATTTGGTAAGGTAGAACCAGGTATGAGTTCTATACAATGGCTAATATCTCTATGTGGTGGAAAAACATCAGTACTCTTGTCTGCAACTATTCCTTTATATTTGTTCAACAAATCTTGTACTTCTTTTGGGCCAACACTTCTCTGAGGTTCTTAACCTGTTGGTATCCTTTTAGGCTCTGTTTTGGGCTTTACTATGATGGAAAAATAAGGTGTGTCTCTTTCCTTAAGGACTTTCAAAAACTCCTTCTCTCCCACTAAGGTAACACTGTTTCTTAAAGCTCTGTCTTTCTCAAAATCAGGGAGGGGTGTCATAGTGTAACTGATCCCATTCTTAGTTAAAGTATACACATTTTTACTACCCCCATGTTGAGCATCAACATAATATTTACAAGGTCTTCCTAGGAGAAGGTGGCAGACATCCATATTTACAACTTCACACAAGACTTTATCTTTGTATTCTCTTACTTGAAACTCTACCCAACATTGCTCATCTACCAAAATTTTTTGGTCTTTATTAAGCCAAGATACTTTATAAGGATTTGGATGGGGTATTTTCTTCAAACCAATATTACCTATCATTACATTAGAAACTAAATTCTCTGTGGAACCAGAATCAACAATAACTTTGCAAATCTTACCATGTACCTTACAGTGAGTTTTGAATAGACTCTTCCTTTGTGGGGGCTCCTTGGAAGTTGGCACCTTCAAGAGTGTTCTATTGAACATTATTCACTCTCCTTTCTTAGAGTTTGCAGGTCCAGATGTAGTGGTGTGATAGGAAGTCATGCTTTGATAGTCCTCATCTGGGTGAGTTTGACTCTCCTATCTCCTCCTAATGTGTTGGCCTTGTTTGGGCATCTAAAAGATTGGTGACCAACCTGATTGCAGGAGAAACACTTTCCAGTGAACATAGAAGTAATTCTACCTCTTGACCTTCCTCTACTATTGCCTCTACCCCCTCTTAAACTACCTATGTGATTATTCTCTCTATCATACTCTTGGTGATTGGATTCTCCCTATGGTCTTGGAGATGATCCTCTTCCTTGAAACCTTCCTCTACCTCTAAAAACATTTCCCCTTCATCTATTGTTCTATTCTCCTCTCCTCTTTTGTTTCTCTTCCATCTTCATAGCCATCGGATAGAACTGGTGTATAGATTGGGGAAAAAACAAACTTAGTTCATCCTGAATACTATACTTAAGTCCATTCATGTATCTAGCAAGTTTTTTCTTCTCACTTTCAGGGTTCTTTGTCTTCATAGAGATCTTGTGGAATTCATTAGTGTAAGATCCCACATCAAGATCCTTCTACTTCAAATTTTGTAACTTCTTATGTAGAGTTACCTCATAGTCTTTAGGAAAAAATTGTTTCTTGATTTCTCTCAACATCTTCTTACATGTGGTTATAGGGTCCTTTTGTTTCTCTACCCTCTCCCTTTGTAGGAAGTTCCACCAACTTAGTGCAGGTCCTTTCATTTTAGACTTGGTAATCTTTGTTCTTGGTGAGATAGGGATATCCTCACACTCAAAATAATTTTCTAGGACCTCTACCCAATCCATGCATTCCTCGAGGTCCATCTTGCCCATAAACATTGGTAGGTTTGGTTTGTTATCTCTCCTAACCACTCTCTCCAAAGCTTATAAGATCCTTTGCTCTTCTGGTACCCTTTTCCTCTCTATCTCAGTCTCCTCTTCTTCTTTTTCTTGGTCTGATTCTGAATCATCATCAGTAGTCCTACTTATCTGAGAACTCTTCAATTTTTCTATTTATGCTTCCATCTTCTTATTCTTAGTTTCTTGCTCCCTCACAATCTTGGCTAGCTCCATGTTGGTGACCCTGAAAGGGATCTCTCCATCAGTATCATCAACCTTCTCTGCAATACTTATGTTGGAGATTTGATTCTGAATAGTTGATTGATTATATGTTTTTCATTGATGACAACATATAATACACAGTAGTAATTCTGTATGTACTTATCAGAATGATGACATGAAGACTTGCGTGGTTAGATACATGTTGTTGACATGTATATTATGTTATGTTCATACACGCAGATCTAGATATGATGTTTCAGTCAAGTTGTGTAATTCTGTTATTGGCAGTTACAGTTCTGGAAGATTATCTGTTCAGAGCCGACGTATGTAACGTATTTATTGAGTTGTGCCTATCTTCAAGATATGCGTGTGTATATTCATGATTAGTTATGAGTTGATGATATTCATCTAAAGGCGCCAAACATGTTTCAAGAAGATTTCAAAGTTAGAGTTAATTTGGTGAGGCCAACTTAGTTAAGCGTCACGTTTATTTAGTTTATACTTGCGCGGTTGTAATTATGCTTGCGTGCTTAGTAGAGCCGAAAAGGATGTTATGAAGAGTTTTCTTATAGGTCCCATGATCTCATACTTTGAGAAAGATAATTATAGAAATTCAATTGTGATACACTAAGTGTGAATGATACGAAAAGAGACAGAAGATGTATAGAGCAGAATATCAGATGTGGTTCATTCATCAAGAGTCTATGTGAAGAAGAAGTGAAATAGTGTAATACACTGGAACTGATCAAGATAGCAGGTCTACTCTATAGTTCATCATCAGATATAGTGCATATCTGTTATACAGAAGGTTGTAGCCTTCACCATCAAGCAGTGAGCTTTTGCACAGTGAGTCCACCACCTCTAACAGGGTTATTTGTAAAAGAATCCTAATAGGGTCCGACCCTTAACCAGGTCACTATACTTATTGCATTGTAAAGCACAACTCCTAACAGGGTTGAAATATCTTCTAACAGGGATTACTTTAAACAAGTATAGTTCATTATGGGTGCTAATTCCCACCGGGGTTTTTACCATTTGGTTTCCCTGTAATCAAATTCTGTGTTGTGTACTGTGTTATCTGATTAAGCATTTACTTTGTTGTATTCTGAAGTTAAGGAAGTAAAATAACTAAAGTTACTGATAACTGATTCACGCCCCCCCCCCCCTCTCAGT